>CM024954.1:18867671-19178587 GCA_014282245.1 Rhododendron simsii
TTTGCTCAGTCAATAAGAAAAAACTTTTATGGGTTATTTTAAGTCCTACTTTGCTTAGTCAAGAAGAAGAGGTTTTTCATGGATATTTTAGGTCTCTTTTTGCTTTCTTAAGAAGAAAAAGTTTTATACATTTTCTCAATCTAACCATTAGAAATCTATCTCTCTCTCTCTCTCTCTCTCTCTCTCTCTCTCTCTCATCGATCCCTCTGTAATTCAGACGAAGATAAACACATCAATTTCTCAATCGTAGATTTTCACACATAAAGAAATATGCACGTGGTCAGATTCTCTTAGATTTCATAACCCTAGACTATGATTTTATTAGAACTTCTTCAAATCATAAGTATTTTGAGTGGTCTCTTCTTTCTAGGGTTTTCTAATTGTTTTACTCTTATGGTTCTGTCTTTTTAGCATCAATGTTTGATAGTTTGTTGTGTGCTCTCAGCAAACCGAACTCTAATTTTGTACGATATTTGAAGAAAGGCTCTCTTATGACAAGGTTTTACAGTTATTTTCTAAAACACACAGATGAAAAAGCCTCATTATTCGCACAATTTTAAAATCTAATCCATGACATTATCTTGATTATTGTTGCTATTGTTTGAGAAGAAATTTATATTTTAATCGAAATACCTATATCTTTGATCTATGTTTATGCGATGTTTAATTTGTCCCGATGGAATCAGAAATATCGTTCCTTATAATCCTTTTTTTAAACAAGGTTGAGCTATTTGTGACTATCTTCAATACTTTTAGTACATATGTTGGATTAAATTACTTGCATGATCTATGAAATTACAATAGCCTTAATTAATTATTTGAGTCTACAAAATTAAAAATATTTTGATACTCCAAAATATTGTTCTGTTGCATTACTTACAAAATATTATCTCTTTTTTTTTTTGTTGTAAAAATGACCTTTTATTCAATTACTTACTCTTACGATTTCTTTGTTTCCATAACTAAATCTTAATTTGAATTATCTTACATACATAAACAATTACACCAATGAGTACACAATACCGTGCAAAGCACGCGGAATTACACTATTCTATCTATGAAATTCTACTTTTCGCAAAAAACAAAAAAACCCCGGTAGTGTTTGAGTGGGAATTTAGTTTAGTTTAGTTTTGGTAATGGGTGGAGAGAGAAATAGGGTAATGATTGAAGATAGGGGTAATGATTGGAGAGAGATAGAGAGAGATAAGAAAGTAATAATTGAAAAAATAGGGTAATGATTGAAAAAAGATGTAGAGTAATAATTAGAAACAAAATGAAAACTAAAACTAAAATGGCTTCCGAACAAAGCCCCCCGCAACTGTATTTTTTTTTTTTTGAACAGCCCCGCAACTGTATTTGACATGGCTTTTCTCATGTTCTAAAATGTGACTCGACCGCCTGATTGGCTTCTTGTGGTCCCATATCAAGTCCACGTCAATGATCTACAACGTTCAGCATGTAGGCCATGTCAAAAAGTTTACCTACGCGGAAAGTCAAAATAATCAGACATTGATAAAGCATCTATACGATCACATCTGTCCCAACAAAATCAGATGGTCTATTCTTGAAGTTGCATTTGCTGTCCATTTTGGATTGGGAAATCCTGACGGTCACACAGGACACCCTGTACGGCGAACATAGATAATTGATCTTGATAATGAATGGTTAAGATATGATTTTTAATTATGACTGATTTATCGGTCATAATTGATTTTTGATCTGAACTGTTGATTGAAGAGATCGATAGCTGTGTGCAGTGTGCCGCCCTACACATGCACTACAGCACCTCGTATTTGTCCATTTTATAGTCCAATATAGTGCGATCTAACTATTTAATACTTGTACTAAGTTAAAATCTTTTATTACACTGAGACAGTCTGATCCACAAACCTTTTTTTTTTTAGTAATGTGAGATTAACAAACCTTAGAGCGTCTCGTATCATAGTATCAATATGGATTCCATCTATGACTACAATAGAAGTTCTAACAAACTCCCAACGGCAAAGATGCCCTGCCCCTCTCTCACTCTAAATAAATGTTACTCTTGTGAGAAACAGATATATAAACCAACCCACCAACCAAAAACTCACACTAAAGAAGAGACCCTCTCTCTCAAACTGCCATTGAAGACCGCCAGAGGCTCAGGAAAACTTGAATTCGCAAACTCTGATCAATTTGTTCCAATTTTATCAATGAATGAGGCAGGGAACAGCAATGGGAATTCGGGTAGGAGAAGGGCACACATTGACGACGACGACGACGATTATGAGATTGATGACAGGGTGCACAAATCGAAAAACCTCGACGCCGAGCGGAGGCGGCGCAAGAAACTCAATGACAGGCTACTCGAGCTCCGCTCGTTGGTCCCGCACATCACCAATGCAATAACCCAATCATTTCTCATTAAAATTCCTTCTTTTCAATATACAATTTACTTAGAAAATTGGTCTAAGTTCTATAAATAAGAATCTTGTCTTCAGAATTCATCTAAAAATTACTCCATGGTCCCCCTTTTTAATCCTCTTTTGGAGATTCCAACTAATTAAGTGAACGGAATCATTGCACTTTTGAAAATTTATTTTTCTTATTTTACCATTCAATCATTACATTTTCTTACTTTTTAGTACCATTAATTAAAAAATGAAAAGGTAAAAGAGGAATTTCTTTTTCTATTACCCATTTAAGTTTAGATATGTGACAATCTTTTTGGACGGAAATAAGATTTAACTGCAGCCAAAAATTAACACAGAGGGAATATTTGACCAGAAGCCGTGTGTTTTCAAAAGTCTTCCAAATTTGAGATCGTGCTTTCAGTGAGAAATATTTTTGTTGAATCGCCAAATCTCATGTTAATGCGCATTATAACGTGAAATTTCTCAGTTTCGGACAACGAACTTTTATAAATCTTTTCAACAAATACATATATATATATATATATATATATATATATTTTGGGGAAGTCTTTTCAACAAACTTTTATAAATTCACAATACATTTTTTCCTTTCTCTTTTCTGTTAGGCCTCAATAGACACTGTTTTCATTTTTGCAGATGAATAAAGGGACCATCGTCACCGATGCAATCACGTACATAGAGGAGCTAGAGAAGAGTGCAACAGACCTAAGAAACCAACTTTTAGAAATGGAAGCAACTGTTGTAGAGGAATCAAAACTACCCATTGAAGCCATTGATGCTGCTGCAGAGGAGACGATGAATTGGGGGATAGAGGTCAGTTTCATACTCTTCTCGAAATCGCCGTCGTTTTCAGAGAACTCGTTGAGTTGCTATGAGGTGTTGGATTCATCGTAACGCGACTTCGGTTTTCCTTGTTTGATAGCCGGAGATTAAGGTGAATCAAATTGATAGGAATAAGGTATGGATCAAAATGGTTTTCCAGAAGAAAAGAGGGGGATTCACTAAACTGGTGGAGGCTGTGAGTGTGATTGGCTACGAATTTACTGATACCAGTGTTACTACTTCCAGAGGAGCCATTCTTGTTACTGCTTGTTTGGAGGTAAGACTTAAATACACATTTGCTCTTTTCCAACACTAAAATTGAATCCTCCAAAAGAAAACTCTAGTTTTACTCATAGTCGCTAAGAACTTTTTAAGAAATTTCATCGTTGGATTTTAAATGAACACTCGTTTATTTTCCGATAAGTGGTGTGCCCGTGCGATGCATCGGGAGTGATTACGTATTTTTCCACAATTAATATACTCGTATAGAAAGTGGCTAATGTAATTCAACTTGAAGCCTTAATTAAAAGTTCACAAGGGACTAAGAGGGGAAGTTTTAAGGTTAGATAGGTAATAGTAATTTCACATTAATTGAATTTGACCTCTCAATTTAACATTTGGGATCCTATAAAGTCTACGAAATTAATAAAATACTCCCTCCGTCCGGATTTAATTGTCCCTACTTCTATTCTAACCAGCTAAAAAACGGGTTATATCTTTAAATCCGTAATAAATTTCATATCAAATATGGATCTTGTTTGATAGACCTCGATTAGTTATATGATTCAATATTTTTGAAATCACGTAAAACATTATAAATTGAAAGATATAATCAATTGAAAAATGGCACGAACTCCAAAAAAGGACCATTAAATCCGGACGGAGGGAGTATATATATTGAGATAATTCCACATAAAAGAGAGAGTCGATGGGAAAGCTTTAAAAAAAAATAATCTAATGTCCTTTTTTATTATGATTAAATTAATCAGATTAATATACTTTTTACGCATTTGAGAATGAAGCACAGAAAAATATCCTGTATGTTTTTCAAGGTTTTGGATACCATACCAGTTAGAGTACCGATTTTCGTACTGATATGGTACATACCGGTACCGGTGACATACCGGGTACCATTTTCGGATTTATCGGTATTAGTGTTATTTTTTTACATAAAAAAATTTATTAGTATAATATACACATTTATCAAAAATAGTAATAAAAAGTAGTCTGGTATTGGTTCGGTATCGTCCCGGTATTTACTATACCGATCGGAATTTTTTTGGTAATAGAAGCATAAATTTAAAGTAGTCTGGTACTGTTTGGCATTCAGCTAGTGTCGTTCAGTTTGGTTGTACTCTCGTTTCTGGCATTCAGTCGGTGTCGTTCAGTACTGACTAGTATTGTTGATATTTAGGGGGGGGAATGATATTAGAGGTGTAGAGTATAGTGTACAATCAAATTTGCCTTTTCTTTTGATGAGGATAGTGTACTTGTAGCTTTCAGTTACTTCAAAAGCAAATTTGATTGTACACTACTTGGTCTGGTTGTACTCTCGTATCTGGCATTCAGCCGGTGTTGTTCAGTACTGACTAGTATTGTCGATATTTGAGGCAGAATGATATTAGAGGTGTAGAGTATCAAATTTGAATAATACCAATACATACCGACTGGTACGGTACAAATTTCGTAACCTTTGGTGCAGTATTTCCTTCAAAAGTTTTCCCTGCTTTTTAAGTAGTACCCACAGAAACGAGATTACAACCGGACTAAGTAGTGTACAATCAAATTTGCCTTTTCTTTTGATGAGGATAGTGTACTTGTAGCTTTCAGTTACTTCAAAAGCAAATTTGATTGTACACTTCTTGGTTTGGTTGCACGTACTGGTACCGGGAACATATCGGGTATCATTTTTGGATTTATCGGTATTAGTGTTATTTTTTTGCATAAAAAAAATTTATTAGTATAATATACACATTTATCAAAAATAATAATAAGATTTAGTCCGGTATTTGTTCGGTATCGTCCCGGTATTTACTATACCGATCGGGATTATCCAGTAATAGAAGCATGAATTTAAAAGTAGTCTGGTATTCAGCCGGTATCGTTCGGCGCTGACTAGTATTGCCGGTATTTGAGAAGGAACGATATTAGAGGTGTAGAGTATCGAATTTGAACAATACTGATACATACCGACCTATACGGTATGGAGTTCATAACCTTTGATGCAGTATTTCCTTCAAAAGTTTTCCCTGCTTTTTTTAGTACCCACAGAAACGAGAGTACAACCAGACCAAGTAGTGTACAATCAAATTTGCCTTTTCTTTTGATGAGGATAGCGTACTTGTAGCTTTCAGTTACTTCAAAATGAATTTCAGTTAGTAAAGTAAATTTTCGACCATTGACAAGTACTAAATTAAACATGTATCGCCTAGGGTAATCATGGTGGAATTCTTGAACCAGAGCATGTCCGAGAGTTGCTGCTCGAGATTATGAAAGGCATATAGAGCGGCTACCCAGGAGGGAGATCAATTGGAACTCCACGCTCGTTGCGTATTCGATTTCCTTTTCATATCGAGGATTGAACTCCCTGCTATTCCAATTTTCAGAGTTTTAATTTGAAAATTTTATTAACTAATAATAATACATTCAGTGATGCCTAAATAGATGATTGATATCCGATTTTAAACTTTCGAATGACAATTGACGAGCAGGCTTATAAATAAATTCGTGTGTATTTCCTAAGCATCTGACATGATAAAGAGTTACGATATCTTCCAATATAGATATTCATGGGCATAATTTGTATGAGATGCAAAAGTTGCTGATCACGAGTTCATTGATTTAGTTCAAAAGTTGCAAGACAATGAAACTCTAGCTTGTATTTGGTAATGCTCAAAGTTTCCTGTTTGAGATTTCTTGTTGCTTCGTTCGTATTAAGCTCTTCGTTGATAGTACAAGGATGGCGCTATGCTTCGCGTACCTGTATTTCCATAATCATGCATGTTAACCGTAACTTAAGTAAAATATTTTTGTCTACCAAAAGAAACAATTAAGTTGTAGTTCAAAACCGAAACCAAACCATTTATGGTACGACAAAATTGTTTGGTTTTGCAATTTCCCCATAAGTTTGCTCAGGGAGTCCGTCTCTATGCTAGCTAGCCATGATTCTAACACCAGTAATAGAAGTATGAGCTGAGCTCGATCCGTTGGGTTCGTCTAGACGGCACAATTTGTCGGGAAGAAACTTAAGAGTTAAGAGCCTACCTCCATAACACGTGAGTCTAATGTACACTATTGGAAGATCATATCGACTTAAAAGTTTATGCTTTTTTTTTTTCTTTTTGAGCAAACCAAATCATCCTAATATTATATCAAATTCAGCCAAAACATACACAGTAAAATAAAGGGACACTACCGGTTTCAAAATACAAAACTAACAAAAGAAAATAAAAACGAAATACAGGAAGGAAAAAAAAAACCGCATGGAACTACGATGCCATAGCCGGACCCGTCGAACACACTCTTGAGGAGGGGTTGGAGAGGCCGAAGTTGAAAGGCCAGGTATGAACACGGAGTAAGCTCCTGGATGACCCGCCGCTCCAACTCGAACTCTATAGTACAAACCGTCTCTTTATGCTTTTATCCGCTGTGGCATTATATACTTCACACATGTCCCAACGTCGTCCCTTGATGAAATTATTTGAGCTAACCCTAGTTCGTTCAATGTATTTATGGACTAAAATACTGAATTAATACACTATTCACGGACTCAATTGGGAAAAAAAACCAGACTCATTCAGAAGACTATAAAAAATGAAAGGAGTGTCAACTGTCAAGTAAGAGCATCCGCAATGTTAATAATCAAAATCAATAACAAAACTGTGCTACGTTATAACATTTGATTATCCATTTAGTTTGTAATTAAATTTAACAACATTTATCTTCACATTGGTTATTTTTGCATTCCTAACAAAAAAAAACCTACAATACACAATGCACATTTGTCCAAATCGCAAACGAATTTTAATCACGCATCCGACCACATCAAATTATTCATCTCGATGAGACGATTCCAATATGGGGTGTTTTTAAGTTATTGAGTTTTTGGTTATTGGTAAAAGTTGTTAAATTTGGTTATGGAATAAGTAAAATTTGGTTATTTGCTAAAAGATTGTAACTTTGTTTATTACATGTGGAGTATTTTTGAGCATTGTCGTTAAATTTGACTATTCACACTCATTTATTTATTACAGTGGAGATGCTCTAATGACTCAAGAATTATACAAGAGATGAGAAACATTTATTAATTTGAGTCATGCTATAAGCACGACATTTGATCCGGCCATAATTGTGTCTGGAATTGTTTAATGCACATGGATTCACGTGTATTGAATGGCTTGGAACGCAGGCCATAATTGTGTCTGGAGCTGTTCAATACACATGGATCCACATGCATTGAATTGCTCAGGAATCAATTGTGTCCGTGGTTAAGTTTTAAAGTTGTTTTTTAGACTTTTTGTAGCCGATTAAAAAAAAAAAAGTCTGTTTTTTAGACTTTTTGCAATTAGAGAAAGACAGTTGTGTTTGACGGGCCTTGTGGCCATTTTGTCCTCCGAGGCTCCGACAGGACTTTTCTATTTAGCACATTTTTCAGGAAACATACTACGGACTCTCTTCTCAAAATATTTGGATAAGAGTCATAATTTTTTATTTTTTTGATTCGTTTTGGCAAAATGAATCAATAATATACAAAAATTAGATGCGAAACCTAACAAACGCGATTTTTTTTAAATAAAAATAAAATAAGAAAAAGCCAAAAATTCCCACCCAAAAAAAAAAAAAAACCTTAGATTTTTTTGATCCGCAAAAAAAACCTTAGATGAGCACATCCTAAAAATTCTCCCCCAAAACCACCGTCCCTTGTTAAATTATTCCCAAATAGATCCAACAGCCCACCCAATCTCTTGGACTTCAGATTCAAGGTTCAACGTTCAAAAAATCATTCAATATTCTTGCCCACCAGTCTTGATATATGGACTACGATTCAATGCAGTAGCACACTCCGACCACAATTGTGCAGTCCGCGTAAAATGAAATCACACAAGACCAATTTGACGATCTGGGCCATTTATCATGTCGGACCCAACTAATAGATCATCTGTAGAGAAAAAGAAAATCAAGTTAATCGGATATCAGAAGTCGCCTAATCCAATCACATTGTCTTCCAAAGGAAACAAAACGAACCATTTACTAACCATCTATTTTCTTTCACGTGCCTCCATGGTGAACAGTGTCCCATCAATCTGGCTAATTTTCCATAGATGACTACTTTGGTGCGCACCGCAAAGTTTAAATAAACGGTTCAGATAACAGAGGAAGATTGGTGAGGGACGAAATGATGTGAGAATGCATGGTGAAATCTCGATTTCGTACTACAGAGAATTCTAGTACACAAAAAAGACTCAACTCTCCAGAACTTTCCTCTCCTATATCTATAAATACAACCCCCACACACTTTGAATATCAACCTAAGATTTTCCTATGGCTAGGTTCCTTCTTCTTTGCATCATAGTATTAGGTGAACTCACAATGCTCATTACGAAGACCAATGGGTCTGAAAATGTGGACCTAATGGCACCAGTGGTGGCGAATCGTCCTTACAATAAAGCAGTGATTGGACTCAAGGATGAATTGGTTCCGAGTCTGGCTCCGTCCACGGGCGGGAATGACTCTGGAGATGGTGGTGCTCCTGCGGGGAATAGGTTGTTGACAAGGCGTCATTCATCGGACAAATCTGCTGCCGGTGGAGATGTGATACTTGGAGGATTTGCGACTGCTCTGGTTGCTGCCATCTTTTGCTACATTCGTGTAACCAGAAGAAACCAACAAACCAAAACAATGGAATAGAGCGTACCCAATGGGTGATTGTGCCACAACGGCACCGTTTTGTAGGGGTCAGCACCAATGTTGATCCTTCCTCTCGGCAGGGTCACCGAGTCCCCTTTTCATTGAAGGCCTCGTGCAATTTTTTGGTTTTTGTTTATTGCATATATAGTGCAGGATACAGAATAATCGACTCTCATTGATATACTGTAAAATAATTTCCTTTTGATTTCTTTAGACTAGCTAGAAGTGCGTAAATAAGAAATTCAACTATTTAATGATTGACAGCATTAAATTAATTTCTCCGTGATTTTAAGCAGAGTATTTTCCAAGAGTGATGAAACTTAAAGCACTCCGGCCATGTTCATTAGGATTTGGATTTTGGGTAATGAGTGGAAAGAGATAGAGAGAAAAGTGAGAGGAATAATTGATAGAAAATTTATTAAGAACCGTGCGCAGAGAGAAAATTTAAAATTCCAAAACGAACATGGTCTCAATGGACTAGGAGCCTGGGCTAATTCACAAAAATTGGCAAGGTGAATTCAAACTTCGGCAACCTCCAGGGCCAAGCCACAAGAGAGAAATCTCTCATGAACCCTTTAGTCTCGGCCTAGATGGCATGCTTTTGATCGGACCAAAGAGGAAAATTGTTGATGTGCGGGTTAGCTAGCCCGAACATCTCTGACCATCAATCCAAAAGAAGGAGGTTTATGTTGTTCGACATATAAAGGTACAGTAGTTTTTTTTTTGCCGTGTTAGACCAATGGCCAAATATAATTTCCACCGCGCAACTTTTAGGAAAGTGAAAATTTCCGTTCTTCTTTACTCCTAGTTTCCTCAACTTTTTGAAAAGAGAAGGAAGACCTTTTACTCAGTCCGAAGTAGAGTAATAACAAAGAGCTTGTTCATTTGGGGCTTTAAAGTTTTTGCGCACGGTCCTTAATATATTTTTTCTATCTCTTTTCACTCAAACCTTCTTCAAAACCTAAAACGAACAAACCCTAAGGTATTAGTGATGAGAATACTACTACCGCCCTCTGTTGTCCTTGATCATAATTGCTTCAATTTAACGATCCTTTTCCTTTGACACAGAACTACTACTGTAGAGTCAAGTATAGGGGACCTTCAAACATTAAAGTCGGTTATTGCAACGTTGAACCTTTTGTTGGGAAACCGAATCCCCAAGATCCAGTAATGTCGCGTACAAATTAGACAACAGAAAATAAAAACCCTACAAGGCGGAATTAGAGTTTTACCACAACTCCCTGCGACACGAACGCTGGTTGAACTTGTTATAGTACGTCTTGCTATAAACCACGAATACTGCTCGATCGTACCTTACGATCTTCTATCGTATTCCCTGCATGTCTAGAACACGAACTGAGTGTGGACTCTTTCGCGATCTGTTTGCTCTCTCTAAGTCTGCCTCTATTTCGTAAATAATAGAAAAACCGTTAATCTGACCTAGAGAGCATAACGTATATATATATATAGGGCTACGATAGGGACCTAAGGAGTAATAAGTCTGGGCTCCCAGTGTAAATAAGAAAACCTAATCCCACCAGGATTCTATTTCTTATTTCACTAATTATAATTCACCCCACTACAGAATTATAATTGCACTCCTGTCCTTATCTCAATTATATTACGAGCTCCATGATATTAAATACTTATTAATCTCCACACGTTAAGATTACAGATACCTGTTGATTAAAATAAATTACTAACAATCTCCCACTTAATCAACATCTTAACTTGAGACTATCTACTTAACTTATTCGATATGTCGGATACATGTCACGCCCTCGATTTTCAACATAAATAAATAACCAATTCCAGAAAGATTCTCGCATAATATGAATAATACCCAAAATGAGATTTCTCACCTGCTTAATTACAATAAGATCCACACGTTTAAGAAATTACAAATTTGGCACCACGGCCCAAATTAAGTTAAGTACATGTACAAAGTCTTAAGTATATTACAATGCTTTGTCAAAAGATCAGACAACAAAAAATTTGTTACAATACCATCTCTATCCAAAAGTAACCAATACAGAGATGGATGAGTAACCAAATCATGTTAGCTTCCAAAAAAAAATCTTCGTTTCCAAACACACCAAGTCATGCAACCTACTGCCCTGCGTTCGAACCTGAAAAGAAGGATTTTGTTGAGTTATACAAGCCCAGTAGGAAATTCTCTACAAAATCTATATGTAATGAGATGATGAGCATGAATGCAGCAAACCGAATTTAACATCAAATCCAAATGAATGTACGTTAACACCTCTTACGAAATATCATAATATGCTCTCTCTCTCACACACACACACACACATACACACCTCCCAACAGTCCTCCACCCTTTACGAAATTGTGTTTCCACACCTAGCGATACAATAAACTCCACTCCTTGTGACATTGTGTTTCCCACACCTTGCAACACAATATTCTCCACCCCTCGCGTAATTGTGTTTCCCACACCTTGCGACACAATATTCTCCACGCCCGCTTTACATCAACAACCAAATACGTCACATATAACTCAGGTCCATAATACTACTTTCGAAGAATACGCAATTCTCGAGTCATAAAACATTCCATTCAACCATTTATAGCAAATAGACACTTAAAATCACGCACAATCATCGCAAAACATGTAGAAGAATAGAGAAATTCCTACCAAAATGGGTTTTGAGCAAAACCCTAAGTCTACCGAGAACAATAAGCTCGAATCCTCCAAAGACAAGTTTCACCCAAGCTTGGACACAAAATCTAAAGCAAATAAAGCCCAAAAACGAGAATAACAAGCAAAGATCAACAAATAATCGAAGAGAGAGAGAGAGAGAAAAACGTGTATAGGTATCAAGGAGTGAGAACAAGAACACAAAACTCACCCTTAGTTCACCAAATGCAAGAATCTTGTGAAGAAGAAAACCCTTGGATCTTGGAGATTTGAGGTTGAAATCAAGAGTTTTGGGTGAGATTGGAGTTGGGTAGGTGAGAGGGGGTGTTTCCAAGTGTATTTCGTGGGTTTGGGAGTGAGAAATGACCAAAGGGGGGTATTTATAGAAGTCCAAAAAGCGTGCTGTAAATTACAGAAAAACGCAGCGGGTACCGGTACTGGGCGACTCCCAGTACCGGTACTGGAGCCTTCAAAAATATCAATTTTGAACACCTTCTGGAGAGTGGGTACCGGTACTGGGGAAAAGCCAGTACCGGTACCGGGTAGGCAGAAAAGTGAAAAATGTTCAACGGGTTCCGGAACGAACCCAACTTGATACCAAAACTCCCAAGCAACATTATAACATCAAAACTTACATTTTACTAATCTCCGAGAGTCCGACACGCAACCTGATACGTATATCCATACACCCCCATGAACGTACGCACGATTTTAATAATAAAACTATTCTCATGCACAACAAACGATTTTTGAAATTTGCATTAATTTTATGGGTCTTTACAATACAAATATCCACCTGCAAGGTTTAACATAATCGAAACTTATAAGCTTACTCAAGGGGTAGCATCAATCCCTATCGGGACGTGGATCCCATTAATAATTAATAGTTGTCATATACATAATATTGCGACCCAATCCACCGAGACTATTGACCGTATAAAGATCTCACTCTTTAATGAATCAAAGTCAACAACATTAAATATCCACCTCTAATAATTATTTTTGGATTAAGAGCATAAGCATCATAACAACCATGAGATTCCAATTGTCTTATAAAGTTAGTATAAACACAATTACCTCAATGCGGTCCCTGTTCAATACACACAAAGTGTACTAGCACAATGAGTTAGAACTAGACCGTTCCCTGTAGTCAAGATAGACCTACTAAACATTGTACTACAGTCCTACCGATGGTGTGTCCAGTTTCATCTAAGACTGCAAACCATATCTTATATTCACAAGAACTGATGATCTGATCTTCTGTGTGTAAGCCGAACTCTACACACCAAATCATCTACTTTGTAAAATAAAAGACACACATGTACAACATACAATAATATTATGCAAACATTGCCCATAAAAGATTCTCATAAAAAATGAATAAAACTGATTAATAAATAGCAATCAAATATTAATCCATTAGACAAAAGCATAACTTTTAGTATAATTTTCTAACAAACTCCCACTAAGACTCAAAACCATACTGCCATGCATCTCACTCCCATTCCTTCTACGTGACTGTCAAAAGTCTTAGCCGGTAAGCTCTTCGTAAAAGGATCGGCCAGGTTGTTCGCCGATGCAATCTTGGTCACAGCAACATCACCTCTCTGTACGATCTCTCGAATCAGATGATACTTACGCTCAATGTGTTTGCCCTTCTTGTGAGTCCTTGGCTCCTTCGAATTAACAACTGCACCGCTATTGTCACAATAGAGTGTAATGGCTGATTGCACTGAAGGGACCACTTCCAAATCCAACAAAAAGTTTATAAGCCAAACAGCCTCCTTGGCAGCTTCAAAAGCTGCCATATACTCTGCCTCCATGGTAGAATCAGCAATGCAAGATTATTTGATACTCCTCCAACTTATGACTCCGCCTCCCAAGGTAAACACATATCCAGAGGTAGACTTTCTGGAATCCCTATCTGACATAAAGTCTGAGTCTGTATACCCATGAGGTACCAGACTATCTGACTGGAACACCAACATATGATCTCTAGTCCTTTTTAGATACTTGAGTATATGTTTCACTGCAGTCCAATGTTCTTGCCCTGGATTAGACTGAAATCTGCTAACCATGCCCACCGCAAAATAAATATCAGGTCTAGTACACAACATAGCTTCCTACTACCGAGGCATAAGGAACTGCTTTCATTTTCTCCATCTCCTCAGGTGTTTTAGGACACTGATCCTTGAATAGGTTGATTCCATGTCTAAAAGGGAGGAACCCTTTCTTGGAATCTTGCATGCTAAAACGGGCAAGAATTGCATCGATATAAGTAGCTTGTGATAAATCCAACATCCTATTCTTGCGATCTTGTATAAGCTTAATCCCTAGGATGTGACCGGCTTTTCCCAAGTCCTTCATTTCGAATTGGCCTGATAACCACAGTTTCACTGAAGATAACACTCCCACATCGTTTCCGATGAGCAGGATTGTAACGACCCTGATTTTCAGTCGTTAAAAATTTCGCTAAATATTTGAATTTTTATTGATTACTTGAATTTGTTTTGATTTACTTTTAAAATCCTATAATTTGTCGTAATTACATTTTTGCCCCTTGAATTTATTTCTTATTCAAGTTATTTGTTTTAATTGGTTATATTACTTTAATTTTCGATAGTTTGTCATAACTGCAATTTAGCCCTTGAACTATCGTTTCTTGCACTTTAGCCTCACTTAGCAAGTCTAACTAGCTTCTAACCATCCGGTTAGAAGAACTAAATTGGAAAGCTATCTAGTTACTTCAAAATGACCATTTTGCCCCTCATTGGAACTTTTGACCCTTTTGAACCCTAGACTTAGAATTTTAATATTCTTTTTCTTTTAATCAAAATGGTTATATTCTTTGTCCATTGGACAATAATGGTTAGGGAAACTATTACCCATTGGATAATAGAATCCCATTTGTTTATATTAAAAAGTATACTTACTTTAAAGGTACTTTTTGACTATTTTATATTAAAAGTGACCTAATATCTAATATCCATTGGATAATAGATGTTAGGGGAAATTTTACCCATTGGACAATAGACTTAGTCTTTCAAAGTACTATGGTGTTAATTAGTTTAATACTTTCTTTAAACCATGTGTGAAAGCACAACCATTTTTAATTAGAAAGGTACATGGTACCAAGATTCTTAAAGTACTTTTACTTAATTTTCTATTAGGGCTTTGATCTACCTAGATGCATTAGTACATGTACATATATTATTTAAGTACTTTGAAAGGATAAAATATATGCCTAAGTAACATGTGTTGTATTGACTAGTATAATAGAAAATCTAGTCCTAAAAGTATACTTTTGATCTTAAGTACAAAAGTACTTAATTTTTTATTTGTTTACTTGCATTTTATGTACATATGTGTATATATAGTGTACTTTTGAAAGCAAGAGAAGTGAGAGAGAGAGAGAGAGAGAACCGAATAGGGAGAGAGAGAGGAGGGGGGCCGGATGTGGGAGAGGGGAGGGGAGAGATTTGATAGTACACTTGACCTTTGATCTTCCATGGTACTTCCAAATCCTTGGATTCTTATTCTTCCAACCAAAGTCTTAACTCCATTGTTCTTCTTTGTATATTCTAGTATTTGTTTAAGCCTAAGAATCTTGTACAAACTCATCTCCACCATCCATTGGTTCTAAGATCAAACCCTTGGTACACATAGCCATGCAAACCTAGGATTTTAGCCTTATTCTTCCATGTGAACACATCTTTATGGATTAAAAAAATGGGGAAAGATGGAGAGAGAGGGGGCCGGCCATATGAGGAGAAGGAGGAGGCCTTTGCCTATAAATAGAGGCTCATTCTACACTTGAAGCTCACACCTCAAACCAAAGCTCTTCCTTCTCTTTAGAATTTTAAGCATTCTTAGTTCAAAAAATTCAAGAACTTTCTTTGTTCTTGAGAGTTCTTGAGCGAAACCACTAAACCACTCCCAATACCACCCATCGATCCTTAAAGTAGTTTAGTGAAAGTTAGGAAGTTGTTTCTAGGAAAAGAAACGCAAATCTTTTCCTTTCGAAGCAATCCGAGGGCCGTTACGCCGCCGGAATCAAACCGACGTCCACATCCACCGCCTAGGAGAACGGTAGTTATCCTTACCTAATTTTCAAAGTATAAAGTAATTTTAACATTTCAACTCTATGTATTGTATAAGTTGTATGACGTTTTGAAAGTAACTTTGATCGTTCTACTAAAGTAAGATAAGGTTATCTTTTGAAATTGAAAATGCATGTTTTACTTACAAGATGTTCAAGCATGCTATGTACCTAGAGTTGGAAGATCTTGTTGTGTTAATTTCAAGGCTTGATTGAATGCATGTTGTATGTAAAGTCTCGCACGCGGAGTCTTGCATGAGAACGTGACACGAAAACCGAGAAAAGTAGAAACATGGCACCTAGGGTGTGTTTAACAAGGAAGTTGTGTTTTCCCGGTTGGAAAAATATTTTCGAAACTACGTAAGAACCATCTCGAGGGTATTACGTGAGTTTGTGTGTGTTCCCATGGGAAACCAGACCGGCGGAACCATGGTAAGGTATAGCTTGGTTATCCGCGGAGAGGAGCCAATGCAAATGTGTGCCAATGGGAACCCGGCGCGGCGGAACCGAGGTTGGGTGAGTTAAAAAAGTGTTTTTGAAAAGGGTAATAACAACATGGGTTACGATGAGTCAACACCAACGGTAATCGTAAAGCAATTGTTAGCGCTATTATCTTTATTCACTGCTTATGTACTTATCATGTGGAAATCGATGCTAGTATTAGGATTATACTACTGAGCCTTCGTAGCTAACGGTGTTGCCTTGTGGTGACCCTGGCATATTATATGGGTGGCGACGCCGGTATAATATGTCAGATTGGATAGACGAACAGGACGAACTATTCACCTTGGAGGCGTTCGAAGCCGAGGAGCTGGAGAAGCAAGAAGAACTGTAGTTAGGAACCCTAGATCCCTCTGTTTTGTAAATAAGAGTACTTTTGTAAGGGTTATAATGTAATAACGAGCTGGACTCGCTTTGTTTTTATAATAAAATATTTTATTTAACGTACCCAAAATTCGGGGCGTTACAACTATATCATCGACATATAGAACTAGAAACACCACAACTTTTTCGTTGCGCTTCTTGTACACACATGACTCATCCGGACATTGATCAAAACCAAAAGACTTGATTGCTTGATCAAAACGGATGTTCCAAGATCTAGATGCCTGCTTAAGCCCATAATTGGACTTTTTGAGCTTGCACAACATGTGCTCATGACCTTTTGCTATGAATCCATCTGGTTGCACCATATAGATACACTCATCCAGATTTCCATTAAGAAACGCAGTCTTGACAACCATTTGCCAAATCTCCTAATCGAGATGAGCCGCAATGGATAAGAGAATCCGGATGGACTTAAGCAGGCTACTGCCGAAAAGTTTCCTCATAGTCGATCCCTTCTTTCTGAGTATACCCTTTCGCAACAAACCTAGCTTTGAAGGTATGCACCTTCCCGTCCGCCCCTCTCTTCTTCTTGTAGATCCACTTGCATCCAATGGGTTTAATCCCTTCAGGTGGTTCTACAAGATCCCAGACTTGATTAGAGTACATAGACTCCATCTCTGATTTCACAGCCTTTTGCCAAAGTTCCACATCTTTATCTTGAAGTGCCTCATTGTAGTTACAGGGTTCGGCATGTTGATCATCAGGGATCATTTCAAAAGACTCTCCCAACAACGTATACCGACTGGGTGGAACAATAACCCTCCCACTACGACGAGGTACTAGTGTGTCAATAGGTGCCTCTATAGATATCTCTTGTAGCGTTTCCTCTTGCACTATCGGTAGTAAAGAAGTATGTGCCGGTCTCTCTCCTCTCAATTCCTCTAGAACAATTTTACTTATGGGCTTGTGGTCTATCACATAGTCCTCTTCTAAGAACCGGACATTAACAATGACCTTCTTATCCGTAGGACTATAAAACAGTCCACCTCTCGTTCCTCTAGGGTACCCTACAAACAAGCAAACTTCTGTCCTTGATTCCAATTTATCTGCGTTCCCATTCAGCACATGTGCTGGACTACCCCAAACCTGAACATGCTGCAGACTAGGTTTGCGCTCAGTCCATAGTTCTGTGGGTGTAGATGGTATTGACTTAGATGGTACCAAGTTAAGAATATACGCTGCTGTTTCTAGTGCATGTCCCCAAAACGAAATTGGTAAATCTGAATAACTCATCATTGATCTTACCATATCCATAAGAGTCCTATTCCTCCTCTCTGCTACACCATTTTGTTGTGGCATACCTGGAGCTGACAACTGGGATGTAATCTCTTCAGCTAACAAGTACTCTCTAAACTCTCCGAAGAGGTATTCATCACCACGATCAGATCGCAATGTCTTGAGACATTTACCCAAACGTTTTTCCGTTTCCGCCCGATACTCCCTGAATTTCTCAAAGCATTCGGACTTACGGTGCATCAAGTAAATGTATCCATACCTTGAATAATCGTCAATAAAAGTGACAAAGTATTCAAAACCACCTCTAGCTTGGATATTCATAGGCCACACAAATCAGAGTGAACCAATTCCAACGGCTCTTTGGCTCTATATCCTTTTGCTGAAAAAGGCCTTTTGGTCATCTTACCTTCCAAACAGAATTCACAGACTGGAAGTTCCTCAACTTCTAATGAACCTAAATGTCCATCTCTAACCAGTCTAGAAATCCTATTCAGATTAATATGACCAAGACGTAAGTGTCAAAGATACGTTTGGTTCAATTTGAAAGGCTCTTTTCTCTTACATGATAAATTATTAGTGTTATTCAATTCATGCAGTTGTACTGTAGGAAACATAGGATTAATAATGTAGAGATCATCCACTAATGAACCAAAACAGATAAAACGTTTATTTAACTTAATAACTATAGAGTCACTAAAATAAACCAAATATCCATCCTTTATTAACTTAGAAACTGAAACCAAGTTTCTTCTAATAGTAGAAACATAAAGACAATCTCTTAAAATTAAAATCCTATTACCATTAAAATTTAAAAACACATTTCATACTGCAACTGCTGGCACTCTCGTAGCATTTTCCATATGTAGATAAATCTCCCCATCACTAAGTCTTCTGGTTTCCTTGAACCCCTGCAATGAATTGCAAATATGATTAGTGGCTCCCGTGTCTACACACTAGGTACTGGTAGATAACGCCGCTAAACATGATTCAACAACTAGTGAATAAAATTTACCTTGTTTGTTCACTTTATTGAGAAAAATTGGACATTCCTTCTTCCAGTGTCCTTTCTGCTTGCAGTGAAAACACTTACCCGCAGGCTTTTTCACTCCACCTTGAGGCGCATGAACTACCTCCACAACCTTTTTCTGAGATTTGTTCTACTTCTTCTGGCCTTTCGGCTTAGAAGTAGAAGCCTTCTCTGGCACTAACACTGATGGTGGTTTCTTCACAACCAAAAGACCCTCAGCTGCTTGGAGTTCCTTAAGAAGTTCCACCAAAGATAAATGCATTTTGTTCATAGAATAAGTCAGGCGAAACTGCTTAAAACTCTCAGACTGCAATGAGTTAAGAACGAAATCAATCTGGGTTTCCCCATCAATTTCAGCTCCAAGGATCTCTAGTTCATTAAGAAGAGCTATCATCTTTAGAACATGATCCCCAATTGGGGTCCCTTCAACATGGGTGATGCTCACCAATTCTTTCATAGCAACTAGCCTTGCTGCCCGATTCTAATCCCCAAACATTTCTTTGAGGTTCAGCATCATATCGGAAGCAATTTCCATAGCTTGATGCTGATGTTGCAATATATTTGGCATAGAAGCCAAAATATAACACCGCGCCATCTCATCAGCCTTAACCCAATCTTTATAAGGCTTTGCTTCCTGTTCTGTGGCATTCTCTTCAGGTCTAGGAGGGCAGGCCGTAGATAGCACATATTTGTGGCCCTCAGCAGTTAACACAATATTCAAGTTTCTCTTCCAGTCAACATAGTTTGGTCCAGTAAGTTTATTTTCTTTGAGAATAATTGCAAGTGGATTGAAAGAGCCCATTTTGAATCTGAGAATCAAATAATATAACAATCAATTATGAAGGGCAATAAAAATTTTGAATTTCATTTTAATATTGGTTCCCTCTACCACATGTTATGTTAAAAGAAAAATATTGGCAACCCTACACACCGTAAAAAGCATGCTTCGATGGGAAGTCTCTACTCTTTATCATTTGTATAGATAGGCACAACCTTTTAATTTTATTATCTAGACACTATACCGTGCCAAGCAAAATTAAATAGCCAATATAGTTTCGGTCCTATAAATAATAATAGTGAATCAGATGGTGAGGATACTATTATTTACAGCTAAGTGTATACCATTACCTAACCCCATGACCCATTGTTCCGTTATGAATTACCTCAGATGGTGAAGTAATTCACACAACAATTATCATAGACCTATCCTTTAAGGAAGTTTGTACCGATGAGGCCATAATTAATTTTGCCCGATGGGGGGGAAGGTTCTAAAACCATCACATAAAATTAATTACATCATCTATATACTAGTAATGGAGACCGTGTGATTTATAAAAAATAAACTCCCTCTCCCACTTAGTTATTAAAAAAAAAATTTGTGAGGGTTATCAAAATTTTCGAGTTTGCAAAACCGTGATCTAGGTCAAAGCCAATTATCACCGTGTTGTCTAATATGGTAAAACTATCACATATGCTATACTCATGGAAACATGCATAAACATAAATAAGGAAACATAATAAAATATGCATCCCAACTATTATGGTCAATATCCTTGTTTCCAAAAAACAGCCAAGATTGCAGCCGTGTCTTGACCACCAAGTCAGAGGTTGATGTAGGCACAGGGGGTCGAGCTGTTTCTTCATTAAAAAACGCATCTGCTCTGTCAAAAAATTGAATTTCGACCTCCAAACAGCAACTTCGGCCACCATACAGAAACTATGATTTTATACATCAATCCTATGCCTCCTTTATAGAGTTCACATAAACTGGATTAGAAATACATACTGTATAACTTGTAATCTTACAACAGTTCTACATATCAAATAATGATACAACTGGAGAAACAAAGATTACACAAAAACCTTAAGCCTCCCACATACCGGAGTTCACAAGCTACTTTTAATCTTACAATCACGAAAAATAATCGTGGCTCCCAAATATAAAAGCAGTAACCACGTATGCAAAAACGTGGGATCCAATCACACAAACATACATGCATGACCATAATAGTGGGATAAGATTTTCTGCAAAACAAACGTTAGTAAAATTGAACCCAGCAAAACCGGTTACCACAGTTTCGTACTATGCGATCTACGGACAACATGGCCTGTTTAATCCATATGCGCGATTACAGCCGGCTTTGATACCACTGTTGGGAAACAGAATCCCCAAGACCCAGTAATGACACGTACAGATTAGACAACAAAAAATAAAAATCCTACAAGGCGGAATTAGGGTTTTACCGCAACTCCCTGCGACACGAACGCTGGTTGAACTTGTTATAGTATACCTTGCTATAAACCACGAATACTGCTCGATCGTACCTTACGATCTTCTATCATATTCCCTACACATCTAGAACACGAACTGAGTGTGGACTCTTTCGCGATCTGTTTGCTCTCTCTAAGTCTGCCTCTATTTCGTGAATAATAGAAAAACCGTTAATCTGACCTAGAGAGCATAACGTATATATATAGGGCTACGATAGGAACCTAAGGAGTAATAAGTCTGGGCTCCCAGTGTAAATAAGAAAACCTAATCCCACCAGGATTCTACTTCTTATTTCACTAATTATAATTCACCCCACTACAGAATTATAATTGCACTCCCGTCCTTATCTCAATTATATTACGAGCTCCATGATATTAAATACTTATTAATCTCCCCACGTTAAGATTACAGATACATGTTGATTAAAATAAATTACTAACACTTTTCACTATAGAAACTTAGCAGTGGCGGATTCGGAGATTCAGTATGGGCGCATTTTTTAGTTGCATGTTGAACTTTCTTTTCACAGTCGATTTACCGTCGATTTGTTGGCAGTGAAAATATGGCGGAATATTAGGGGATATATATTATAGTAGGAGGGGGATATCGTAGAATGAGAAAGGATTATAGAGAGGTGATTAGTTATGCGAGCTTGTTTAATTTGGTATTAGTGGTATTTAGGAAGAGGATTACAAGTGCCCATTATCTCTAATTGAAGAGCAGAATTTGGTAAATTTATAAGAGCATGTACATCAGTATAGGTATATGGGACATATTAGGTAAAATAGAGAAGAAAAAAGCCCCAAAAGTGAGCTGCACCAAAGTAGCAAAAGATGAAGGTAAAATGCATTTGGTGAAACCGCTCGGTATTATTATCAAGGCAGGCATTGTTCAGAGCATGTACACCAACAAAATATATTTTACCTACCCAATAATTCATTTTTTTCATTTTAACTACTCAAATCTCTCTTAACCCCACACCAATTCTCTCTATTATTATCTCTATTTTTATAAAATAATATAAAGTATACTGTAAACAGTAAACTAGAGAGGAAGAAAGAGAGGTTTGGGGGGGGGGGGAGCCGCGCGGGGGGGAGAATAATAAATTAATGTATAACTATGAATAGTTCCTCTGTAGGGGGGTGAGAGAGAAAAAATAATAAATTAATGTATAGCTATGAATAGTTCCTCTATAGTTTCCCCGAGCAATTCTACCAAAGGTATTTTACCTTTCACTTTTGCTATTCCGCTGCAGGCAAGATTTTGAAGGTAACCTCTCTACTTTACCTAATTTTGTGCATATAGAGACTCTTATGTACATGCTCTCAGAGCAATCCACTAAACAATTGTTTCTCTCTCCTCTCCTCTCTCTCTCTCTCGCTCATGGCATCTTCAACTAGCAGCCCCAGCCCCTGATCTTGGCCCAAACCAAGCAAGTTGCCTCCGACGCCAGCTACGTCGCCAATCGCCTCCTCAAGAGCACCGGCAAGGCCGTGTGGATCGCCAGCACCGCCTTCCTGATCCTCGTCATCCCCCTCATCATCGAGATAGACCGCAAGTAGCAGCTCAACAACCTCGACCAGCAGCAGCCCAGCCTCCTCGGTGATGGTAAAGGGGATCAATTTGGGTTTCAATTAACGTCTCATTTTCACTATTTCACGTCCTGGAACTCTCTCTGTGTGTGTGTTTCTTTCTTGTTTCTGTCCTCGTCTATGGTTGTTCTGCATCACATCGATTTATGGTGTACACAATTTGTGGGTTTGGGGTTCTGATTTTGCCCAGAGAGGTGGAGAGAGAGAGAGAGAGAATAGTACTGTGAATAATATTTTATAGTTGTAAGTATAGAGATGATCATAATAGAGAGTATTAGTGTGGGATTGAGAGAGATTTGAATAGATAAAATGAAAAAAGTGGACCATTGGGTAGCTAAAATACATGTTCCTCGGTGGACATGTTCTAAGTCTACCATTCTATTTTGTTTTGTTGTAACTCGTCCCGGTACTGAAAAGTATAAAAGTGCTTTTTCCTCTTAATTTCACAATGAATGGCATTTTTGAAAAGTTAAGAACTCTATGGTGCAATAATTCTCTATCAATCCCTAAAAGTTTTAGTTTTTGGTAAATCAGCTAAATAGAAAAAAAGGCTAACTGAATTATTAGTTTGATCCTTCCAAATGGAACAGAAGGGAATGCATGGAGTAATTAAGGGGTGTTCCGGTTTCTCCGAAAAGGAACTTCTAGAAAATAAAGGTAATTTCAAGCTCAAAAATTATGTGTTTACGCAAATAATTTTTCTACCAATATGGATCTTATTTGATAGATCTCATTGACATCTTTTAAATGGTGCAAAAAAAAAAGTAAAAAATTATTTTTCATTTTCATTATATTTGAGCTTGAAATTACATTCTTTTTTAAAAAGAAGGTTTAATTGATTTCAAGTCCAACAGTAAAATATTCAAAAGCAACTTTTAGGAGGAAAAGAGTCTTTCTGGGGTGGTTTCGGTTCAAGTTCAGTCTGTTCAAGTGAATATTTCCAAGATTGATCTGGACGGGAGTTAAGTTGAGCTCGGTCTAGTCAGAGATTTTGGTCCGTCTAAAATGGGCCATAGTTGGGTCCATTCTTAAAACTTGACAGTCGGCCAATGTGCCCAAACCTGTACCATTCAAATAAACCCATACCATCCAAATGGCCCCAAATAGATGAATGGCCAAGATTAAACACAAAATAGATGAACAAACCAAATTAATGTATAGTATATATAGAATCCACGATATATTATAGTCGGCTCGGTACGGTCCTAGTCGGTCCATTTAATTTCTATTTGGTTCGGTTAGGTCCACTTAAAATTCCAGGCACCCGAGACTGAACCAAATATTAATTTTTTTTTATGATCTGGAACCGAAACCAGAAAAAATTGGTCCGTTTTTTAAGGTCGGTCAAAGTCCGGTGGTTTTTACACCCCTTGCACTAAGAAACAATACATGGATCACATTTCTAGAGTGTATAATTTGACACAAGGTGGAAGTTAAAAACCAACAATAACACAGACGTGACTAATGTATCTGAAAAACTGTACGCTTAGGAATACTAAGCTACTTATTTTCATTGGCACGATTGAAACGAAAACCCTGAAGAAAATAGGGAAATTGCGACCATTCAATGTCGGGAAGTAGAATTGTATGGTGACTATTAGTGAACTGTTAAGCAGATCCCTTGAGTTTCTTAGCAATGCCAGCAATGTATTTTCCCTGGTGGAAAGCTTGCTCAAGTTCGAGCTCCGAAGGCTGTCTAGAGCCATCCCCTGCATAAGTTCCTGCACCATAGGGACTACCACTTTCACCTTCTCCATCTCAAACATTCCAGCTCCAAATGTGTAGCCAATCGGCACAAAGATCATGCCGTGATGAACGAGCTGAGTAATGGCTGTTAATCTGCCCGATTAAAAAAATGTATTACAAGACAAGTCCTTTTCTTTTTCCTATTTTGAATTAGACAACATCTATTTGGTATTGTTGACTGTTGAGTTTACTTAGATAATGACCCTTTTTGTTTTTGTGTTTTTGAACTGTGATGAGCCTTTTTCTTCAAGGGGGCAACATTAACACTCTGTTTTAAACTTAACACATTTATTCTGATTTTTAACGAGAGAAATTATCTGGCAGGTCCGGCCTATACCACAAGTGGTGTCCCCTAGAGGTGTCAAACGGGTCGGGTCGGCACGGGCACGACACGAGCACGGCACGTTTGGAGGCGGCACGGCACGGCACAGGCACGGATTAATCCTCGAAAAGCACGGAACGGCACGGTCGTAGTGGGCACGCGGCATGGCACGGGGCACGGAAGTGAGCGGGAACGAGACGGGCACGGCACGGAAGTTGGCTTGGCACGGCATGGCACGACACGATCTTAGATGGGCACGGGACGGGCACGGGACGAAAGTGGAATGGGGCACGGGTCACGACACGGCACGACACGGTTCTAGCCAGGCACGACACGGCACGGCACGGGGGACGCGGCACGGCACGGGCACGAAAGTGAGGGGGAACGACACGGGCACGGCACGGAAGTTAGTTTGGCACGGCACGGCACGGCACGGCATGGGCATGACACAGAAGTGGGATGGGGCACGAGTTGCGACACGGCACGACACGGTTCTAGTCGGGCACAGCACGACACGGGCACAACACGACACGGGCACGGAAGTAGGGCGGGTATGGCACAACACAACATGATTTTGGTCGGGCATGGCACGGCACAGGCACGACACGTCGACACAACGCAGTGTCGGTTCTCATCAGGCACGGCACCACACGAGGCATGGAAAAACCAAAAAAATTATGTTATTAAATAAACAAGGGATTTTAGATTATAGTTTACTTTATTTCTGTGTATTTTTTGATAATCCAATAATTTATTAATCTTTTCCTTTTATTTAAGTAAAATAAGATTTTAAAATTTGTTATATGATTAAGAAATTTTGAATCAAAAATCAAACATAAAAATAATTTGGAGAGTAAATGAAAGGATGTTGTAAATCATGACGGAAATAGTTAAAAATAAATTGCTTGATATGTGAATAAAAATAAGGGGAATGATTATTCTCTTCTTCTTCTTTTTTATATATTTGCACTCCTTTTTATTTATCTCGTGAATTTATTCAATATCTTTCCATTATTTGTATGAACACACATCAAAAGATAAAGCAATATTTAACATTGATAAGGTCTAAAAAATTAGTTTATCTAATAAGATTTTTTATAAAAAAAAAAAGACAAAGAAAATAAATAAGGAATAAAACTAATTTTTTTTTTTAAAAAATAATCTCTATGGACTATGGAGTTTGAACCCAAGTCCTTGGAGACTTGACACACATCTCAAACCACCAAGGCCAAGCCTGAAAATACTCTTTGAACTGTCGAAATAAAGGAAAGATGTAGAACAAAAATGGAGAAATAAATAAAAGAAATAGAACCAAGTATGAAGAAATAAATGAAAGAGAGAACAAAAAAAAAAACATAAAAACAGAATGACACGCCTGGGAATCAAGCCCGGCCCTGAGAATTTCGGGGCCCTAGGCGGAGTTTTGAAAATGGGGCCTTACATTTTAGTATATTAATTACTTGTTTGATAAAAAATAACCAAGCAAACTTGTAGCTTGGTGGCAATGCTGTTTGATGAACCTTTAGAACCACTAGGTTTGGAGTTCGAGATTTGTAAGAGGGATTTTCGAAATGTTTTTAGGTCAAAGGCTCCAAAATTTTACATTAAAAACGGAAGGGGAAGGAATCGAACTCAAGACCCACTGTTCCAATCGCGCGCAGTTCACCACTAGGCTACTTTATACTCATTGAAAATTGTTTCACATATTTAATATTTATTATATTTTTCTATTTGGGGGCCCTATTATTTGGCCCAAAAGGGGGAGGCCCTAGGCGGCCGCCTGGTGGGCCGGCCCTACTGGGAATTGAACCCAGGCTCTTTTAACCTTGCACAACAAGCATAACCAAGCAAACACTGATGCTTTGTACACAAGTGAAGGAAACTTTTATATATGTATATCAATTTTATTTTTATATGTTTTTTAAAGGCGTGGGTCCGCCCCTGGCCACACGATTGCGACACAAGTATGACAATCCATACCGTACATTTCATTGTTCTCAGTGTTTTAATCACTCTCGCAAATTTTCAGGTCTATCAGGTTTTAGAAGCCTTTTCATCGAGACGTATATTCATTAATAGGAAATTTGACGTTATGTACGATGAAGTATATAACGATAACCAATTTACTTCATTTTTCGCACGAATAATAAAATTACTCTCACATAAAAGGTAGACGGTTCTGATTTTCAAATAACACCTCAGGCGGCCCTCAAGTGGTGCATTATAGGACTTTAACGCTTTTGAAAGCACCAAATGTGTTTTGATCACATGGTTTCCGACATCCGATTATCACCAATTTAGGGGAGGATAATAAATTTGATAAGATCTTAAATTGTAACGGTTTAGATCGAACATTTGAAAAAATGAGTCTGCAGCTACCTTTCAAATGTATATATCGAACTTATTTAGTTATAGACCAATATATTCTGTTATAGTCCAATGTACACTAGCCGTACGATTGTGACACAAGTATGATGATCCATACCGTTCATTTTGTTTTTCTCGGTGTTTTTATCACTCTCGCAAAATTTTGGCTCTATCGGGTATTGGAAGCCCTTTCATCGCAATATAGATTCATTAATCGAAAATTTATCGTTATGCACGATCAAGTATATAACAACAACCAATTTACTTCATTTTTGGCACAAATAATATAATCACTCCCACATAAAAGATAGACGGTTTTGATTTTCAAATAACACCTCGGGCGGCCCTCGAGTGATTCATTACTGGATTCTACGAGAATTTTTGACAAGTTGGTGCATATGGATTATGGTGTGTTGTATGCACATGATCACAAAGATGGTATAAAAAGAATGAGATGCTGCCCTAGCAGACATCTCATTCACGTCTCATTCTCACCTCACACTCCGATCTCTCTCGAACTCTCACTCTCTCTCTCTCTCTCTCTCTCTCAGATCTCTCTGACCGACTGACTCTCTCTGATTCTCTCAACGTCTCTCTGATTCTCTCAACGTTCGGATTCTTGGACCTTGGTGTTCAAATTCACCTCTCTCTCTCTCAAACAGTCACACTTCACGGCTCTCTCTCTCTCTCTCTCTCTCTCTCTGTGTTTCCGACTTTCCGGTGACACAACTCAAACGGTGAGGAGGTGCGACGGTGACCCGTGACCATCATCTCACTCTCTCAACGTCTCTATCTCTCTCTCTCTCTGTGTGCGTGTGTGTTCACTGTTCATCTATTCTCAACGTTTCTCTCTGTGTGTCTCTTCGACTATCTGAGCCGAGGTAGTTGAGCAACAGAAGGAGATTCGTTCGAATCTCAGGTAAAGGCGTGAAGGGTACTCTATCACCAGTCACCGTCTCTCTCTCCCTCCCTCACAGGTACCTCTATGGCTCTATATCACTTGATTCACTTCCCTGTCCAGTCTCCATTTATCTACTGCAATGAGCGTTTTCTGAAATTAGGGTTTTGACCTGATTTTTGAAATTAAGGTTACGAAATTAGGGCTTTTATTTAATTTTCAGAAATTAGGGCTTTTATTACTAAGTAGGGGCTGTGAAGTTATTTACTTGAATATTGCATTTAGGGTTACAAAATTAGGGCTTTCGTTACTAATTTTCAGAAATTAGGGCTTTTATTACTAATTTTCAGAAATTAGGGCTTTTATTACTAAGTAGGGTCTGTGAAGTTTTTTACTTGAATATTGCATTTAGGGTTACAAAATTAGGGCTTTCGTTACTAATTTTCAGAAATTAGGGCTTTTATTACTAATTTTCAGAAAATAGGGCTTTTATTACTAATTTTCAGAAATTAGGGCTTTTATTACTAAGTAGGGTCTGTGAAGTTTTTTACTTGAATATTGCATTTAGGGTTACAAAATTAGGGCTTTCGTTACTAATTTTCAGAAATTAGGGCTTTTATTACTTTTAATAGGGCTTTTATTACTAATTTTCAGAAATTAGGGCTTTTATTACTAAGTAGGGTCTGTGAAGTTTTTTACTTGAATATTGCATTTAGGGTTACAAAATTAGGGCTTTCGTTACTAATTTTCAGAAATTAGGGCTTTTATTACTAATTTTCAGAAAATAGGGCTTTTATTACTAATTTTCAGAAATTAGGGCTTTTATTACTAAGTAGGGTCTGTGAAGTTTTTTACTTGAATATTGCCTTTAATGACCCCTGATTATGGTGTGTTTTTTTTTAGATGGGTGACTCCCACTCAGGTTCTTCTGATGAAGTACCTCGAAACCCTATTGCACCACAGGGTATGGGTTCTGTAGGTGAGGAGGCTGCTTCAAACGTTGTTGGTGGTGGAAGTGGAACAGGACCTTTAGGGTCTGCTGCTACTCCAGCAGCTTCTACTCCTGCAGCTACAACTTCAGGCCTTAGTGGTTCAAAAAGGTCACGACGCACCTCATGGGTATGGAATCATTTCACTATAGTGAATAACTTCAAGGATGAACAGGGTATTGACATAGGACAGAGGGCTGTATGCCATTATTGTGACACACATTATAAATGCTTAAGTAATAATGGTGTAGGGCCACATGGTAGACATCTTCAAAAATATCATGCTGATAAAATTGGTAATGCATCTGATAGTAATTTTGTTTATTCAAAAGAAAAAATGAGACATGGACTAGCCCTATATGTAGCTGCAGCAGAACAACCATTTACTTTTGGTGATGATATTAGATTTGAACATTTTGTCCAAAATTGTTTGAATCCTTCATTTGCTAAAGTTTCTAGAAATTCAACCCGTAGTGATACGAAGAAAGCTCATACTGAAGTTAAAAAAGATTTGATTAGTGAACTTGCAACTGTTGGTGCAATTGGTTTTACTTCTGATATGTGGTCTGGTATAAATAATCGTGGTTATATTTGTGTGACTGCTCATTATATAGACTCTAGTTGGACTTTGCAAAAAAAAATTATTGCTTTCCGTTTAGTGGAGTTTCCTCATGATGCTGAACAGATTTTTGAAAGTATTATGAGTTTTTTAGGGATTTTGAAGTTCTTGATAAAGTTTATAGCATTACTTTTGACAACCATAGCGCTAATACTGCTACACTTCCATTGTTTACAAGAAATTTGACCACTCCTTATTTTGGTCAATTATTGCATTTGCGATGTGTATGCCATGTGATTAACTTAGTTGTGCAAGATGGTTTGACACATATAGCTCCACAGATTTCAAAAATTAGAAATGCTGTTCTTTTTATTGCTACTTCCCCATCTAGGCAACAAGAATTTGATAAATTATGCACATCATTGTACAATCTTAAACCCAAAAATATGAACTCTGATGTTCAAAATCGTTGGAATTCGACCTACATTATGTTAAAGTCTTGTAGGAAATATAGTGATGCAATATCTGGTTATGTTAATCAGAGGTATAGACCGTGTCGTGGTAGTCCTTTAACTCAAGCTGATTGGGAAATTGGTTTTGAGTTCATGAAATTTTTGAAAGTGTTTTATGTAGCTACCGTAGGTTGTTCGGGTGTTCGTTATCCTACTTCTTGTATTGTGCTTCATCATCTTTTCAATATCAGTGTAAATTTTCGTAGACATAGGGAACATCCAAATTTTGCACATGCTTGTATAGATATGGAAGGAAAATTCAGAAAATATTACGAGGAAATGCCACCAATATTTATGTTAGCTGCAGTAATGGACCCTAGGATGAAGTTACAAGGTGTTAACTTGCTCTTAAGAACGATTGGTACGAATTTAGGGATTACTACTTTACCTTCTTCTGCTAATGTGTATGATTTATTGACTTCCATGTATGCTAAATATGACTCTAAGTTCCGTTCTAATGCTGCCTGTACTGCTGCTCCTTTACCATCTTCTAGAAGTACCAATGATGAATTTTGGGATTTCGTTAGTTCAAATTTAGGAAGTAGCACCGTAACTTCACGCATTGAACTTGATAAATATTTGGACCTAGAATCTGTTGATGAGAAGGACAGGCGTGATTTTGATGTCTTAGCTTGGTGGAAAATAAATGAAGTTAAATATCCCGTTCTTTCAATCATGGCACGTGATCTACTAACCCCTCCTGTGTCTACAGTGGCATCCGAATCTGCTTTTAGTGCAGGTAAAAGAGTGTTGGATGAGAGGAGGAGCAGACTAGCTCCAGACATTTTGGATTGTCTCATATGCTTGAAAGATTGGGAGGATGCAAGGCTTGGAATTCAAAAACGCTCAGCTAAAGATGAATTCAGAGGCTATTTTGCAGATTCTGATATAGACAGTGATTAGGGGGACCTGCTGGCATTTGGTTTGAATCTATTATTCATTTATTCTGCTGGGGTTGTGTCTGTGGCTTATTAATTTCAGTATTATGTTTGTGACTTATTCATTTCAGTGAGTTGGCTGAAGTGGATGTTATGGCAACTTATGAAGGCCTTAAATGGCAACATGATGTTGCCCCCGCTTCAGTTTTTGGCTATGATGTATTTTCTTAACTGATATGCTGAGCCTAAGTTTTGCTGCATGCCTTGTGGTCTATTTAGCTTCACTTTAACTGAAGTGGATGTTGCCTGCATTGTGGGGTGTGTGTGTGTGTCTCCTTTTATAGTCTGAAATGAATAAGCCACAGACACAACCCCAGTTTTTGGCTAAGCGAAGTGTGATTGTGTTGCAACTTATGAAGGCCTTATTGGCAACTTAAACGTTGCCGCATCCATTTCAGCTTTCGGCTATGATGATAAAAAAAACACTAATGTCTGAGCCGTGTATTGTTATGAATTACGAAGTGGTGTTGCAACTTATGAAGGCCATAATGGCAACTTAACGTTGCATCCATTTCAATTTTCTGCAATGATGATAAAAGGAACTAATATCTGAGCAGAATTCAATTATCTTATTCATTTTCCTTGTTCATTTGGCTTTCATATACCTGTTTTCTGCTGCTGCTGCTGTTGGTTCTTGTTTTGTAGGACATTGTAGATGCCAAGGACCAAACCACGTGAAGGCTGAAGCAAATTAATGCCAGCAAAATGTAGAAGGTGGATTTTCTCTCTTATTTTTGTATCCATGGCTTTATGTGTTAGTAGCTCGTATTTAGCTTGGTGGATACCTCTAACCTGGTTTTATGCCAAACCTGAGGTGTAACGAAGCCAGGCTAAAAATTGAGTTTGTTTTTAGTTAGTATAGTTAGTTTTATTTGATTGCATTGCTTAGCCGAGGTGGTGGCATAACCCCTCGCATATTCTGTTTGTTGAGTTGAGGTGGCGGCCTAGCCCCTCCAGTCTGTTGGTTTGTTGTTAGTTTGTTAGTTGTTTATTGTTGTGTGTAGTCTTTGGATGGTTGGACAGTGGACAGTGGTTGGAAATCTGGAGTGATTTAAATCTGGACAGTGGTTGGAAATCTGGACAGTGGTTGGAAATCTGGAAATCTGGACAGTGGTTGGAAATCTGGAAATCTGGACACCATGTAACTGTAGAATAGGGAAGTACTGCACATATTCCTGCATTGTAAGTTATTTAATTCTGCATCTCTGTCGAATGATAGCCCCTGAATTGCTATGGTGGACTGACTTGCTATGGCTTTATTGTTGCTACTATTATTGCTATGGTAGTCCTTCATTCAAGCTATGACAGCATTCTATGAAGCTAATCTGTCCAGATGTTGATATTTGAAACGGCTTTCTGCTGTTTGCTGCTGCTACTGTTTTTGTTTTCTATTTCTTTTTTTTTTTGGGGTGTTGGCTGCTGTTGTTCTGCTGTAATGGAAGCAATAAGTCTCCAATGGTTGAGCTCCAGAACTGCTATCTCTTGTAATAGGTGCTCTTCACATAGGCTGCTTTTTTTTTATGTGGATATTCAAAATGTTTCTGGTACTGTTTTGTGGACTTTGGAATTTGTTTTTTTTGCCTAACCATTTGGGGCTGTCATTGGGATCTCCCTTCTCAGAGGGGGACGTCCTCTGTATAGTACATTCCCCTACCCACTGTCCTGTTTAGATTTTCACGGTTCTGTGTTATCCATTTGCTGCTATGCCACTGCTATGCCACTGATTCTACTGCTGTTTTGTTGATGATGCTGCTGTCCACTCGTGGGCATTACTACGGCATTACTCTTCACACGATTGTACATCCTTTTGACTGTTTTGCTGTTGCAAAGGGGCTGTCCATTCAGTTCCTATTGCGATGCTGCCGTCCTGATACTGTATAGTTGGATGCAAATTGGTGCTCTTGCTGTTATGCTAGATTAGTTGTCATTGAAATGTTTGGATGCTAGTTGTATGGTCCATCTGCTGCTATGCTGCTGCTGCTGTTGCGGTGTTCTTTTGAGAGGGGATACGTGTCTGCTATTACTCCTATGTCAAGTTCTTTTGAGAAATGTATGTTGTAAGGTTGTTTTAAACCATGAGGTGCTCTTAAGTCTTCCTTTTGAAGATTGGAGTTCTATGGAGTTAGTTACCCGTATTGTTGGTTCATTATTATGTGGATTCATTTTGTCAATTGTTTTCTCTTCCTCTATTTAGATGAACAGGAAGCAATTGAATCACTCTCACTAGTCAATGTAGCCGATTGGCATAGGCTCTCTCAATTTGTTCTCTTTGTTATTTTCTTTTGTTTTTTTTCTGTTCCTCCTGGGGTATGTCCCTTGTAGGCTGTATATTCGGTTAGCCTTTTTTATTTTCAAGCTGATTTATCCCAAAAAAAAATAAAAGTCTACTATGGCCACCATATTTCTGCAGAAAGCAACATATGCGGAATCAAGACAATCGATATGTAGAACCATCATAAATCTCGCTAGAATCCCATGGGGGAGGTTCTTGTTTTTCTATAATCGTAATTGTGAAGACAAGCAAAAGCAAGTTTAGTCGGCAACTGGGTTGTAATAATAACTTTTTCTCGAATCGGCAACTGGGTTGTAATATTAAGTGTTTGTGGCCTTGTAATATTAGTACAGTACTTCGGACATTTCGGACTCAAATATTGAGATGGGTGTTTACTTGCATGCTTTTACATCACACCATAATGACATACGACTCCATACCAAACAGTTTAGATTCAAGTTTGATCACCATATCTAAAAGTTGAAAGCCATCAACCATGGGCTAAAAGCAAGTAGTTTCACTTTAGTTTTCAACAATTTTTTGCCAGCATGAGTAACCAAACTACCATGAAGATAGATGTACGTTGTACGTTCTCCATGCTAGGACACTGCTGCCAAACATCAGAATTTGTGGTCTGAGAGAATTATGGCTTTTTGGCGATATCGATCAGAGGTCTGTGACTCTCCATCGGTTAAGCATCCCGACAACGACAATTGGAAAAGGAAGAAGATGGACATCGTCAAAGCTGGTGGTTCTAGTGACAAGGCTAAGAGGGAAAGGGTTAATGAAGACAGTTAAAAGAAAAACACATCGAATACTGCGATATACAAACTTAAGAACATTGGAGGCACCGATGGATTGAGCATCGGAATGTGTGTTTTTTGGGAAGATTTATTTTCAAACGAAAATCGGTTGGCGGTTGGTGATATGTATACGAAAATTGATGGCACAACACGACACACGATTAAGGGTCGGCATAGCACGACACGACCCGACAAAAAAAGGCACGGCACGACACAACCCGACAAAAAAGGCACGGTACAGCACGACCCGAATAAAAAAGGCACGGCACGACGCGGCACGATTAATTAATTGGGCACGGCACGACACACGATTAAGGGTCGGCACAGCACGACATGAACTGACAAAAAAAGGCACGGCACGGTACGACCCGACAAAAAAAGGCACGGCACGACACAACCCGACAAAAAAAGGCACGGTACAGCACGACCCGAATAAAAAAGGCACGGCCCGACAAAGCAAAATGGCCCACCACAGCGTGGCACGGGTACGGTACGGCATGGCACGCCATGGCACGATGAAATAAACGAGGCACGGTACGACACGACACGAAGCACGGTTGGCACGGAAGAAAATGGCACGGCACGGCACGACAGGCACGTTTGACACCTCTAGTGTCCCCCATCAATATATAGTAGCTGGACACACGACTCTTTGTCTCCAATTTTCTAGACAATACGTTCGCCTATTATTAGTTTAGCAGGTTGTTTCATAATTTTTCTTCGAAAAGGTTTTTTGAAAACATGTTGCGAAGGAAGGTTTCCATGTTGAAGCAAAAAAAAAAACGAGAAGGGAAAAGAACTAACGCGGTAGTCTCTTGACCGCCTCCCTGAGAACCAGTGCTGTAGAAAAGGCCCGCTGGCTTTCCAGAGAGCTTTTGGGCCATATACTACCAGTTGAATCCAGAAATGCTTTGAATTGGGCAGCCATCATCCCAAATCTTGTGGGGAAACCAAAAATAAGCCCAGCTGCCTCACCAAGCTCATCTAGTGTTATGTATGGCACATCACTCTTTGGTGGGGCCGACAATTTTCCAAGAACCTCCTCAGGCAATGTTTCGGGCACCTGTTCCATTTTGACAATGTACATCGTCATGTAATGTGGTTCTAATTTCCACCGCTTTGAACGATATAAAATCATTGCTTGGCCGAAACTTTTGGGATGAAAGTGACTGACGTATTGAATCACCATCAGTCGATATTATTGCACCGACTTTCGGTCTAAATACTTGTCGTCTGCATAAGCTAACCAAGGCTTGAAAATAAGTTCAATAACTCGTTCGAAGATTCTCAAAGACGAATTGAAAGAAAGTTATGAGAGATCTCTTCAATCAATCTGGAAAAAAACATACAGATGGAAATTAAAAATAAATATAAAAATAATGTAACCTGCCATAGTTTAGCCTCAACTCCTTCCAGAGATGCAGCTCCTTTCTTTATTTCTTCCGCTAGTGTCGCGACATGTCCATACATCGAGTAGTAACTGAATCAACAATACCACATTTTTCATTGTCCAATAGTGTATAGAACAAAAATGCAGATTAATACATCAAAGAAATTTACAAATATATATATATATATATATATATATATATATATATATATAATAATTTGACCAAGTATCCCAGTACTAGGTTTCTTTTTTGACGTTTACAGGAGTTGAACCCTGTGACTAGCTTTAGTTAAAAGTCAAAGAAGAAACTGATCTGGTTATAGTAACTCAATGGTTGTCCCACTTCGATGGTTTAGAAGAAGTTTCAATTGTATATAATCAGTGGAGCCAGGAGTTTGACCAAGGGGCTGACTTAATGGACTTGCTCTTTATTAGAACGTATACTTATTAGTATATCATAAAGTTTTTACTTTCTAATACATTATGTTTGTAAATTGAAACAATTCTAGCTTAATGCAGTTAAAATATACCAATCATTTTTTTAGACTACTTCAACTGTCACATTCTTATTTTTTACTTATGAAAGAAAATGAGCAATGAGAATGTAAAATAACCGATTTTTCTATGAAATCAAATCAAAATTAAAGATTATAAGTAGTTATACATAAATAATTATCGATAATATTTAAAATCAGGTATATACAAAATACAAATTTTAAAACGCGGGGGGCCTAGGCCCCCTGGGCCTAATATAGCTCTGCCCCTATATGTAATGGACCATTATTTACTACTCCCTCACGCAGGCCCGGTTCATAAGTTTTGGAGGCCGAAAACGAACATCTTGAATGAGGCCTCCTTATATTTTTCATACAAAAATCGGTCTACAAAGAGTTTCATAAAAAAACCATTACAAAATATAAGCATATAGTTATCCCAAAAAACACAACCATTACAATATCTCAAAATCCATCCTTTGAAAATTTGTCTTCTCAATTCCATTTCATCGAACCAAACAAACCCTAATGGGCTATGGCCTATGGCCTAGGGCCTATGGGAGTTGATAATCAGTATATTCTATCGTTTGACTTATTTTGTAGCCCTTAAATTTTAATTGGGCCTATGAGAGTTGATAATTAGTGTATTCATTTTTCTTGGGCCATATATACATACATATATATAGGGTCTTAGAATTTTGAGACCCTCATTTTTAGCCTCTTTTTGGGGCCCGAAATACATTCTTCTATTGCCTATCCTCTAAGCCGGTCTTGCGGCCTCACGTCCCATTTTAAGTGTCCAACTTCAAATTCCGACTTAACAATGTTTGGATAGTAAATAAGAAGCAATTAAAATAAAATTGTTGATTATAAAACCAAACATGAATTGATCAAGAAAGTGAAAGCCCCCAAAACAGAGTACTACATCAAAACTATTGTGAATATATACATACATATATATATATATATATATATAGATAGAGAGAGAGAGAGAGAGAGAGAGAGAGAGAGAGAGAGAGAGATGCATACACAATATAGACTTTAGTGGCCATAGGAAGAGTGCTTGTGTGTTTCTCTCTCTGTCTGGAAGTTTTGTTTGTTGAGTGAAATGTTGACAGAGGATTGTGTATATATAGGGCAGGGTGAGTAAATTTTAATCAAGTTAGCCTTCCTTTGTTTTTCAAAGCGCTTTGAATTTGAATTAGACTGTACCGGTTTAATGTGCTAATCCTTCTGTCCTTCCATGCGTCATGGAGAGAGTCGATGTCACGCCTATCGTCCTGATTATGCCATCTTTTTTGTGTTGCATTTCTCATTCTTAAAATTAGAATTAAAAATCTTTTACTACTACTATTTTTCTTATCGTTTCTTTTTCAAGCAAAATAACTAATTTTTAAACATTTCAAGAGTAACTTGATATAATTACCGTTTTTGATAGACAATTTGTGTTGCAGAATCCCAAAAATTACTTAAACTCAGCTTTAGAATTTTGATAATTTTTTTCCTTCTTTTTTAATTTTTCAGAATCCGAGAATCTGTGATATCTAGAATTTTTTACAAACACTCCAAACTAATTTTGAAAAGCTAGAATCTCAAATTGTACGTAAATTTTTTTCGCAAACATGCACTTAGGTGGTGGTGTTTGATAAACTGAAGCTGAAAAGTGAATTTTTTTAAGCTAAGAAGTTGTTTGGTAAATATATTAAATACTGAATTAAAACAAATGATGAATTAATTTTAGTTTCACTAGGTATATTAATTAGCTTTTAATTTTATTGATGGTCACTATGTATTTATGGTAGTCGTGGAATGCTTATCATGGTGGCAGTGGTCGAGTGGTACTGGTGGTGGCGGCGGCATGATGGTGGGAGCGATAGTGGAGGTTGTGGAGTGCTAGTGGTAGTGATTGTTGGGTTTTTGCCCATGAAAAATAAAAAAAAGCCCAATAGAGTCTGACCCATGTTGATTTTATGGCAGCCCAATTTGTATTTGGTGGAGTTATTTGAAAAAGAATATTCTACACACTTTAAATGTGGACCTAATGGCACCGGTGGCGGCGAATGGTCCTTACGATAAAGCAGTGATTGGACTCAAGGATGAACTGGTTCCGAGTCCGGCTCCGTCCTCGGGTGGGAATGACCCCGGAGATGGTGGTGCTCCGGCAAGGAATAGGTTGTTGACAAGGCGTCATTCATCGGACAAATTTGCGGCCGGTGGAGATGTGATACTTGGAGGATTTGCGACTGCTCTGGTAACCAGAAGAAACCAACAAACCAAAACAGTGGAATAGAGCGTACACAATGCTTATTACAAAGACTAATGGGTGCTTGTGCCACAACGGCACAGCTTTGCAGGGGTCAGTACCAATGCTGACCCTTCCTCTCGGCAGAGTCCCTGAGTCCCCTTTTCTTTGAAGGCTTCATGCATTTTTTGGTTTTTGTTTATTGGATATATAGTGCAAGATACAGAATAATCAACTCTCATCGACATACTACGTAAAATAATTTCCTGTTGATTTTTGAGCATCTGCAATGAAGTTTGGTATATTTGTGTGTTAAAATATTTATTAAAAGGTGTATTAGGATAAAAATGGGTCCCACAAGTGTGTGTTAAACATTGATAATATATAAGTGTGTTAGAAAATCCACAATGAGTTCGGTAAATTTGTGTGTTAAAATGTTTGTTAGGATAAAAAATGAGTCCCACAAGTGTGTATTATGAGTAATGGATATTTATATTTTATGGTTGGAGTTTGAATTATAGAGGTGGAATCCACATATTGTTTGCTAGTATAATTGTCAAACTTGGCACACATGCTAGCACACTATAAAATTTAACACCCTCTAGCACACAAACTAACACAATTATTATGGCACAAAAAATATATTTTTGTTTGCTAAGTCTAACATACATAATTAAAATACTCGTTAGCACACCCATTGTGAATGGGTTAGTCAAGCAAGAAGTGAGTAAACAAGAAATTCAACTACTTAATGATTGACAGCATTAAATTAATTTCTCCATGATTTTAAGTAGAGTATTATCCAAGAGTGATGAAACTTTTAAAGCACTCCGGCCATGTTTGTTAGGATTTGGATTTTGGGTAATGAGTGGAGAGAGATAGAGAGAAAAATGAGAGAAATAATTGATTGAAAATTTATTGGGGACCGTGCGTATAGAGAAAATCCAAAATTCCAAAACGAACATGGTCTCAATGGACTAGGAGCCTGGGTTAATTCATGAAAATTGGCAAGGTGAGTTCGAACTTTGTCAACCTCTCGGGGCCAAGCCACAAGAGAGAAATCTCTCATGAATCCCTTAGTCTCGGCCTGAATAGCACGCTTTTGATCGGTTGAGGAAGGAGAATAGTCAATGTGCAGGTTAGCTGGCTCAAACATCTTTGATCGTTGAAAATTTTTTCAGTGCCAAGCAGGTACCACGTGATGCCTGCTCGGTGCATCCAGATCGCTCATTTCGATTTTAGACTGCTCAGATTTGGAGACAGAGAGTAGAGAAGGTGTAGGGGTGAGAGAAGAGATAGTGTTTTAATCTGAACCGTCTAATACACTTTTGGACGGCTCAAATATATCCGCTCGGATACTACGTCAGCCGGGTAATGTGGTACCCACCCGACACTGAAAAATTTCTCCTGACCGTCAGATCCAAAAGGAGGTTTATGTTGTTCGACATAGTATATTTTTTTGCCGTGTTAAACCAAAGGCCAAATCTAATTTCCACCGCGCGAAACTCTCAGAAAAGTGAAAATTTTCGGTTCTTCTTTACTCCTAGTTACACTCTCAACTTTTTGAATAGAAGGAAGACCTTTTGCTCAGTCCGAAGTAGAGCAATAGAGGTTGCCTTTTTCATGGAATCTCCGTAAAAGAGATTTTCATGCCGTCCCATTTTACTGTTTGTTTCAGTAATAGGTGGTCCGAATTTTAAATAAATTATTCACACGAATAGTTTAACTATTTAAATTATTTGCTCAAATAATTTATTTAAAATCTAAACCGTCCAAAATACTTTTAGACTGGTGAGATTGTTTACCTCTGCAAAAACCTTCCTTTTTTTTGTCAATCGGTAGAAAAGATCATTAGATCCATTATGTGAGAGTTCAAGAGATAACCAAACCCAACAACAAAATCAACAGGATAAATAAGCTCATTAAAGGGACAACAATCACTATATGTCCAACCTAACTACAAGCCCATTAAGGGATAAATAACCCCAACAAATACAAAAGAAAGAATACCCACAGGCAAGTGGAAAGACTCAAATTTCTGACCTAGATGCAAAAGTACTGGCCAACTAAGAACTCTATGGTGCAATAGTTCTCTATCCTTAAAATTTTTTTGTTTTTGGGTAATTCAGATTGAAAAAAAAAAAAAAAGACTAATCGAATTATCCTTAAAAGTTGGATCCTTCCATATAGGTAGAACAGAAAGGAATGCACGGAGTAATTAATTGATTTCAAGTCCAACAGTAAAATATTCAAGATCAACTTAGGAGGAAAAGAGTCTTGCTGGGGTGATTTTGGTTCCGGTTCGATCGGTTCGGGGTGAAATTTTCGAAGACCGATTTGATTCGGAGTGAATATTCTTAGGACTGATCCCGAGTGGAATTAAGTTCGGCTCGATCTAATTAGGGATATCGGTCCACCCAAAATGGGCCATAGTTGGGCCCATTTTTAAAACTTGACAGTGAGGCAATGCGCCCAAACTCATACCATTCAAATAAACCCAGATCATCGAAATGGCCCCAAATAGATGAACAGTAAAGATTAAACAAAATATATATAGATGAACGGACCAAATTAATGTATTTTATATAGTCGGTTTGGTTCGGTCATAGGTAGTCCATTTAATTTTTGTTCAGTTCGGTTTGGACCACTTAAAATTCTAGGCATTCAAAATAGAACTGAATATTAATTTTTTCATGATCTGGAACCGAAACCGATCGAAAATCAAAAAAATTGGTCGGTTTTTTCGGTCGGTTGAAGTCCGGTAATTTTTTTAGCACCCCTTGCACTAAGAAACAATTAACAATGCATGGATCAAATTTCTGGAGTGTATAATTTCATACAAGGAGGAAGTTACAAACCAACAATAACACAGACGTGACTAATGTATCTGAAAAACGATGTACGCTTAGGAATACTAAGCTACTTATTTTCATTGACACGGTTGAAACGAAAACGCTGAAGGCAAGAGGGAAGTGCGACCATTCAATGCCGGGAAGTAGAATCGTATGGTGACTATTAGTGAACTGTTAAGCAGATCCCTTGAGTTTCTTAGCAATGCCAGCAATGTATTTTCCCTGGTGGAAAGCTTGCTCAAGTTCGAGCTCCGAAGGCTGTCTGGAGCCATCCCCTGCATAAGTTCCTGCACCATAGGGACTACCACCTTTCAACTTCTCCATCTCAAACATTCCAGCTCCAAATGTGTAGCCAATCGGCACAAAGATCATGCCGTGGTGAACGAGCTGAGTAATGGCTGTTAATCTGCGCGATTAATGGAGAAAAGTATTACAAGACGAGTCCTTTTCTTTTTCCTATGTTGAATTAGACAACAATATCTATTTGGTATTGCTGAGTTCACTTAGATGAGCCTTTCTGTTCAAGGGGGCAACATTAACACTCTGTTTTAAACTTTCCACATTTATTCTGAAATTGAGGCATAAATATCATTTATCATTCCATATAGCATGTTGTTTCATAATTTTTCTTCATAAAGGTTTTTCGAAAACATGTTGCGATTCTTGCGAAGCAAGGTTTCCATGTTAAAACCAAAAAACAAAAACAAAAACAAGTGAGAAGGGAAAAGAGAACTCACGCGGTAGTCTCTTGACCGCCTCCCTGAGAACCGGTGCTGTAGAAAAGGCCCGCGGGCTTTCCAGACAGCTTTTGGGTGTGCCATAGACCACCAGTTGAATCCAGAAATGCTTTGAATTGGGCAGCCATCATTCCAAATCTAGTGGGGAAACCAAAAATAAGCCCATCTGCCTCACCAAGCTCATCTGGTGTTATGTATGGCACATCACTCTTTGGTGGGGCAGACAGTTTTCCAAGAACCTCCTCAGGCAACGTTTCGGGCACCTGTTCCATTTCGACAATATAGATCGTCATGTGATGCGGTTCTAATTTCCACCGACTGCTTTGTAATGATATAAAATCGTTGTTTGGCCGAAACTTTTGGGATGAAAGTGACTGATGTATTGAATCACCATCAGTCGATAATATTGCACCGAATTTCAGTCTAAAATGCTTGTCGTCTATGTAAGCTAATCAAGGCTTGAAAATAACTCGTTTGAAGATTCTCATAGACGAATTGAAAGAAAGTTATGAGAGATCTCATCAATCAATCTGGAAAAAACCTGATGGAAAGAAAAAAAATAAAATAAAATGTAACCTGCCATAGTTTTGCCTCAACTCCTTCCACAGATTCAGCTCCTTTCCTTATTTCTTCCGCTAGTGTCGCAACATGTCCGTACATCGAGTAGTAACTGAGTCAACAATACCACATTTTTCATTGTCCAATAGTATATTGAACAAAAATGCAGAGTACAGTAAAAAAAAATTCAAAAAAAATAATTTGGCCAAGTATCCCAATACTAGGTTTCTTTTTTGACGTTAACGGGAGTTGAACTCTGTGACCAGCTTTAGTAACTCAACGGTTGTCCCACTTTGATGGATTAGAAGAAGTTTCAATGGTATATAATCAGTGGCAGAACCAAAAGTTTGACCTACGGGGGCAGCTTAACTTATACATATTATATCATAAAGTTTTTACTTTCCAATATATTATGTTTGTACATTGAAATGATTCTAGCCGCCTAATGTAGTTAAAATATACAATTTTTTTTTTTGGGCTACTTCAACATTATGTGCTTAATTTTTAATTATGAAAGAAATTGAGAAATGATAATGTAAAATAACCGAATTTTTTATCAAATCAAAATGAAAGATTACAAGTAGCTATACATAAATAAATGTCGATAACATTCACAATCAGATATATACGAAATAAAATTTTATAACTCGGGGGATCAATCTCCCCGGGCCTAACATTGTTCTGCCCTTATATATAATGGACCATTATATATTACTCCCTCACGTCTCATTTGAAGTATCCAACTTCAAATTCTGACTTAACAATTAATGTTTGGATAGTAAATAAGAAGCAATTAAAACTAAATTGCTTATGATAAAACCAAACATGAATTGATCAAGAAAGTGAGAGCCCACAAAACAGAGTACAACATCAAAACTAGTGTGTGTGTATATGTATATGTATATATATATATATATATAGAGAGAGAGAGAGAGAGAGAGAGAGAGAGAGAGAGAGAGATGCATACACAATATAGACTTTAGTGGCCATAGGAAGAGTGCTTGTGTGTTTCTCTCTCTTTTTCGAACGGAAAAAAAATTTCATTAATCTTACAAGACTAATAGTGTGTTTCTCTCAGAGTCCCGAAGATTTGTTTGTTGAGTGAAATTTTGACACGGGATTGCGTATTTATAGGGCTGGGTGAGCAAATTAATATATCGATCAAGTTGAGCCAGCTTGTTTTGTTTTTTAAAGCGCTTTGAATTTGAATTAGTTTAATGTGCTAATCCTTCCGTCCTTCCATGCGTCATGGGGAGAGTCGATGTCACGCCTGTCGTCCTGATTATGCCATCTTTTCGTGCTGCATTTCTCTTTATTAAAATTAGAATTAAAAAGCTTTTACTACTATTTTTCTTATCGTTTCTTTTTTAAGCAAAATAATTAGATTTTTAAACATTTAAAGAATACCTTGATATAATTAAAAAACTACCCTAACCCAGCTTTGGAATTTTGAGAATTTTTTTTTTAAACTTTTCAGAATCCGAGAATCCTATGTTAACTAGAATTTTTTGCAAACGCTCAAACTGATTTTGAAAAGCTAGAATCTCAAACTGTGCATAAAAAATTCTCGCAAACATGCACTTAGGTGGTGATGTTTGAATTTGATTAAACTGAAAATTGAAACTGAAAGCTAATTTTTTAAGCTAAAAAACTGTTTGGTAAATATATTAAATACTAAATTAAAATAAATGATGAATTAATTTTAGTTCCATTAGGTATATTAATTGGCTTTTAATTTTACTAATGGTCACTATGTATTTATGGCAGTGGTGGAGAGCTAATTATGGTGGTACTGGTGGTGGCCAGTGTGCTGTGGGAGTGGTGATTGTGGTGGAATGGGTGATTAATTGGTGGTGGTGGTGGGAGCGATGGTGGAGGTTGGGGAGTGCTAGTGGTAATGATGGTGGTGGTGGTGGTGCTTGTGGTAGAATGGTGGTGGTCGTTGTGGTGGCGATGGTGGTGGAGGCGGTGGTGGAGTGGAGGAAGTAGCACTAATGGCAGTGGAGGCCGAGTGTTTGCAGTAGTGGTGGAGCGACGATGGTGCGAGTGATGGTGGTAGTAATAGTGGTGGTAGTGGGTAGAGTGGTGGTGGTAGTAGTGGAGTACTGGTGATGGGGGTAGTGAATAATTAGTGTACACAATAAAAAGACGGTTGTGTTCGGTTCACATTTTAATTTAGTTTTAGTTTAGTTTTTCAATTATTAATTATTCTATTTCTTTCTCTAATCATTATCTTATTTCTTCAATTATTACTTTCTCATTTCTCCCTATCTCTCTTCAATCATTACCCTATTTCTCTCTCTACCCACTACCAAAACTAAACTAAACTAAACTCTCAACCAAACAAAATCAAAAGTTATCCACTTTTGGAAACTAAAGCCTAATAATGACAGCATTTTCTCATCCCTTGTCAGAGAGATTTTAGAATTCGTACTGTGAATTGCAACTCCCCCAACCAGAATAGTACTAGTACAAGATTAGATTGATTGGCTTGCAAGTCTCGCTGCTACGGATGTTTGAGTTTTAACTAGTGTGAGTCTTCCATAATCAATGTGAATTTTCTTTTGTGTGTAGGAGTGCGAATGGGGTTGGCCCTACAGCTGTTTGGAGTTGGAAAATTTTGTAACTGTAGAAGATCCGGGATGTTTACGTCTCAAAGGCTCCCTCCTTTGTGGCTTTATAGTTATTTGATTAAAAGTACGGATGTTACTTTTAGGTGATTATTATGATTTCTATCAATAAAAGTATTACCATTTTGACCCCCAAAAAAACACTAGAATAGTACTCCCACCATCTTTATTTTATTTTTTTTTATCATTTTTGTGAAGTTGTGCCATTTTTCAGAAAAAAAACATTAAGTAATTTTTTTGCTTTATTGTATGATTTTTGGCAAGGTATTAAATACTGTATGTCATTTACTTTCAAAAAATGGTGTAAAATATTTAAATTGCACGCAATTACTTTATTTTCTAAATTAAAAAATGACACGACTATTAAATAGAACAAGGATTACGGGACCTAGGGAGATATTTTTTATTTTTCAGAATAGAACAGTAAGATGGAGAACATTTACTTGTCCAAAACTAGTCTATTTATCGGTTTATTGCATATATTGATAGTGATTGTTAATTTGGAGGAATTCACCATAAAGCCGGTCTTGAATTTGAATTTTCGCTTTTTATTTGAAAATGAAATTTTTACTAAAAATTAAATACAAAAAACCAGTTGCAACAAAGTATACCCACGTGCAATGTTATACTTATATAATTTGTAGATGCGAAAGTATTATTAAGGGACCAATATTTGATTGTCATTGATTATTTGGTTATTTTCTAGTATTTACTTATTTTCTGAAAGAACCTACACAAACCTAGACACAAAATGAGTCTAGATTCACAAGAATTAGTGTTTAAACACTATATATATATATATATATATATGAAATTTGATTTCTTCTAAAGAGGCCAATAGAAGTCAAGTCTACAACAGTGGTTTGGATATCTATTAGTAAATTTTTGATAATTCGTTACTTTGCTTTTAAAGAAGCGTTTGCCCAGATCGGCCAAAGTTGACCCCAATATTTAATTTCCGAGGATGCATGCATTAATTATATTATATATGTTTTTTTTTGGTTAAACAGAGGAGAAGTTGTTGACGGCACATCCTATGATGTTAAATATTCCATTTATATAACTATATATAAGATTAATATTCCGTACAAACACTTTGGTGCATGCGGCATGCATTCGTATTCATTGCATCACAGGTTTATACTCATTTCGTCCCAATTTAAATGTCTCATACGATTTTCTGTGCATTTTTAAACCCCCAAAAAATATACTTCTGCATATTACAATGAGCACTTTAATTTGGTGTAAGAAATAAAAAAATAATATGTAGAAGTATATTTTGGGGGGTTTAAAAATGCATGAAAAAATGTAAGGGGCATTTAAATTGGGTCGGATGGAGTACTTTATACCGTTTAGATTCAATTAGGATAAGTTCCGTTAAGATTTTTGGGCCTTTTTCTTGTTTTGTCTTTATTCAAAAAAAAATCGCGTTACTTTTATAGATTATTGATTCGCATAGAAGAGATGAATCGAAAAAGCGAAAAATCATGACTTTTACCGAAATATTTTCGGAAATATCCAAAATAAAGTCCGAAAATGTAATTGCAGAGGACTCGCGTTAAAACAGGAAGAAGAGAATCGTTGAGTTGTGGATTCATCAGGAGAGATGTCACAGAAACCCAGTCCACTCCAAGCGTTTCCTTTCTTTCCATGCCCGATCCACATATTAGAGTCACCAAACATTGTTGGCTAAACAATGGTTGTTGGTGGATAGTGTTTGAGAATAAAAGAAAGATTTTGGGGATTTGGATTCGGGGTTTGGTCCCTGCGGGCCTCCCGAGCATTATTCCAGAGCTAGGAAAGTTCCCTGCGAGCCTCCCGAGCATTATGCTTACAAGGAACCGAGATTCCAAGAAGAGAAATTTTAAGATTATTATTATTATTATTATTTTTTTTTTTTTGGAGGTTTTCAACCTAAAACTAATTAGTAATAGGTAGAGTAGCCTCTAGAATATAATATATTAACAAAACTTGAGTGGCTTAAATGAGCGATGTGGAACAAGTCTAACAGTCCTCCTTACGTGCAGCCCGGATGCACGTGGGGGTGACAGACCAATAGATTAGGAGCTGACTGATTGGCTCGGGCGACGGAGACAACAAAGACTTTCCCACGAGAGGTGAGATCACCCAAGACCTAACTTTGACACCATGTTAGATGTCTTGGAGATTTCCAACATAAAACTAATTGACAATATGTGGAGTAGCCTCTAAAATATATTAATAAAGCTTGAGTGGTTTAAATGAGCGATGTGAGACAAGTCTAACGGAAATAAAGATAAAAAAACCTGTCAGTGTCAGCAGACGATCTGGTTAAACAAATGATGCAACCATAAGCCAGTCCTTGAAGATGAAATTAGTGGTGATGGCCAGCGAAGAAACTGGAAAAGCACTATCGTTCCAGACGTACGTTCTGATTAGAACATTGACAATTGCAGAAGAGAGGGCACATATTTGATAGCTGGTGGATGCCGGGAGGCCAATTTACTTTTGGACTGCTAAAATCCTGTTGGCGCATTTCCAGACGAAAACTTTGATTCTTTCGGGCATGAGTTAAAATTCTTTGCACCATAGGTGGAAACCTTTGGTTTTCCACCACAGCCCATTATGGGTCCCAATAAGCATTTTTTGTTATAATCTGAACCGTTCATCTTATAGAGTCCACATAATAGTATATACACTCAAAAAATGAGCTTGGTTGGATATCAATAGGTATATTAAAAATTGAATTTCGGTTTAGGAAATGGACTGCCATAAACAATACTTCAAAATCTATGACCCTCCATTCTGTAAACCAAAATTCAAGTTTTGATATACCTATCGATTTCCAATCAAGTTGATTTTTTTCATAGGTATATTACTCTATATGTTCTACAAGATGAATGGTTCAGATTGTAACAAAAAAAGTCTTGTGAGACTCACATGCGGTGGTGAAAATCCCATGGTTTCCATCTATGGCTGATAGAATTTTCACTCTTCGGGCATATCTAAGGTCCGAATAGTTTACTTCGATTATACACATCTTCGGCAACAGCATAATGACCATAATGAACTCCTTGTCGCGCCATGATCTAGAATCGAGCGCAAGCTCTGATACCAACCGATGCAGCGCAACCTTCTTTTACGAAATTAGTTGCAAGAAGAGATCACAAACTTACTTATGTTAAAGATTATCTCTTCAAAATATAAACACAAATATGTATGAACTAGAGGTACTCCCTCTTTGAACACACGATAATGAGAAAACTCTCAATTTTTCTTTAATTCAATAAACAACTGCCTTAGCCCTAAGGCTTACAACCTTATTTATAATAGTAGAACTCCTAAATCTAGCAAACATTCCTAAAATACCGAAAAAGGAAAATAAGACATAAGGAAACAAAATCAATCCTAATTCTTCTTGACCAAGCATCCTACAAAATAGGAATGCTAATTCAAAACAAACTAGGAAACTAAATACTTCTTAGAACACTTATTCCTAAAATTGAAACTCCCTAACAAATTACTAAAATCAAAATAAGGAAAACAAGAGAAAGCTATTTATTATATTACTTTAATTTTCATCCTGCATCATTCTCCCTGTCCTGAAAAAACTCGTTCTCGAGTTTATATAGTTGAATATGCTGAAATTTGTTCGCATCAATCTTGTACTTTAAATTTATTTTTTCCAACCCAAACTGTAAACAAGAATTCTGGTCAACTTCACCATCTTCTAGCTTTCCATAAAAATAGAATCGAATTAATATTTTGCCCACTCCAGAGAGCACGAACAAATTGGCTGCATTTAGGCAAGCTAATGATTCCTCCACCATATTATCATTATCCAATTGCACAACACCATTAAATTCTGGAAATTGAAATCTTGAGACCTTGGATTTACCCACCATCTTTTCTAGCCGCATCAACAACGTAACTATGGTAGCAGTACCTATCGAAAAATCATGAATTGAAATTGTTCCGCCTAATGCACGATGATTAAGAAACTGCACTTTGTCGGTTTTCAACAATGCCAATAATGTAATCTTTTTTTGGAATACTTTCTAATTTTCTTCTTTTGTAATTTTTTTCATTGGTTTTTTGTCAAAAATTGGTGGTTTACTCCAATACACAACTGGATCTAGAATAACATTTGATGCGAATGGCCACTCAATGGTAGCTTCATCCACCATTTTCCTCCCCCACGACTGATGATATCCAGCTAAAGGTTTGGTGATAGAAATATCATCCGACACCTCCTCCTCTTTCGAAAACCGAGGTTGAATCAAACGATGGCGAGGCGGGTTTCCACCAACAAACAAGGCAACAATCGGATCGGTCAGCGCTCCAAATGCCTCCTCCATCTGCTGTTCAAGTTGTTGAAACCTATCATCCATTCGAGCATCTCAAGCAGCATCATCTCGCTCATAGACTTCATCAACATAAGCTGTATGACCTCTTCTTTTACCTGGACCTCCAGCACGTCCTCCAGCTATAGTTAGGATTGGAACAAGAGCTCTGATACCAACTGATACAGGGAGGCGTGTCGAAATAGAAGAACGCACAACAAAGATAATCACGAATAAGCATGAACTAGAGGTACTCTCCCTACAAACACACAATAATGAGATAAATCTCGTTATTCATTAATCAAATCATAAAACAACTTCTTAGCCCTAAGGCTTACAACCTTATTTATACTAAATAGAATTTCTAAACCTAGCTTTCTTAAAATCTAGAAAGGAAAATAAACATAAGGAAATAAAATCAATCCTAATTTTCCTTGACCAAGAAACTTATTCAAAATAGGAATACTAGATCAAATCAAACTAGAAAAACTAAATATTTATAAATTACCTTGACTAAAATAAAACATTCATACTAAAATGCTAAACTCAAAATAATAAATTAAGATTCATATATTTCTAAAATAATCAAAATATCGGCCTGCATCAGGGATACCCACTGTACCATGATCCAAACTCATTTGGATCCCTTGAATTATTTCCTTTACGATGGGCACATAGTTCTCTGTCAGGTTAACTAATTATAGCAGTTATTATAATTTTTTGATAACTTAATATTTGGACCAGTTTACGCGCACCACGACTAAAACTAATTAAGGGGTATTTCACCGGAATTAAGTGTAACGACCCTAATTTTCTCCATAATTTATTTTACAGTCATTCAAGTAATATTAATTAGTTTAATTATAACAATTAGTAAATAGTGTCTTTGTTAGTTTTAGTTTTATTTTTATTTTAATCACATATACTGGTAGTTAGTAGAAATCCTAGTAAAGTTATAAAATATAATATATATATCATATATGTCAGTACGTTTATACATATGGGGATAGTTTCAAGTACATGGGACACGTTCTCTTTTCCTCTCAGCTCTCTTGTGCTGATACTCTCCCTCTCTCCGAGTATCTCTCAACCATTTCCCCACTTCTCCCTCTATGCCCTCAAACCACTCAAACACCCCACCTCCCCACTACTCATTCTCTTCCATTATATACACCCATATAATTCCGAAAATCAAAACAAAAGTTACTACTTTCCATTTTCCATTCTGATACTCAGTCCAGAGATAGAAAAAGAAAGAGAAAGAGAGAGATTGTTGAGCTCCAACAATGGTGGTTTAGAGAGAGAACGTAAAAGTGGGTTTTCGGTTCTACACTTATCCGAGCACGTACTCCGGCTGCCCATCTTCTAGAACGACCCTGAGCACCTCCGAATCAATCCCCAACTACCCGAAGTCATCCCGGCGTTCCGTTGCTCTATCGTCTTTTCCGATTTTTCCAAATCTGTCCGCAACCGTCCGAACCCATTAACCGCTTTTTCGGCCGGAATCGAGGTAGGATAATCACTCTCCTACTTTCCCCTAAGTATATTTAGTTCCTGGTTAATATTTCTGATGGCTTAGAACGGACGGAAACAATCCCATGCATCAAACCCACGTACGTTGAGAATCCTCTGTTTTCTGTTGAAAGCTACTGTAAAAGAAAAGCTACTGTAGCTTTTACGTTGGTTTTCAAATTTTGAATGCTGAAATTACACTCCACCCCCTGTACTTGCGGTGATTTATAAGATTGGCCTAAAATATTACTATGCTTCCTGTTCTGCTGTTTCTGTATTAAATTTTATATGTAATCTATGTCATGACTGTTTTTTTTTTTTTTTTTTACTTTGTATGTTTGTAGCTGTTACTCAGATATTAGTGGTATAAAAAGTTGATCACAAGATTAATAAGGCTCATAAATAGAAGAATCATATTTATATGCTTAACAAAAAAAAATCGTTAATGATAATACTAATATTAACTTAGCTTAGTGGAAATCCAGAATACTTTAATAAAATCAGTGGAGGGTTATAACGAACATGTAGAGCAAAAAGATTAATTACTAAGTAAAACATTGAACATGATAAGTTAATGTAGTAAAGTATTGCAGTCAATGAATATAAACAACTCGTTATATAATATTAACAATTTTAGAAAACTAGAAAAAGAAAAATGCTGTAAAGTAATTTTGATGAACAAAATTTGTTAAGTAACAGTAAGCTAAATACTACTAAAAAGTGTTGGAATTACAAATGGTTAGAAGTTACAGTAGTACGTAGTATATATAATAGATTCATATTTAAACCCTAAAAGATTAACGTATCAAATTAAAATTTTACGTTCACGTCATTATACCCTACAAGCTTACCAAAATATTTGAATGGTTGTAAGTACACTCTTGAGTTAATAAAATTACTATCGAACATACCGTCTGATATAAAAAAAAAAAATTGTAAGAATATCAAAAGGCATTGGCCCAATCTCAAACCCTTATGTGGTTACTTATTCGCACAGTATCAATTGCCATGTTGCTTTCCTGTCAAAATGTATCATGTTATTAATTGAGTTGTTTTTGGAATTTCCATGCTGTACTTGTTAGATCGGACTTAGGTACACTGGGTGGTTACGAGTAGTGACTCACGTAGACGATGTTAAGTAAAGGAAAATTGGTAAAGTGTTGAGGTGTGTGGTTGTGGACTGTGATTTGAGCCATGGTAATGGCAAGGGTAACCAATGGGGCCCTGTGTTAAAATGGGTAACCAATGGGGCCCAGAGTGGAGAAATGTTGTGACGTTAATATATGATACGTCATGGGAAGTTTCTCTTGGGAAAGAGAATGGGTCCCATGAGACGGTTATAGTTAGCGTGGGGTAAGGATGTCCGACCCTAATGTACGATGCGTCATGGGATGAATCGATCCTCCTGTTATGGTCTTAAGTGAGAACATGCTAGATACATAATTTAGGTGCGCTCACCTAAGACCCTGGTGCAGGACAAACAAGAGGAAGGGTGGACCCATGAGACGGTTGTAGTTAGTGGATGTGGGAGGAAAGGATCTCGTGGAGAGGATCCTTAGATTTCATGTAAGATAATGGATAGTAAAGAAAAAGATAATGTGCTTTTATGTTGTACCGTCTATCATTTGTTATATCGTTGATCTGCTAACTGTAGAGTAAGGAGTTAGTAGGGTTGGGATTATCTACTGAGTTTCAAAACTCATTATGGTGCCGTTGGGCTGGCGTTTTATGCCAGGTAATCAAGAGACCGAAGAGCAGAATCCTCTTCAAGATGATCAGTATCAGAGTGAGGACCTCCCAGCTGAGGAAAGGGAGTTTGTCGAGCCTTGGATGCCTTACCCTTAGAAGCTCTGTTAATTTAAAGTATTGTTATTTGAATTTCCAAAAGTGTTATCACATTTGTCAAACTTTATTTTTATTTCATTGGGTTGTAAGACAGTAAGTATTTTTGAATTTGGTATTTTAAATTTCCGCTGCTAAACTCTGTTTAATAAAATTTTATTTCTTAAAACAGTTTTATGGATTATTAAATCAATTATAAATGATTTAATTAACGTGTCCGAAAATCGGGGCGTTACAACTTGGTATCAGAGCCTTAGGTTCAAACCCTCCGACCTTGGGTAGATTGGGTAGAACGTCATACTAAGAGAATAACTTTTAGAGTTAATCAAAAACTATTTAGAATTTGTAATATGCGCTATTTAACCCTAAATCTAATTATAGCTATTCTTTGTAGATGGACCCAGTATACTCTGCACAACTAGCTGATGAGTGGACGAGGCTGCGAGACCTTCTAGGACGCATAGGGCCTGACTTTTCATTCGAGGATCCGTATGTTCCAACAGATTTCCCTCTCCTTTATGCTCAGTACCAATGGTGTACAACTAATTTGTTTTGCCGAAGGAGGGTACATCACTCACAAGATTGGGGTCCTCAAAGGGTAGCCGCTAATGAGAGGGAGATTCAGAGGGTCTTGAGGTCAATACCAGGATTTCGTATGGAGGACGATCCTTACTATTCATATTACGCCAATCCTGACAATGCCCTTCCTCAAGTCACTGCTGCCCCGACCCCTGTTAGCTATGAAATTCAAAGGACACCCCCAGAATATGTTAGTGAAGAAGAAGAAGACCCGGAGGAACTACCATTCCTGGAGGAAGATCAGAACCAAGAGAACTCTGCTGAGGAAAATGAAGTTGATGAGGACATGGAAGAGGAAGAGGACAATGAAGGTTGGTTGTCTCCCAATGAAGAGGACGATAATGGTTGGTTGGCCCCAATCGATGCACCAGTCAATTGGGAAGATGAACTACAATGGAGGCTAATGCATCCGGAGCCAATAGTACCAATACCGCCACTACCACCAGCTCCAGAGGAGGAAGATTCGAAGAGTGAAGTTGATGAACTTGAGCCCCCAGTTTTTGCCACTAACACTTATGTGTTTGTGGAATTAGCTCCACTGTACCCTTGTCCCTGGAAACGTAAGGCACAACCAATTTACTTAGGACCAGTACGAGTCTTATCTCCTCGCCAACAGGATTACTATCGAGTAGCAGTACCACCTGGATTTGCGGAGCATTACTCGGAGTATTTCCTACACACACTTGTTACCAATCGTCGTCCGAGAGATGACAGTCGCATCGTACCTGCAGGGGTGGACTATAATGATCACCGAGAATACGTCGAAACACCAATCCACATGCAAATTGTAGTTGGTCCCAATGAACATCAAAACGACCCGCAGTGGACTGTGACTTGGGAGTGCTATGGTGTTACCGAGCAAACTATGGAGCCTGAGAGCATGATGAGAAGGCACTATCCGAACTTTTTTGACGACTAGATGAGAAGAAATTAGGGTAGTTTTGAGGGTCAATCAGGAAAAATGTAGTCTTGAACTATTGTGTAGGGTGACATAGTAGTCTGACTTTCTTTATTTGTTTAATTGTTCATTTTTTTTTTTCATAGTAGTATTGTTTTCCCTTTCTTCATGTTTTAGTATTACTTTTTCGTTTTATTCTAGCTGGTAGTAGGATCCATGTACTTCATCCCAGTATTATATAATAATAATAAAAAAACTTTCGTTACATTGATATTATTGCATTCGTTGCTTTATAATGCTCACTAAGTATGCAAACGAAAAACCCCCCCCTAACCAAAAAAAAAAAAAAAAATTTTTTTGATATATATATTTATATATAGATGGTGGAAACACGACACGGGTCCCACACGAATGATGGACAAAATGGCGGATCACAACCGAATGGGCAAGGAGGACAGCCAGACTTAATTCAACTGATGCAAGCATTTGTTGCTGCTGCTGCTGCTGCCAACCCTCAACAGCCACCACAACAACGTGGACCTCTAACCAGGAGTAGAGATCAACTTTTGGATGCATTCTGCAAACGTCGCCCTCCGATCTTTTATGGGGAAGCAAACCCTAGTGCTGCGGAAGAATGGATCAAACAAATCTCCAAGTACCTGGAGGTACTTAATGTGACCAATGCGGGTGATCGCATTGCCTTAGCAACATTTCAGATGCAAGGGGAAGCAGATCATTGGTGGGATTTGATTAAGACCACTCATAATTTGACAACTATGACCTGGCAGATGTTTGAAAACCTTTTCCTCGAAAAATACTTCCCAGCTCCTGTGAAGCAAGCCATGGCCCAAGAATTTATGGATTTGAAGCAGCGCACTTTGACAGTAACCCAGTATGCTGCCCGTTTTGAAGAACTCGCACGCCATGCTACTACTATAGTACCCACTGATGCTGCTAAAGCAAGGAAGTTCGAATGGGGTTTGTCCCACTCTATTCGTACTAGTGTGGTTTCTCATGAGTACCCCACCTATGCACAGGTGGTGAGATGTGCACTTATGATGGAACGCGAGAAATCTGATTCAAAGTCAACCTGGGAGGCGCAAAAGAAGATTGGCCCATCGGTTGGAGGACCAATCCGAACAAACCACAACAAGCCTATTGTCGCTCAAACACCGTATTACCAAAACAACCCTCGCCCTCTGCAGCAAATCCCTCAAACCTGGAAAAACTCCAACTCTAACCCAAATCAAAACCAAAATTCACCTCAGGCAACTTATAACCGCAGGTGTTTCAACTGCAACCAAGAAGGCCATTTCAGGAACAATTGCCCAAAGCTTGTTGGATCTGGAAATTTTGGGCAAGGGGGACAGCAACAATTTCAGGCTCGGCCGTCAGGGTTTGGGAACCAGAATCCGGTTAATCCGAACCAACAGAAGATCGGATGGAATCAGCAACAACCACGTCCTATTCAGAACAATGCAAGCGGACAGAACAAGCCAACAGGAGGCAGAGTCTTTGCTCTGCAAGGCATCGAGCAAGATACTGAGGAGGAGTATAACCCGTCAGTGATACAAGGTACTCTTATACTATATAGCACTTGTATTCAAGCATTATTCGATTCAGGAGCTTCGCACTCTTTCATCTCTGCTGCATGTGTCTCTACTCTTGGACTAGAAACGGAACCTCTAGGGACGATGATGCATGTAACCTCACCATTAGGCGGTGCAATTTCTGTGGGGTTAATCTGTAAGGGGTGCGAATTAGAAGTATCTAACCTGAGATTAACTGTCGACCTACGAGTAATCGACATGACAGACTTCGATGTCATACTTGGAATGGATTGGCTATCCGCGCATCGCGCTGTCGTAGATTGCCATCGGAAAATGGTGACAGCGTATTCACCAGACGGTACGTGCTTCAAATTTAAGGGGGATAGGCAAGACCCCTCCGCTATAACCTCACACCGATCGAGGTGGCATGATAAGCTTTCTGGCTGGCTAGCAAGCCTCAATCTAGAGGAGACAGATCGTATGGAACTTGGTCTTCCTCATATTGTGTGTGAATACGAGGATGTGTTTCCCGATGAATTACCTGGACTGCCGCCACATCGGGACTTGGATTTCACGATCGAGTTGCAACCAGGCACGGCACCAATATCTATGGCACCATACAGAATGGCACCAGCGGAACTGCGAGAGTTGAAGACCCAGCTACACGAATTGATGGACAAAGGTTTTATCCGACCCAGTACATCACCGTGGGGAGCCCCTGCTTTATTTGTCAAAAAGAAAGAAGGAACACTCCGACTCTGCATCGACTATCGCCAACTCAATAGGGTCACGATCAAGAACCGTTATCCCTTACCTAGAATCGATGACTTGTTTGATCAATTGAGAGGATCAACTTGCTTTTCGAAGATCGATTTACGGTCTGGATACCATCAACTACGAGTTAGAGATAGTGACATACCCAAGACGGCTTTTCGAACTCGTTATGGCCACTATGAATTTGTGGTGATGCCATTTGGGTTAACCAACGCTCCTGCCGTTTTCATGTGTCTGATGAACAAAATTTTCACGCCATACTTGGATAAATTTGTGGTAGTGTTCATTGACGATATTTTGGTGTACTCGCCAACTGAGAAGGAACACGAGGAGCATTTGAGAATCGTATTGCAAGTACTTCGGGATAACCAATTATATGCAAAGGCCAGCAAATGCGAATTTTGGATGAAAGAAGTCAAATTCCTAGGACATGTGGTGTCAGAGAAAGGAATCTCTGTGGATAACAGCAAAGTAGAAGCTGTCATGGACTGGAAACGACCATCAACAGTGTTTGAGATTAGGAGTTTCTTAGGATTAGCTGGCTACTACAGAAGGTTCATTCAAGATTTCTCAATTTTGGGGAAACCAATGACGCGATTGACCCAGAAGGGGGTCAAGTTTGAGTGGAACGAAGCATGTGAGAAATCATTCCAAGAGCTCAAGAAGAGATTAACCAGCGCCCCCATATTAATAATTCCCGAGCGGAATGTGGGATATGCAGTGTACTGTGACGCATCCAAAGATGGATTGGGAGCTGTGCTCATGCAAAATGGAAAGGTCATCGCTTATGGATCCCGACAACTAAGGCCGCATGAGAAGAATTATCCGACTCATGATTTGGAATTAGCGGCAGTAGTATTCGCCCTTAAGTCCTGGCGTTACTATTTGTACGGAGAACAATTCGAGGTGTTCACTGATCACAAAAGTTTGAAGTATCTATTCACTCAGAAGGAGCTGAACATGAGACAAAGGAGATGGATGGAATACATGGAGGACTACAGTTTCACATTGTCTTATCACCCTGGGAAGGCCAATGTAGTCGCTGACGCTCTCAGTCGCAAAACTCGAGGACAGGTGGCAAGTATGGCCATCAGGGAATGGAAAATGATGGAAGCGATTAATGAGTTCAGACTTCAACCTACAGTAAGAGCAGAAGGAGCCTGCCTTTTTGCTTTGTTTGCCACACCTGCTTTACATCGAGAAATTTTGTTGGCCCAAACCTTTGACCAGGAGTGCGATTTCATCAGATACCAACTGTCAACTGGAAAAGCATCAGTCGGATGGGCAATTCACTCCGACAAGAGTCTCCGTTTCCAAGAACGAATTTTTGTACCTGACATTGGCACACTTCGGGAAGCCGTACTGAAGGAGTTTCACCATTCCAACTTTGCCGTACATCCAGGAAGTACGAAGATGTACCAAGATCTCCGTCGTCAATATTGGTGGAGCGGAATCAAGAAGGATGTAGCAGCTTATGTGTCCACGTGTCTCACTTGTCAGCAAGTTAAAGCTGAACACCAGAAACCTGGAGGAACACTTCAGCCATTACCTATACCTGATTGGAAGTGGGAGCACATCACTATGGACTTTGTCACAGGATTACCTCGATCACCTAAATCCAATACTGCCATCTGGGTAATTGTTGACCGATTGACCAAATCAGCGCACTTCCTCCCTGTACGCATGACAGATACCATGGAATCGTTCAGCAGACTCTACATTCAGGAGATTGTACGACTGCATGGGGTACCAGTATCAATTGTATCCGACCGCGACCCGCGTTTCACGTCAAAATTCTGGCAGAGTCTGCAGAAAGCATTGGGAACAGACCTTCGTTTGAGTACAGCCTTCCACCCACAAACGGACGGACAAACCGAAAGGACGATTCAGACCCTAGAGGATATGCTCCGTGCCTGTACCTTGGACTTAGGTGGAAATTGGGAACGTCACTTGTCATTGGTCGAATTCGCTTACAACAACAGCTATCAAGCCAGTATCGAGATGGCTCCGTACGAAGCCCTATATGGACGACCATGTCGATCCCCTATCTGTTGGACCGAGCTGGGAGAGTCAAGCCTATTGGGACCAGAACTTGTTAGGGAGACAACAGAAAAAGTCAAAATCATCCGCCAACGACTTTTGACCGCTCAGAGCCGACAGAAAAGTTACGCCGACAAGAGGACCAGACCATTGTCCTTTCAAGTTGGAGAGCATGTATTTGTAAAAATCAAGCCACGACGAGGAGTTATCCGATTTGGAAAGAGAGGGAAGCTATCACCCAGGTATATCGGACCATTTGAGATTTTGCAGAAGATTGGAGAAGTCGCCTACCGCCTAGCCCTGCCACCACAGATTGACAGAGTTCATAATGTTTTCCATGTGTCTATGCTTCGTAAATACATGTCACACCCCTCTCATATACTCAACTGGGAGGAGATCACACTTAACGAAGACACGACTTTCGATGAACAACCAGTCGAGATCCAAGATTATAGCGAGAAGAATATTTGTGGTAAGACGATCAAACTTGTTCGGATCTTATGGCGGCATCAGGGTATAGAGGAGTCAACTTGGGAACGAGCCGATACTATGCGCACCAACTACCCGTATCTGTTTCCTCCAGAAGGTACACTTTAATTTCGAGGACGAAATTATTTTTAAGGGGGATAGGTTGTAACGACCCTAATTTTCTCCATAATTTATTTTACAGTCATTCAAGTAATATTAATTAGTTTAATTATAACAATTAGTAAATAGTGTCTTTGTTAGTTTTAGTTTTATTTTTATTTTAATCACATATACTGGTAGTTAGTAGAAATCCTAGTAAAGTTAAAATATAATATATATATCATATATGTCAGTACGTTTATACATATGGGGATAGTTTCAAGTACATGGGACACGTTCTCTTTTCCTCTCAGCTCTCTTGTGCTGATACTCTCCCTCTCTCCGAGTATCTCTCAACCATTTCCCCACTTCTCCCTCTATGCCCTCAAACCACTCAAACACCCCACCTCCCCACTACTCATTCTCTTCCATTATATACACCCATATAATTCTGAAAATCAAAACAAAAGTTACTACTTTCCATTTTCCATTCTAATACTCAGTCCAGAGATAGAAAAAGAAAGAGAAAGAGAGAGATTGTTGAGCTCCAACAATGGTGGTTTAGAGAGAGAACGTAAAAGTGGGTTTTCGGTTCTACACTTATCCGAGCACGTACTCCGGCTGCCCATCTTCTAGAACGACCCTGAGCACCTCCGAATCAATCCCCAACTACCCGAAGTCATCCCGGCGTTCCGTTGCTCTATCGTCTTTTTCGATTTTTCCAAATCTGTCCGCAACCGTCCGAACCCATTAACCGCTTTTTCGGCCGGAATCGAGGTAGGATAATCACTCTCCTACTTTCCCCTAAGTATATTTAGTTCCTGGTTAATATTTCTGATGGCTTAGAACGGACGGAAACAATCCCATGCATCAAACCCACGTACGTTGAGAATCCTCTGTTTTCTGTTGAAAGCTACTGTAAAAGAAAAGCTACTGTAGCTTTTACGTTGGTTTTCAAATTTTGAATGCTGAAATTACACTCCACCCCCTGTACTTGCGGTGATTTATAAGATTGGCCTAAAATATTACTATGCTTCCTGTTCTGCTGTTTCTGTATTAAATTTTATATGTAATCTATGTCATGACTGTTTTTTTTTTTACTTTGTATGTTTGTAGCTGTTACCCAGATATTAGTGGTATAAAAAGTTGATCACAAGATTAATAAGGCTCATAAATAGAAGAATCATATTTATATGCTTAACAAAAAAAAAATCGTTAATGATAATACTAATATTAACTTAGCTTAGTGGAAATCCAGAATACTTTAATAAAATCAGTGGAGGGTTATAACGAACATGTAGAGCAAAAAGATTAATTACTAAGTAAAACATTGAACATGATAAGTTAATGTAGTAAAGTATTGCAGTCAATGAATATAAACAACTCGTTATATAATATTAACAATTTTAGAAAACTAGAAAAAGAAAAATGCTGTAAAGTAATTTTGATGAACAAAATTTGTTAAGTAACAGTAAGCTAAATACTACTAAAAAGTGTTGGAATTACAAATGGTTAGAAGTTACAGTAGTACGTAGTATATATAATAGATTCATATTTAAACCCTAAAAGATTAACGTATCAAATTAAAATTTTACGTTCACGTCATTATACCCTACAAGCTTACCAAAATATTTGAATGGTTGTAAGTACACTCTTGAGTTAATAAAATTACTATCGAACATACCGTCTGATATAAAAAAAAAAAATTGTAAGAATATCAAAAGGCATTGGCCCAATCTCAAACCCTTATGTGGTTACTTATTCGCAGAGTATCAATTGCCATGTTGCTTTCCTGTCAAAATGTATCATGTTATTAATTGAGTTGTTTTTGGAATTTCCATGCTGTACTTGTTAGATCGGACTTAGGTACACTGGGTGGTTACGAGTAGTGACTCACGTAGACGATGTTAAGTAAAGGAAAATTGGTAAAGTGTTGAGGTGTGTGGTTGTGGACTGTGATTTGAGCCATGGTAATGGCAAGGGTAACCAATGGGGCCCTGTGTTAAAATGGGAAACCAATGGGGCCCAGAGTGGAGAAATGTTGTGACGTTAATATATGATACGTCATGGGAAGTTTCTCTTGGGAAAGAGAATGGGTCCCATGAGACGGTTATAGTTAGCGTGGGGTAAGGATGTCCGACCCTAATGTACGATGCGTCATGGGATGAATCGATCCTCCTGTTATGGTCTTAAGTGAGAACATGCTAGATACATAATTTAGGTGCGCTCACCTAAGACCCTGGTGCAGGACAAACAAGAGGAAGGGTGGACCCATGAGACGGTTGTAGTTAGTGGATGTGGGAGGAAAGGATCTCGTGGAGAGGATCCTTAGATTTCATGTAAGATAATGGATAGTAAAGAAAAAGATAATGTGCTTTTATGTTGTACCGTCTATCATTTGTTATATCGTTGATCTGCTAACTGTAGAGTAAGGAGTTAGTAGGGTTGGGATTATCTACTGAGTTTCAAAACTCATTATGGTGCCGTTGGGCTGGCGTTTTATGCCAGGTAATCAAGAGACCGAAGAGCAGAATCCTCTTCAAGATGATCAGTATCAGAGTGAGGACCTCCCAGCTGAGGAAAGGGAGTTTGTCGAGCCTTGGATGCCTTACCCTTAGAAGCTCTGTTAATTTAAAGTATTGTTATTTGAATTTCCAAAAGTGTTATCACATTTGTCAAACTTTATTTTTATTTCATTGGGTTGTAAGACAGTAAGTATTTTTGAATTTGGTATTTTAAATTTCCGCTGCTAAACTCTGTTTAATAAAATTTTATTTCTTAAAACAGTTTTATGGATTATTAAATCAATTATAAATGATTTAATTAACGTGTCCGAAAATCGGGGCGTTACATTAAGTGAATGGTACTCTTTAATTAATTTGTTGACTTTTTTTATTTTTTTGATAGGATGGCATAAATTTTTGATTAATTACATGTTTAGAATATGTTTATAGCTCTAATAAGGGCTCAAACTTGGGTCTTGTTAAACAAAATTCAAATTTCCACCACTGAACCAATCCCTCATTGGTAAACCACACACAACTTTACACACTCAAAAAAGGTTTACTTTTTCCTTATTTAGTAAACTTTTTTTTTTGTGTGTGTGTTTTCATCATGATTTTATTATTTGTGGATTCAGGTAGTCGAGACGAAGTTAGCCTGATTTTGACCTATGTTATCATTGTTTGTAACCAAAAGAGCGGTGAAGACAGGTATCAATTTTTGGAACTAAAACGGTGTAGCATGGGGCACTGCTGACACTGCTGCTTCCAAGGGGCAGCAGGCCCAGACCAACAACTTAGAATTTTTTTTGGACAAACGCATTATTTTTAAGTTCTCATTTTGCGGACATAACAATCTTTTCGGGACAGACACAGTGCAATTTATTTACATGCCTATTGATACCGATCAAACTAAAAAGATGATTCGAGGTCCCATTTATCAATCACAACAGTTGAAAACTTGTCAATTTCCCCAATTCAACGATCATTGTTTAATTATTCTATCACGAGTCTCGTCTCCATGATTAGAAACAAACAACACAAAAATTCAGAATTTTTTATTCTCCTCAATGTCCAGTTAGACGCAAGTTATTCAAATTCTGGACCCAAGTCCAAGTGTCCATGGTAGTAATACAGAAACTTTGAACTTTGAATTATTCTCTTGAACACTTTTTTATCTTACCCACATATGGGCAGTTGGTTACCCGCACACAAATTAGATAAAGATTCCTAAATCAGGATGTGAAGACAAACAACACAAAAATTATGTACTGAATCAAATTGAAAAACCCTAGAAATCACAAACGAGTATATGAAAAACCTATACAACATGGACGTGCACGAGCCTTCGCGCTTTGAATGAATCGATTGTAGGAAAAAGGAAATCGTGAATTGAGCCATTGTGCTTCAAGCATTGGGGAGAGAGAAAGAGAGATGCGTTGTAGTACTTTGGTGAGAGAGACGGTGAGGGAGAGAATAAGAGAAAGCTGTATTTTGTTTAGGAAATCTGGGAAAAAATTTATTGTGCTTAATTTTTCAGTTAAGTTACACTGCCAAATTGTCATCGACTCATGGCCTTAAAATGTTATTTTTTCATACCTGGCCGGGGCGTCGGAGCCAACTTGCACTCGCAACTCCATTAGTTCAATGTCCCTGAGATTAATGATTAGGTAAAACTCCCACAATTGTTTTTGCCTTGCATTAGAATTTAAAGCGTTTCCCTCCTCTCAGGGGTGATGTTGTGCAAATCCGGACCGTTAGTCTCGGCAATCAGTGTGTCCGGATTGCACGGTGTTGTGCGTGTTGATTGCTACAATCAACGGTCCGGATGTGCACGTATAGTACCGTGTACAGAACGGTGGTGTCACACACTACATAGGAAAATGTTGTGAAATATTTTTGATGATAAAAGATCCTCTAAAATGCTTCTTTATGTTGAGTTTTTGTTAGTACGAAAATAAGATTGCAAACAATTGTTTATAAAACCTTCTGTACTGAACATAAACTTTTGATGAATTATTCAATCGATTGGGTAATTTACTCAAAAGATCACTTTTCAGTATAACCGTTTTAACTGCAAGTTTCAACTAGAATTACCGTTATAACCGTTCTAATTTCTTGATTCTTGAAAGCTTCACAGAAAACAAAAGCTATAAATATCTCGGCAGTCATCACTCTCATGATTTCATTCCCCACCTGAAACGAACAAAGCCTCTCTCTCTCTCTCTCTCTCTCTCTCTCTCTCTCTCTCTCTCTCTCTCTCTCTCTCTCTCTCTCTCTCTCTCTCTCAACTACTCAACCATATACAAGAAAGAAACAAGAAAAATGGCTGAAAACATAGACATTGGTGCTGATGCAGCAGGGGATTTGAATGTTCAGCAACAAGAAGAAGAAGTAGCGGCAGCAGCGTAAGTTACTTCCACTTGTTCTTCGCCAAGAAAACTCACGATGTTAGGATTTCTTCAACTATTGATCTTTTTGTTTGCGGGTAACCGATGCATGCATTCACATTTACGCAAGTTTGTACTGATTTCTCTACTTGATGCAAAGAACCGTATTACCGAGTTACGATCGTGCAGAAATTAATACAGGGCACAATGCGGGCGTTCTTCTACCTTTCATTCTTGAACTACATGATCGCCACCCGAAAATAGATTCAAGGGTCTTCGTTTTCTAATTAAGTGAAATTTGTAGTTGGAACATTACACCCATTGGAATCGTAAACCCAGCGATTAATCTTTGTTGAATGTTAATGATGTTTCGTGTATTAACTCTACAAAACCAGATACCTTCTATTTCTTTGAATAAAACTCTTATGATTGCCCAAAGAGAAGACTAATCGTACGCCAATTTTTCTTGGGTAATCTTGGATAGAACTGATTCTTTAGTGATGCTACTTTAGGGTGTGTTTGGATTATGGATTTGTATAAAGTAATTTACGGAGGAAAAGAATGCGAGAAAACGAAAAAGAAAAGATGTTCAAGTAAAGATGCTGATTTCATTCTGATATCTATATTTCACGAACACCTTATCGATCATGTGTTCCTCTCCAATGCAGAGAACATCCTGCCAACGAAGGCCCTGAACCTGAACAAGTATTTCTGTTTGAGGTTTATCTGATTCAGGGAGACGACGAAATGGATGTGCTCTTAATTCCAAGGGAACTGGCATCAGACCATTTCCCCCCTCTACTGAATCGCCGATACACTTATGTGGAGCATATTCAAATCACCGAACCTGAAGGCCTAAGTTCTGACGTCGAAGTGGGGTTTCTTGCCGTGGAAAGTGCCTTCGTGATAGCAAACGATTGGTGGAAGGAGTATGTTAACCGTAACGGTTTGAGACCTTTGGATGCAATTCTCTTCTCCAGACATGTTCCGGGTGCACCCAAAAACCATTTCCTGGTTGATTTTATCAGAAGAACAAATCAGCAGAATATGAACGTGCCTGAATTCAGGCTTCAAAATTTACTGTTTCAGCTGTGCTTCACTCATTGGGCCAATACAGTGCGGTTGCTTTCCATTCCTACAGAAGAAGTAAGACAGCATTTCGCTGCTATTGGAATCCCTTCTGAAAGTGTTGGAAAAGCGAGATTGCATTTTACTGGTGCCCGAGACAATGAGTGGCCCGTAACCATGATCCTTGCTCCTACTCCTACCACCGTGCATCACATGATGACATTTTCTGACAAATTTGTGACTGAGAATAATTTGAAAGTTGGGGATTTGATTGATTTTTACAAACCTGCCTGGCCTTTGCACTCGCGACACTTCCTTATCAAAGTTGCGGAAGGAGCTGGCCAGATGTTGGAGCCGGGCCAAGGATCGGGGTCTGCAGCAAAAGACAGCGATGGGGATAATGATGGAGATGGAACAGGTGGAGGCGGCAACAGAAAAGGCAATGAGAAGGGAATAAGTGGACGCGACAAGCGACAAGGTGATGGTGGTAGCAGTGGGGGCCACCCCAAGAGGCAGAAAAATCGCTCAGTGAGAAAGATTTATCGCGCCAACTAGAAAGTTGCAGCAGTGGTGATTTAGCTCCCTTGTAAACTCTTGAAGTAATTAGGAAGAAAGGGTAGTACTGGTGTCGGCTTTTGGGGACGCAACCATCGGAACATGAATTCGATATATCCATCGTTATATTGAACAGTGGTTATTGGTTTCTCTGTCAAGTGTCTATATGGTATGAATGGGCTAACTAATGGAAGGACCTAAACAAATGAACTAAGCACCAGTTAGACAAGTTAGAGCAAAACAGGCATCATCAGATTTTTCATTAGGTTTTTTTTTTTGGCCTTGAACATGATGCTATATGCTCAGTGACATATGGCATCCGGCAATACTATTCGTGTAGTCATCAACCACCATCAAGCTTAAGATTTCATCTCGGCTCTCGCAGACTGAGCCTTCCATTGCCGAGATATCTAAAACTTGTGATTGCTAAAACGGACGGCTCGGATCGTGAGGATCCCTGGTTCCGGTCGTGAAACTTCATTAGTTAGTGTGCCTAACTGTCACTGATTCAAGGCCTTATAACTGCTTGCTTGTGTTTTTAAGTAAATGGATTGCTAGCTAGCTCTTTTATTCATTCTTGAACTAAGTTGAATTTTGAAACAGAGGAGAGAAGGCCTGCAGAAACATAAAATTTATTGTTAGGACAAGTACAGTGTAGTCATATATAATGACATGTACGACGCTGGATTGGTTCGTATTATCGTATAGACACATAGGGCTTGCTACTCATTGGTTTATTTGGACTTTTTAAGCATGTGTTTTTCTTTGAAGAATAGTGTTCATGACCTGAAAATATATGACAGAAAGGTGCATGACATGCGTACTCAAAAGAATTATACTCTCATGCACAATACTCGGGTTCAACCCTGACTTAATCTAACAACTACTAACACTTCTTGCCCTTCCAAATTTAAAAAAAAAAAAAAAAACACTCTGTACTTAAGTGGCAAAATGGGGGATTATTGTTAGGAACGAGCTAACTAACTAATGAAGGACCTAAAACCAAGGAACAAAGTACTCCCTTCTGTCCGAATTTAATTGTCTCTAGTTCTATTTTAATCGGTTCAAAAACGGATTAAATCTTTGAATCCGTAATAAATTTCATATCGAATATGGATCTTCCTTAATAGATTTTGATTAGTTCTATAATACAATATTTTCAAAATCACGTAAAACATTATAAATGAAAAGATATTATTAATTAAAAAATGACACGAATTTCAAAAAGGAACTATTAAATCTGAACGAATGAGTACTAGTTAGATAAGCCAAATCTAAGCAGGCATCATCAGATGGTAGGTTTCTGGATCATGAAACAGAAGTAGTGAAATTGGTCATAAGTTTTAAGAGCAGGTGAAATAATGGGTCAATGATGAAGGCCCAGTAGCCAAATTGACTGGAACTGAGGACTGAGGCCTAGTTTGTCAAAAAAGTCCGGGCATTTTTCTGTTTCGCCATTATTTAATTTTTTTTTTTTTGGCATTTGTTAGTTTTGCATCAATTTTTTTTTATGGATTATTGGTTCATATTGACAAGAGGAAAAGGTGGGTTAAAAGAGCTAAATTTTGGATATTTAAAAAAAAAATGAATAAAAGTCATAATTTTGAAATCCGAATACATGATCCCAAAAAAGGAAAAAAATCTGACATTTTTTTGCTACCTGAAAGTGAATGGAGGTGGGGCCAGGCATGGCTAAGATGAGACTAATCAAACTAATTATTAGCATTTCAAAAAGATTGTTTGGTTCTTAAATTAAGAAGTTAAAAAAGAACTCATGAATATTTAGTAACCTATTGAAAAAAAAAATTCGAATTAGTTTTTGGCAATATTTTTTTAAAGTTCTCGATATGCCAACGGACAATCTTTTTGAGACAGAAGGAGTGATTATTCATCATGATGTTTTAAGTCTATCTTGATGGTATTTAATCTACTTTTGACTTAAAAAAAATTATAATTTGCAGGTTGCAGCCAATAATATTTCCATAACAAAAGTAGCAACAACACAAAAAAATGACACAAAACATCTTCTGAATTTTCATAGAATAAACTACAATAAACCACCCTCAACTATGTCTCATTTTCACTTTGCGACCCTAAAATACTTACCGCAGCAAGCAAGAGATCAGGAACGGAACCAGGATTTCCTAAGCTAGGGCCGAACCTTTAAAGAACAAGATTTTGAAATTTCAACGTTTGGGAATCTAACAGTTTTTTCGGATTAGATTTTGAGGAAAGTTTTCTGGGTAATGAGTGAGAGGGATAAGAAAAATTAGACTAATAATTGAAGGGAAAGCTTACGAGAAACCGAGCTGAGAGAGAGGTTGGGTTTTGGGACCCTAAAGAGACACATTTTAAAGTATTTAAATGTCTAAATAACATTCAATACAAAAGACAATATCTATGTGTTCGAGCAAAATACAACTAATATTAATATCAAAATTTGAAGGAAAAAAACCGTGACTCTACCTGGGTCCTTGGCCCCATAAGCCGAGGTCCGTCTCTGCTGGAGATTGTGCCTTAAAATAGCTCAAAATTTCTGATCATGGCACTTCATGATCGTAGGAATCTCTCTCTCTGCGCAATTTCATGCTACAAACTTCGGAAAACCCATAGCAAAGTTACTCACAGAGCTTCGATCGTCGCTATAATCTCACAGCATATAAATTAGGGCTTAGGGTTTTTTTGACGAGGCAAAATGTCATCGCGCCGCCCGCCGCAGACGGAGGCGCAAGGATGGTCCGGAGAGAGCAACGGCTGAGAAGCGCTCTAATCGACAGAAGAGAAAAAAAAGAGGAAGAAATTTAATGGGAAAACTCTCCCAGTGGAGAAGATTCAATTCCTAGGGTGTAATAGGTGAAAAAGGTTTGTGATTTTACATAACGATTCCCAGGTCCAGTGATCTGAATTATGTTAATTGCACAGTACTTGTTGAGTAATGAAATTGATTGCGTGGCACAATTTTATTTTGATTCGAGGGGTGTCCAGATGACCTGACGCGCATCTCAACTAACCGCTCAAAAGCAAGCTATCCCTGCGAGGATAGAGAGTTCATAAAGAATTACTTTGTTACTTGCTTTCCACATGAGACTCGAAAATTTATATATAAAAAAATACTTTCTTGTGCTCTCACCTCAAAAATTAACTTCGATCCTTAAAAATTAACTCTGATCATCACCCATCAATCAACCGGGCTAATTCTTGGGGTCAATTGAATTTGTTTTCTCCTTTGAGGACAAGTGGTGGTTCCAGAAAAATTAAAAAAATAAAAAAATTTGGATACGTCGTAAAAAATGATCATTTTTATACTCTCCTTTTTCCACTTTTTTTTTTTTTTTTGGAACACCTTTTTCCACCTTTGGAAGTGGGGAAACCGGAAAGATGATCTAGCTAGCCGCCAAGTAGATAAGTGCTCCTACTTATAACCGCACAACCCCTGCCTTCTGTTAGTCTATAGCAATCAAAATCTATTATCTTCCGTAACTAAAGATACACCCCACCTCCAAACAAGATCCAAACAAGAAACCCATCTTTGATCTCTCTCATCCTTTAACTCGTCACACATTCAAGAAAGCTTAAAAAAAATATGTCTGCAAGCTCAGGGCTGAAACTGTAGAAACTAGTATTGGGGTCTTATTGTATTTATTGTATTCTTGTAGGGTCTTTATGTCATTTGTACATTCGTTAACCCTAATATAAATATCGCAGCTTTACTGGGTGGCTGTATTCGATACACCCATTACGTTTCTTTCATAGCTTTTCCTCATCCTACGTCATGTCTTCTATTGGGCTGTGAACGACTTTACAAGGTATCAGAGCAAGCGCAAATCTATTAGTTCGTTTGAAGGGTTTGTTCTTAATTGAGTTTTGATCTCAAGTAAGGCTCGTGTTTTGTTCGCTTTGATCCTTGATTTGTTTCAGAACTTTCGCGTTCTGATTTTGGTAGCTTCCGTATCGATATCTTCTTCTTTACATAGTCTGAGATTTTGATTGGCATCTGATAAAGGAGAAATCCTGGCAGTAAAGTTAGATGGAAAGAATTATTCTGTTTGGCGATTCCACTTTCAGTTCTTCGTTGAAGGGAAAGGTTTGTGGGGTTATGTTGATGGATCAGAAATCCCACCTGATGCATCTAAAGCTAAAGATGAGGCAGCTAAAGCAGCGGCGATTCAGGCAGCGGCTCAGTGGCGAGTGAACAATGCCAAAGTTGTATCATGGATTTTGGGCTCTGTGAATACCAGTATTGGGATTCCGATGCGAGGACTTCGAACAGCGAAAGAGATGTGGGATTATCTAGAGAAAGTCTACCAACAATCAAACCTCGCACGTAAGTTTCAGATCGAGTATGACATGTTTAGCTTTGAACAAGGTGAGAAAACTATACAGGAATTTTATGCTAGTTTCATGGATTTGTGGGCTGAATATGAGTTTGTCAACATGGGCAATATGACCACAGCTTGTTGTATTCAAAATCTGAAGACCATATATGATGAAAGGAAAGTGATGCAATTCTTGATGAAATTGCGGTCAGATTATGAAAATATTCGGGGTAATATTTTAAACCGTGGTACACTACCAACCATGGATATGGTTTTAGGGGAACTTCTTCGAGAGTAGACAAGAATAGCAACACAAGCTATTCTAGAAGGGAAAAGGACTGTTGAGTCAGTTTTTGTTGCAAAACAAGGCTTCGGTAAACCGTTTCAAAGGGATTTGTCCAAAACTCAGTGTTTTGAATGCAAGGAATTTGGCCATGTGGTATCGCACTGTAAAAAGAAGAATGTATGTGTTTATTGTAAATAGCCTGGGCATATTATAATTGAGTGTGTTGAAGTTCAGCAGAAAGGGGGCAGAAATTTCGACCGAAAGAAATCTAATCACCAAGCTTATCATGTTACTGGTGTTACAACAGATGGGTCCAATACTGATGTGAAACTGGGCGTGGCTTCTCCCACTAGCTTGCAGAATGGGGCACCGTTTAATGATGACATTCGAAAATTGGTACAAAGCTCTGTTTCTTCCGCTCTTTCCTCTGCTTTCTCTGTCATTGGCTTGTCTGGTAAGAACTCTCACCTCTCTCCCATAATAAATCCTCTTTGGATAATTGACCCGGGTGCATCCAACCATATGACTGGCATACACACAAGTCCATCTTCCGCCAAACCTTATTCTGGAAACACACATATCTTTACAGCAAATGGCGAAAAGTTGGACATTGTTGGGACTAACAACCTTTCCATGTCTATTATTCCTAATTCTTCCCTTCGTTTACCAAATGTTTTCCTAGTTCCTAAGCTCACTACTAATCTCATTTCTGTGGGTCAACTTGTTGATGATGATAACATCGTTTCTTTTTCTCGTGATGGATGTCTTATACAGGACCGTCGCACTGGGATGGTGAAGGGGAAGGGTCGTAGAATTGGTCGCCTGTTTGCACTGGAGTTTGAGAGGCCGAATTGCAATACTTGTCTATTTACTCATTCAGATTCAGATTTTTCTATTTCAAATAAACTTTGGCATATGTGGCACCGTAGACTTGGGCATCCAAATGCTAAAAAGCTAGATACTTTATTTTGTTCTGGTTCTTTGAAAGACAAAATTTCTTCCTTGAGTAGCATTAATAAATCTTGCAGTAGTTGTTGTTTGAGTAAAAGCGTACATTTGCCTTTTCCAGTTCATAGTAATGTTAAAACTTCACCGTTCGACTTGATTCATAGTGATGTGTGGGGTCCTTCTCCGGTTCTATCTAGATTGGGGTACAGATACTTTGTTTTGTTCATTGATGATTGTACTCGGTATACTTGGATTTACTTTATGTGTCATAAGTCTGAAGTATTCTCCCATTTCAAAACTTTCTTATCCATGTGCCAGACTCAATTTGATACGACGGTGAAATATTATCGTCCAACCAATCGAAAGATAAAAATTCTCCGTTCGGATTCAGGGGGAGAATACATGTTAACGGCGTTTCAAAATTTTTTGAAAACTGAGGGGATACAATCACAGCGAACTTGCCCCGATACCCCTAAACAAAATGGTGTTTCAGAAAGGAAAAACCGTCATATTTTGTATGTTGCGAGGACCCTAATCTCTGATTCCAACATACCTTCTACGTTTTGGGTCGAGGCTGTGTCCACGTACAGCTGCATATCTAATCAATCGTCTTCCATCCTCGGTTTTGAAGGATATATCTCCCTATTCTTCTTTGTTTCGTAGTGTTCCTGACTATTCGCGGTTACATGTATTTGGTTGTGTGTGTTTTGTTCATCTCCCAGCTCATGAAAGAACGAAAATATCTAAACAAGCTGCCATGTGTGTTTTTGTAGGACATAGTCCTGACCAAAAGGGTTTCCAATGTTATGATCCTCAACTTCGTCGCATTCGTGTCTCTCGTCATGTCATCTTTTTAGAAAGCATTTCATACTATGTTTCTATTGCTCAATCCTCTGAATCGTCTCTCCCCGTATTACCCAATTTTTCAGATCCTTGTGAGGATCCCATTGCAAGTGCTACTACTGCCCCAAAGCTGTTGGTTTACCAACGTCAGCGCAACCAAGGTCAGCCTACTGCAACTTCCCTTCACCAACCGGAGCAAGGTCAGTCTTCTCCTTTCGAACCTGTAAGTTCTCCTCTCCCCTCCTCTACTTTGGTTGAGCTCATTCCTTCTGAACCAGTTGTCTCTTTGCGACAGTCGACTCGTTCCACTCGTCCTCCGGACCGCCTCACTCTTCTTACACATCGCTCCTTGTTTACTTCTTTGGATTCTATTGATATTCCTTCTTCTTACCAGCAAGTAGTTAACGAACCCTGTTGGAAAGAAGCGATGGATGCAGAGCTAAGTGCTTTACTTGAGAATGACACATGGGATCTGGTACCTTCCCCTCTTAACACTTCTATTATTGGAAGTAAGTGGGTTTTTTCTGTTAAGCTAAATTCTGATGGTAGCATTGAAAGATATAAGGCTAGACTTGTTGCACAGGGTTATAAACAGGAGTATGGTATTGATTATGAAGAAACATTTGCTCCCGTCGCAAAAATGACCTCTGTACGTCTTCTTATAGCTCTTTCTTCTGTGCGCAAGTGGCCTATCTTTCAAATGGATGTGAAAAATGCATTTCTCCATGGCCATTTGAAAGAAACTGTCTACATGAAACCTCCTCCGGGCTACTCTCATGATAAGTCCATGGTTTGTCGGCTGAAAAAGTCATTATATGGTCTAAAACAAGCTCCAAGAGCATGGTTTGAGCGATTCCGAGAGGTTATTCTTGATGCGGGGTACACACAAAGTAGTTATGACTACTCATTGTTCACCCGCAATTCTTCACAGGGAATTACAATTCTATTATTGTACGTTGATGACATCCTTATCACTGGTGATGATATCGCGGGTATTGAGAAATTGAAACATCTTCTTTGTCAGTCATTTAAGATGAAGGATTTAGGACGATTGATGTACTTTCTTGGCTTAGAAGTACAAGACTCCTCTTATGGGTATAGTATTAATCAGAGGAAATACACCATGGACTTGATTAAGTTTGCAAATCTGACTGATGGAAAATGTGTTGATACCCCCATGGAGGTGAATGTCAAGTTCAAACGTGATGATGGTAAACGGCTTTCGGATCCATCTACTTACCGTCAGCTTGTCGGTCGTCTTATTTACCTTACTATGACTCGGCCGGATATTTGTTATGCAGTCAACATCGTTAGTCAATTTGTTTCTAATTCGTGCCAGGTCCATCTTACTGCCGTTCATCGTATTATTCGTTATCTTCGAGGAACCGTATTACGAGGACTATTCTTTCCTTCCCACTCCTCTACCCAGTTACGAGCCTATGCTGATGCTGATTGGGCTGGTTGCCCTGACACTCGTCGCTCTGCTACTGGTTGGTGCGTGTTTCTTGGTGATTCACTTATCTCTTGGAAATGCAAGAAACAACCCACAGTTTCTAAGTCCTCAGCAGAAGCCGAGTATACAGCAATGTCTTCATCTTGTGGTGAGATCACATGGCTTAGGGGACTTATGCAGGAACTAGGAGTGCCCATTCAGACTCCAACACCCCTATATGCTGATAATGTTAGTGCTGTTCGTATTGCATCTAATCCGGTATTTCACTAACGTACAAAGCATATTGAAGTGGACTGCCGTTTTATTCGTGATAAATACCTGGATGGTGAGATTACACTACCCCATGTTGCCTCCCAAAACCAACTAGCTGACATATTTACCAAGGCAATGACTCGAGCTCGACATGAATATCTTCTGGACAAACTGATGCTCCTTACGCAGCCTCAGTTTGAGGGGGAGTGTAGAAACTAGTATTGGGGTCTTATTGTATTTATTGTATTCTTGTAGGGTCTTTATGTCATTTGTACATTCGTTAACCCTAATATAAATATCGCAGCTTTACTGGGTGGCTGTATTCGATACACCCATTACGTTTCTTTCACAGCTTTTCCTCATCCTACGTCATGTCTTCTATTGGGCTGTGAACGACTTTACAGAAACATGGTAGAATTGTGGCTCATACAGTTCTAGAAAGAAGGCTAGATGCTGGAGCATAGAGGAGCGGAGCGAAGCAACGGCATCTGGCCCATTGCTAATGATCCAGTGAAAGTAGACTGGGCTGAAAGCCCAGGCGTTTCGTAATTGGGGCATTGCCCCCAACGGGACGGTATGGTTCGTATAGAGGTATTTTTGGGATACAGACCAAATACCAGATTAGGGTTAGGATAAAGTTAGTATAAATACTTTATGTTGTAAACCCTATTTCGTACTGTGATAATAAAGAACAGCTTTCGCTCCTGTGGACGTACCCAATTTTGGGGAACCACGTATATCTCTGTGTTTATCCTAACAAAACATATAGAAGGGAGGCAGAATGACCCAGAAGATGACGAAGAAGGCAATGATCTAGGAGATTTCTCATTAGAAGGAGTTGAATTGTATTCATCTCCAACAGAGTTTACTACTGCCAAGATGGCTGAGTAGCAATCCGGAAAAGAAGAAGTAGATCCAGGGTAAGCAATCCTGACACTTGTTCTTTACCAAGAAAACTCGCCATCATTAGGGTTTCATTTGATTATTATCTTGTGGGTATCTTCATACGCATGCGCGTTTGGCGTTTGTATATACAGTGCGTACTGTTCTTTTTACTTGATGCAAAAAGAAATAGTAGTTGGCTATCATATAGGAATACCTGATATACTATGGGGGGTTTTGTTTGATGACCTCACTCCTCACCACCATTATAGACATTCAAGGGTATTGATTACTGATTTCTTGAACTTGTTATCCGATTTTTTTATGCCTATTTCCTGGTTGATGTCGTTTTGTGTCATAGAAGAGATCCAAAAGGGAAAAGAATAGCGGATTCAGATGTTCAACACGAGAAGAAGCAAGAAGGAACAGGGGAGATTGTTGAAGAGATCACATTAGAAGGGTATTCTGGAAAAAAAAAAAACAGACAGGGTAAGTACCTGACACTAGTTCTTCACCAAGAAAACTTGTTGTGACGGTTGGTTTTATTGACTAATTCGTATGAGATATTAATAAATGGCTGCACATTTGAATGTGAATATATGTAATAATGCTGATTTTTACTTTTACATAAGAACATTAGCAGTTGGTTTCGAATTGTGATACACAATTACAGGGTGTCTGTAGGGTTTTCCATTTCTATTTTTGAATTTTCAAACCAACCAAACAGAGTTTCTAGGGTTTCTTCCTCTTTTAAAATGTGTGACCCTTTAATTTCAACTAATTGGTTTGAGGGTTCAAGGTTTGGATTTCATTTGTTAGGTCTGAAAATTCATGAGATCTTTGGAGCCTACATTTGGCCTTTCCCATAAACACCTTACACGCAGGCCAATCTGGCGGTTAGAATGCCAAATTCGGGTGATACTTTTGTATCAGTGACAGATAACAGTAACAACAACTAGATAGAAGCTTAATTGCTGCGACATTTTTCTTGGATTTTCTCAGAAACGACTAATTCTATCATCTACACAGGCATGTAACAACTCATGTATATGTTGGCGTAGATAGTTAGAGGGGTGTTAGATAGTTAAAAGTGTGCTTTGATCATGTATTTGTGGAGGAATCTTTTAGAGGGAAAATAAATGATAGGGAAACCAAAGATCAGTTTCATCCTTTTCATTTCCCTTGATAAATTCTTCCAGAAATTGGTTATATCCAAACATAGCCTTGTTTTCATGTGAAGAGAAAGTTTCATGGAGAGATCGTGGATTTGTTTTTGTCTATCTTTTTCTCAATGGAAAGATTAATACAACTTTTGAATACATCAATAGTCAAATGATTACGACTAAATGTGTTTCATCTAACTCCTATTTTGTGTCAATTAGCCTTTATTTCTTAATTCCTCCCTTTGCAGAGAATCATCCACGGCTAGTGATAGTGCTGATCCATTGCTTGCTAAGCCAACCCAAATTGGTGAAAAGATGGGAATTTTTGTTTTTGAGATGAGGCTGACTCAAAGCAATGTCGAAGAGGACAGGCTTTTAATTCTAGAGGAGCCAGCATTCGAGCATTTCTATCCTATACTCAAGCATCGAAGGGCTTTATCGATGAATCTAAGACTAATTGACCAGAAAACCTCAGTTGTGCGGTAACACTATTATTTGATCCTGTGAAAAGCTACTTTGAGATAGAAGGCGGTTGGTGGCAGTTGTTTGTTAAGAGGTATAGTTTGGAAGCTATGGATGTGATTCGCTGTTACAAACATGTCCAACCTTCTGAAGAAACTGATGTCCTACCTTCAGATGAAACTGATGTCCTGGTTAATTTTGTTAAATCAAGAAATCAGGAGACTATGAGCTCTACCCCAACCCAAGTTAGTGAAAACATGGGGATTTTCCTGTTTGAGATGAGGTTGACTCAGCGTGATTTTGAACAGGGGAGGTTTGTGATTCCGTTAGATTTGATATTACCCTACTTCCCTCCTCTAGCCAATGCTGCCAACCGTCGAAACAACTACTCGAGGACCATACAAGTTACTGACCCTGAAAATACCCATTTGAACTTATTAATGAGGTTTGGTGTTTCAGAAAGCGCCTTGGTACATGAAGGCGATTTGTGGAAGGAGACTTTTCAGATGTTCAAAACGGAAGCTACTGATATGACTCGTTTCTACAGACCTGTCCCGATGGCACACCCGTACCATTTCCTTGTCGATTTTGGCCGCAGTACTCCAGAATTCAAGCCTGAGAATTTCTTGTTTCAACTAGAATTGAACCATTATGGCATCGCGTTCAGGAGGCTTGTTGTTCCAACGGAAGAAGTGAGGAAGCATTTCCCCCATGTAACTCGGAATGAGATGATAATGCGATTTACGGATATTCAGAACAAGAGTTGGCTCAAGAAAATCCTTTTCGTTAGTCATACCTACATGCTGGTACTGGAGGAGGATTTTGTGATTGACAAAAATTTGAAAGATGGTGATGTGATTAGGTTTTATAAACCCGTCCGGCCTTTACACACGCTGCACTTCCTTGTCGAGTTGGTGAGTAAAGCGGCGGCTTCTAAGACTGATCCGACTCAGTCGAGGAATCCCATAAAACAAGGTGGTGGAGGTGGGAAACACAGCGGTGGCCGCAAGGTGAGGAAATTTCCTCTTGGAGATTGCTGTGCGTCATGAAGAAAAGAGATCCAGGAAAGAGCAGCAAAGAGCAAGAAATTGATTGATTGAGCTCCCTTGTAAAATTTTGAGGTAAATAGGAAGAAAGCAAGGTCCTAGTATTAGCTGTGGGTAGACATATTTCTGATTTTTTGATTTCATAAATGGATTGGCATTGTGAACAAACATTGATCACTTTCTTTCTGCTAGGCGTCTATTTGGTGGAATATTAGTCTGAAATTGAGGAGGCAGCTTAACTAAATGATGGTTCCATTTGCCTTGAGTTTTGATATTTTTGTCTGGAGTTGGTAAAGCAATGAGCTGCTAGACACAATTTGGTTCTAATGGATGGACCTAAACTAAGAAACTGAGCACCAGTTAGATAAGTCAAGGCACACTAGACACAATTTAGTTCTAGGTTTGTTGACCCATGCAATTAGTAGAATGATGGATTTGATCTTAAAAAAAAAAGCTTGTAAGTCATTATGGAAGGTCTTATTGTCTAATGGTAGCGAAGAGGGATGAAACTAAGCCATCCCTTCAAGTTAAATAGTACTCTTCTGAACTTCATTGAGTCCCACATCAATGATCTTTGCCGTTTCTATTAAAGGGCTCGTTGACAAGGTTACTTTTGCTAAAAATTAGACTCGTTCAAGATTATCAACAGAAAAAAAAATTAATATTAGACTCGTTGGACAGTAGAGAACTTAGGGCAGTTACTGTTTCTCAGCAGTTTTAGAACACACACTCTCTCTCTCAAGTTTTCAAACCAAGATTAATTGAACATACTTTTCAAAATTGGTTAAATTTTCGAGTGAAATTTGCAAAATCCACTACTCAGCTCGACTAGTATACATTCTCACCAACATCATTCGTTCAAGTATCTACTCGAACCTACCAATGTTAGCCGATCCTCAAAAAAAATGTCACCGTCCGCACCCTTTAAAACTAAACCACACAAGTCACAAACTTGAAAACCGGGAAAAGGAAATTAAGGAATCAAGCAGCCATTTTTATATGCATGGTCATCATCATTATCATTTCATTATAGATAAAGAACCCTTGACAAACCAGACCCAAAAATAATAATAAATCATAGTATCATGTTGATGGTTCAAGGTTATACAAAATCAAGATTGAAAGATGCACCATGCCCAACAACCACATCAACAAATGTCACGAAGAACTAAAAAATGGGAAATACGAATCAAGCAGCCATTTTGTCACCATTTTATTACTATAGATATACAAACTAGAAACAAAAATTCATGACCATGTTGCACTGTGGGTGCTTTTCTTTGTTTCGTAATGAGGGCGCCTGGTTAAGCCTAGATTATATGCACCTTGGTTAATCTAAGCTCTAAACTTCTAGTCGATCACAACACAAGCGGCGAGTACTCCATCCTCAAGCCGGCGAGCAATAAAAACAACGTCGTCGTGAAGGTCGTCTAGTATCTCGGGTCTGATTCAGTGTGGCCGATCTCAACAATATAAGCTTAGATCCCTTCTAATTCCTTCTGATGAGATACTTATTCACATTTTATCAGCACCAATTTTCACTGGAACAAACATTCCAATGAGTTATACAATATGAATGAATCAGATCATTGAAAAAACGAAAAAGATTCCACAAATTTTCGATTGACTGCTGAGAATTTAACTTCGCATCTTGAACCTGCGAAGTCCATAAAAAATATTGAACGGCAGAGCATTGATCCTGCGGTCCTTTGGGTTTTTTTGTATCGGAAACGACGGTCGTCTGGCACTCTGGGTCTTCTGACTCCATGTGTGATTGTTAACAAGTTATTTGGACTTGACTCAATGTAACCTAACCCATCATTATAAATGCAAATGCTTAATTTTACTTCGTGATGAGATACTTCTTCGTGTCCGAATACAATGAATTTCACTAGGTTTAGGGTTCTTGATAATTTCTACAACATGAACGATTTAGATTGTTTAAATAAACCTGATATAAGTTCATATTTGATTATCAATGTTGAGTGACTGTGTTAAACACACTTCGCAGGTCCAACATACGAAGTATGAATAGACGAAACTCGCGGTTTGCAAACGCGACCATATTTTGGCATATAAACGCGAGTCATTCGAGCTACGATTCTCTCTCTCTCTCTCTCTCTCTCTCTCTCTCTCTCTCTGTAGTGCCCACCATTAGAAATTGACGACCCCAATTGACGATATTAGGGTTTCCGTTGGAAGCAAAATGTCACCGGGTAGACCGCCGACCGCCGCCGAAATAGGCCAGCTTGTGGCGCCGGAGAGGCTTCTCCCTACTGTGAAATTCAACACGACGGTAAAGAAGAAGCGCCAGAAGAGAAAAACAGAAAAAAGAAAAAAAGCGAACTGAAGAGAAGTGAAAAGGTTCGGATTTCCAATTTTATTTCTTAATTGAGGGATTTATGGGTAATTAAATGGATTTCTGCCTTTAGCACAATGAGTGGATATACATACGATCCTGAATCTTATTGTCCCGGTTAGGATATACCCATTTGCAAGGATATGTACAGGATATCCTAGTATTATCGCCGTTTAAAAGTAACGGTTTGTGGTTGTTCGGGAAAGATGATAAGAGCCCCCAAGTAGATAAGTGCTACTACTTATAACTGCAATAACCGTTATTTAGCCTGGGTTCTAAAGTCTCATACTCCAGTTACACCTATATACCCAACCCACTCCAAGAACAGAGCCCCCTCTCTCTCCCTCCCTCCCTCCCTCCCTCCGCCTCTCTCTCTCTCTCTCTCTAGAACTACTTAGCATATTCAAGAAAGCATCAAGAAATATGTCTGACATCAGAGACATTGATACAAGCAGAGAAGGGAAGGAGCACTTAGAAGGACATGCACTGTCTTCATCTCTATCGTTGGGGAAGGACACGCATCGTCTTCAGCGTACAGGAAGGCTTGACATTTCAAATATGGAGGAACCCGAAGAAGAATTAGAGTTGGGGTAAGCACCGGATAGTTCTTTTCCAAGAAAACTCATGGTGTTTGAGGTTTTATACATCAACGGATACTTTGATATGCATATGTGCCATACCTATGTTATGTTTTTACTTGCTAGCAAAGAGCATGGGTAGTTTATTGGTGTTATCAGTGGGGTTTTTCTTTTCAATTCTTCTATTTCTTGCCTCCCATACAGATTCTAGGGTTCTTTAAGTTCTCAACCTTCTATTTTTACCTGTATTCTACCATCTATGACTGAGGGAATTCATTAATTGAGTTTGTTGCACGTTCAAGGGCTAGAGTGCATGTACTAGCCCAGGAAAATCAGGTGATTTTGTGTGGGTGTTGGTGGGTATTTTTCCTTTTCTTGTTTCTCAATTCATATTTCTTCTATTCTCTTGCATCTTTGACATTGGAATGGTAAAATTCCTCAGTTCATCAGTTTGCTCATTCTTGAAGGGCTACAGTGCATGTACTAGCTCAGGAAAATCAGGTGCTTTTGTGTGCGTGGATTCACTGATTGAAATCATTGAGAGCCCAAGAGAAGCTTTATCACAGCTACATTAATCTTGGGTTTTCTTGGAAAGAACAGATTGTTTTGTTTCATGGACATAGACAACATGTGCTACGATTGGAGTGAAACAAAAAGGAAAAAGATGATGAAGTCAAGAAGCTAAATTTGTTTCTTTGGTTTCTTAACCATTTTGCTTTCCCTTGGTAAAATCCCTCCACATATCCAAAATCCTAACAGTTGGTCATGTCAAGAAAAAACAAACAAATAAAGCGTGAAGGATCATAGATCTTCTTTCCAAATCTTTCTTTTTTTGTCTAGTGAATGTTTCATGGTTTCTGTACTCACTTAATTTTGACCTTTGTCTGACAACAGAGGCATTGGTACAAGCAGAGAAGGGAAGGAGCCCTTAGAAGGACATGCATCGCCTTCATCTCAAACGTTGGGGAAGGACATGCATCGTCTTCAGCATACAGGAAGGCTTGACATTTCGAATGTGGAGGAACCTGAAGAAGAATTATGTAGGGGTAAGCACCAGATTCTAGTTCTTTCCCAAGAAAACTCATGGTATTTGAGGTTTTATACATCCACAGCCACTTTGATATGCATATATGCCATACCTATGTTATGTTTTTGCTTGCTTGCAAAGAGCGTGTGGTTTATTGGTGTTACCCGTGGGATTTTTTCTTTTCAATTCTTCTGTTTTCTTTCCTCCCATACAGATTCTAGGGTTCTCAAGCTTTTGTTTTTACCTGTATTCTACCATCTTTGATTCTTTGGCAGTGGAATGATAGACATCATTAATTGAGTTTGTTGCACCTTCAAGGGCTACCATGCATGTATAAGCTAAGGAAAATCAGGTGCTTTTGTGTGCATGGATTCACTGATTGATATAATTGAGAAAGCCCTAGAGAAGCTTTATCACAGCTACATTAATCTTGGGTTTTCTTGGAAAGAACAAATTGTTTTGTTTCATGGACATAGACAACATGTGCTACGATTGGAGTGAAACAAAAAGGAAAAAGATAATGAAGTCAAGAAGCTAAGTTTGTTTCTTTGGTTTCCTGACCATTTCACTTTCCCTTGGTAAAATCCCTCCACATATCCACAATCCCAACAGTTGGTCATGTCGAGAAAAAACGAACAAATAAAGCGTGAAGGATCATAGATCTTCTTTCCAAATCTTTCTTTTTCTTTCCAGTGAATGTTTCATGGTTTTTGTATTCACTTAATTTTGACTTTTGTATGACGACAGAGACATTGGTACAAGCAGAGAAGGGAAGGAGCCCTTAGAAGGACATGCATCGCCTTCATCTCAAACGTTGGGGAAGGACATGCATCATCTTCAGCATACAGGAAGGCTTGACATTTCGAATGCGGAGGAACCTGAAGAAGAATTAGAGCTGGGGTAAGCACCGGATTCTAGTTCTTTCCCAAGAAAACTCATGGTATTTGAGGTTTTATACATCCACAGACACTTTGATATGCATATATGCCATACCTATGTTATGTTTTTGCTTGCTTGCAAAGAGCATGTGTGGTTTATTGGTGTTATCCGTGGGATTTTTCCTTTTCAATTCTTCTGTTTTCTTTCCTCCCATACTGATTCTAGGGTTCTCAAGCTTTTGTTTTTACCTGTATTCTACCATCTTTGATTCTTTGGCAGTGGAATGATAGACGTCATTAATTGAGTTTGTTGCACGTTCAAGGCTACAGTGCATGTATTAGCTCAGGAAAATCAGGTGCTTTTGTGTGCATGGATTCACTGATTGAAATTATTAAGAAATCCCTAGATAAGTTTAATCACAGCTACATTAATCTTCAGTTTGCTTGGAAAGAACAGATTGTTTTGTTTCATGGACATAGACAACATGTGCTACGTTTGGAGTGAAAGAAAAAGGAAAGAAGACAACGAAGTAAAGAAGCTAAAATTATTTCTTTGTTTTCCTTTCCCTTGGTAAAATCTCTCCACATATCAATCATTCCAACAGTTGGTCATGTTGAGAAATAACAAATAAAGGTTGAAGGATCATAGATCTTTCCTTTTTCTTAATGGAGATCAGTAGGTCTAGTCATTGTTTCATGTTTTCTATACTCACTTAACTTTGACCTTGATGTGTTATATGCTATTGTTTTGCCAATTTCCATGGTCAATGAGCTTATTCACTATGTTCTTCTCTTATGCAGATATAGAACTGCTATGATTTCTGGCTTACCAACCAAAGTTGGAGAAAATATGGGAAATTTTCTCTTTGAAGTGTTATTGACTCCGAGTAATCGTTATCTAGGCAGGCTCCTAATTCCTGTGGAAGCAGCTTTGAAATATTTCCCTTCTCTAGCCAATCGTCAGGAAACTTACGAGGAGAAGATAGAGATCACAGACACTCAAAACAGAGGTTGGTCTATGACACTGAAATATCTTAGGTCGGAGTGTTTCTTCGTCATGGATAGCAATTGGCAGAGTTTTCTTTTGCGGAACCCTTTTGATGGTATGGATGTGATTCGTTTCTACAAACCTTTACCGGTTTGCTACAATAACTGTTACCTGGTTGAACTTGCCAAACGAAGGTATCCGGGGATCATCCACGAATTGAACCCTGAAAATTTCCTGTTTGAGCTGCCATTGACTGATATGGACATCCTGTGCAAAAGTCTCTTCATTCCCACGAAAGAAGTAAAGAGTCATTTCCCTGCTGTTGGAATCCCAGCTAAAACACATCACATGGAGAGGCTTTACCTTACTGATGAGTGGAATGGTGAATGGCACATGAAAATTGCATGTTTTCGAGGTCTTTTCGGGCTTATGATGGAGGAATTCATCACTGAGCGCAATTTGGTAGAAGGGGATACAATTAGGTTTTACAAAGCTGACCAGCCTTCTTTAAACTCGCATCACTTCCTTGTTGGATTTGTCAAAGGACGTGGTGATCCGACTGAATCAAGGACTTCAGCAGTAAATGATAGCACGGATCGAGGCAGTGACAGGGAGGGTGATGGTGGAGGGGGAGGAGCAGACAGAGGCGGCAACAGACAGGGTGATGGCGGAGGAGGGAGTAGCAGCGGGGGCCGCAGGAGGTGGAAATTTGGTTTTGGAGATTGCTGTATGGCGTTGAAAAGCAATGCCAGGACAGAGGAGTCATGAACAAGAAAGTAGCAACAGTGGCGATTTTGACCAAGTAGGTAAGGATAGTCATTCAACGAAATTTTGATTACAGATTCTCCTTGTAAATTCCTGAGGTAGACGGAAGGACGAAATAGTAGTTTCTAGTTGTAGCCAGCTCTGTAGAAGATAGTGAACAGTGTTTGCCGAAGATTGCCGATGACGCTCTGATCGTTGATTGTGATAACATCGAAGCATTTCTCTGTCCTTTTTGAATGGGTGAAAACTCAATCACAATCAACAACTACTGTTTGGAGTTTTGGTTTCTTTCTTCTTCTTTCTTTTTTCTGAACTTTTTCTTTTCATGATGGACCCAGAAATTATAAGCTAATGCAATGAGTTTTGGAGGGCAAATTTGGCTCCACTGTTTTTTTTTTTTTTTTTGGGTTTTGGACTCCAATGGAAGATACGAATGCACCAACTAAACTCATGGGAGCTATTCGAAGTTATGAGTTGATAATTTAAACGGCAAAGATCAAAACAGTATGCCGATCAAAACAATATTTCACCAGCAGTTTGATTCCTGATGTGGGGCTGTCTATTTGTTGTTTCTGTGTTGCTCCTTGTAGGAGCTTTGTTTTCTCTTTTGTGTACGGACAGCTTCTTCTAATCCTTTTTTCTTACTACCTTGTTTAATTAGCTCTTTGATAAGGAGTTACAATTGAAGTCGGAGCCTAGGTGACACGATTTTTCTGTGAATTTTTTCGCTCTCAATTGTCGCTTTATGCTTTGCTTTTAACTTTTTAACTCTTTTACCATTGGTGAATGTTTTTGTCTTACGCGCAATAGGTGACTTATTAGGTCTCAACAAATACAATTCCATAAATTCCTCAAAATGGAAAAGAAATGGCCTATACCTATGAATTTAATTCTTCTTTACTCAGATTTGCCAATACTCGTGTTAGAATTCTAATATTTTCATGTGATTCTAAACTTCAATTTTCTCTCACCTGCAAGGAATGGATACGTACAGGATCTTGTATCCTATAATCACAAGTGGATAAGTGCTACAACTTATAACTGCAATAACCGTTATTAGCCTGCCTTATAAAGGCTCATTTACTGACACCTACATAGTCACCCCCATCTCCTCTCTCTCTCTCTCTCTCTCTCTCTCTCTCTCTCTCTCTCTCTCTCCGGATATTCAAGAAAGCATCAAGAAAGCATCAAGAAAAATGTCTGAAAACAGAGGCATTGGTACACACAGAGAAGGAAAGGAGCCCTTAGAAGAACATGCATCGTCCGGCATTGGTACACCCAGAGAAGGAAAGAATCCCTTAGAAGTACATGCATCGTTCTCATCTAAACCAACAGTTTCCGCACATGGAAGGGCGCCTGAAATTTCGACTACGGAGGAACCCGGAATAGAAATAGAGTTGGGGTAAGTAACTGACATAGTGACACTCGTTATTTTCCAAGAAAACTCATTGTATTGAAGGGTTAATACATCCACACACACTTTGATATATGCATATATGCCTACATAATGATATGCTTTACTTGCTTGCAAATAGCATGTGTAGTTTGATGGTGTCATCAGTCGGGTTTCTCTTTTCAATCCTTCTGTTTTCTTGTAATGTGTTCTACCATCTCTGACAGTGGAATAATAAGTTGGGTTTGTTGCACGTTCAAGGGTTTGTTCAATGTTCAAGGGCTAGAGTACATATATATTAGCTCTGGAAAATCAGGTGCTTTTGTATGCGCGGGTGGATTCAGTGATTGAAATCATTAAGAAACCCCTAAAGAACGTTATCACAGATACATTACCATTGGGTTTTCTTGGAAGTACAGATTATTTTGCCTCTTTTGGATGGAACGCAAACGAAAGAAGACAATGAAGTAAAGAAGCTAAACTCGGAGTCAGCAATTGAAGTTATTAAGAAACCCCTAGAGAAGCTGCATTGTTCTTGCGTTGTCTTGGGAAAACAGATTGTTTTGTTTCGTGTACATGGACAACTTGTGCTAAATAGATTTCCATGAACCCAACTGTTAGTCACATCGATAAGTGAGAATAGTTATTTCTTCTCCATGAAGATCAGTAGACAGGAGGTCTGGTGAATATTTCATGGTTTCTGTCGTCACTTAAATTTAGCCTTGATGTGTTTTAAGCTAAGCTTGAATGTTCTGCCAATTACCATGGTCAATGGGCTCACTCGCTTTTCTTCTTCTCTTATGCAGATCTTTATTGTTTTCTGGCTCACCAACCAAAGTCGGTGATAAGATGGTATTTTTTCTCTTTGAAGTGTTGGTGACTCAGGGCGATGTTACTCGAGGCAGGCTCCTAATTCCTGTGGAAGCAGCATTGCAATATTTCCCTTCTCTAGCCGATCGTCAAGCTTACAAGGAGAAGATACGTATGCAGCATATCTCAGACCCAGCTCGAATCACCGATTGGCTTATGTTTCTGACCTATGATAAGTCTGAGTGTTGCTTCGTCGTGGATGGCATTTGGCAGATGTTTGTTACGTTGTACCATTTGGAAGTTGGGGATGTGATTCGTTTCTACAAACCTTCCCCGGTTTGTGATAACGACCGTTTCCTGTTTGAAATTGTCAAAAGAAGACATGCTGAGATCATCCATGAATTCAATCCTGAGAATTTGCTGTTTCAGCTGCCGTTGACCAATGAGGGCATCCAGCGCAAAAGTCTCTTCATTCCAGCAGAAGAAGTCAGCAATCATTTCCCTGCAGTTGGAATCCCAGCAGCTGAAACACATCACATGGAGAGGCTTTATTTTACTGATGATCGCAACCGTCAACATTGTGTTAAGATTGTGTGCTGTCGAGGTATTTTCCAGCTTATGGAGGAGGAATTCATCACTGAGGGTATTTTCCAGCTTATGATGGAGGAATTCATCACTGAGCGCAATTTGGGAGAAGGAGATACAATTAGGTTTTACAAAGCTGACCTGCAGCCTAAAATGAACTCGCGTCACTTTCTCATTGGATTCGTGACAGGACGTGGTGATCCGACTGAATCAGGGACTGCAGCAGTAAGTGATAACACGGATCGAGGCGGTGACGACAGAGAGGGTGATGGAGCAGATAGAGGCGGCAACAGACAGGGTCATGGTGAAGGAGGGCATCGCAGCGGGGGCCGCAAGTGGTGGAAATTTGGTCTTGGAGGTTGCTGTATGGCATCGAAGAAAAGCAATGCAAGGACGGAGGAGTCATGATCAAGAAAGTAGCAGCAGCAGCAGCAGTGGTGACTTTGATCAAGTAGTTAAGGAATTACAGTAATAGTCATTGAATGAGACTGTCTGAAGCCAGTAGGAATTAGAATATGAACATTACACACTAGCTAGCTATCTTCCTTGCCCAGTGGACTGTCACACTAGCTAGCTATCGAGTTTTTATATCTTCATCAAAGTGTGATTGTCTCACTAAGCTTCCATCAACAGCATATCCATATCGATCCACACACACGCACATATAGCACCAAGGTATTATTCAACCGTTGTCACTCAACCTATTTTGCAACCGATTTTTCACAATGTTTGACGCAGCGGAAAATAACAAAGAGATTAATTGCGTACTAATCAAAACGAGATAGAACTCGAATCGACGAGCAAACCTTGCGCATAAGGAAAAGTAGAGAGAAACTCTGAATAATAGTATTGAATAAAAGCTGCATAAATATTAGGTTACAACCCCTTTTAAAGAAAAAAGGCGAAATCCTAGCAAAACCCTAACTCAAAAACGAAAATTTCTAAAATTTGGGGAAAATAATAAAATTGGAAAAAGGAAAGAAAAACATGACGTTTCCAAAAACAGCAAAAACGTCCAATTAGAGGCCTAAACGATGGAATTAGGCCGAAAAACACCATCATTCACGAACTAGGGTGGTGAGTATTGATCGCAGCGCGAAAATAAGTCAGCCCACCAAGTTTGGGCTCGATCCGAGCTCGTCCGAAAGTTGCCAAAGCGGGTAATTTGCAATTAAACAACGTTTGGGCTTTCGAGGCTTTGACCGGTCCAATTGATCATGAAATTGGGCCTCCACGTGTTCTACATCGATCAATGTTCATGGTTGTAAATTAATAATCGTACGACTGCAGTTGCAACTGGCTACGGACAGCTGAGTTCATCTTTAAAAAGTTCAAATTTCCAAGAATAGATCAAGAAAAAAGGACGGTGAGAGTGATTAAAATGGATTCACATCAATGTAAACTCTTCAAGATCAAATTTTAGGAGGAAAATAAACCTTGCATCAGTAGAAACAATAGAGGGATCACATTTCTACTGTGCATACTCTGATACAAAGAGAACTTACAAAAACACATAGTAGACTACTGTATTTGAGAAACAACGTACTCTTAGGTAAACTAAGGCACTTATTAAATTGACATGACTGCGAAACGAAAATTCTGAAGAAAAAAAGAAGAAGAAGGAAATCGCAATTATCGAATGCCAAGAAATATGGAACTGTATGGTGACCGGTGGTGAGAAGTTAAGCAGATCCCTTGAATTTCTTAGCAATGCCAGCCATGTATTTTCCTTGGTGGAATGCTTGTTCGAGTTCGAGCTCCGAAGGCTGTCTAGTGCCATCCCCTGCATATGTTCCGGCACCGTATGGACTACCACCTTTCACTTTCTCCATCTCAAACATTCCGGCTCCAAATGTGTAGCCGATTGGCACGAAGATCATTCCGTGGTGAACGAGCTGAGTAATGGCAGTTAATCTGTGCGAATAACGAAGAAAGTTTTTATCAGACAACTCGTTTTCTTTTCATATTTTGAATTAGGCAACAATGTCTATATTGTATTGTTGAGTTTTCTTAAATGAGTCCTTTTGTTCACAAGATGATCATTTTTATTTGTAGACATGGTGGACATGCTTCCGCTTTCTATTAGTTTGGCACACCGTCACTTGGAACATGTTACTTCTCCTTTCAATTTTCATGTCCCAGTAATAGTTTCGACCAATTGCCTAGCGTGTCGTTTCACAAGTTTTCATTGAATTTTATTTTCGAAAACATGTTCCATGTTGAAAACTGTAAACAGAAAAAGAAAAAGAAAAAAACCATAGAAAAGAGGGAGATGTGCAAGAAAGGAACTCACGCGGTAGTCTCTTGACCGCCTCCCTGAGAGCCCGTGCTGAAGAAAATGCCCGCAGGCTTCCCAGCAAGCTTTTGGGTTCTCCAAAGGCCGCCAGTTGAATCGAAAAAGGCCTTGAATTGGGCACACATCATTCCATACCTAGTGGGGAATCCAAAAATTAGCCCATCTGCCTCATCAAGCTCATGTGGTGAGATGATCGGCACATCGCTCTTCGGTGGTGCACCCAACTTTCCTAGAACCTCCTCAGGAAGTGTTTCTGGCACCTGTCCCATTTCGTCACCGATACAGTTACGATGATGACGAGACTTAATTAATCGGTTTCTAATTTCTGGGAAATTCGGGTACGAAAGTATAAAAATCCAAACCTGCCACAGTTTTGCCTCAACTCCTTCCACAGATGCAGCTCCTTTCTGTATTTGTTCTGCTAGTTTTGCAACATGTCCGTACATTGAGTAGTAACTGAAACAACAGTAACACATTTTCCATTATCCAATGATAGGGGGGGGAGGAAATGCGCGCAGAATATACCAAATCAAAGTAAAATACACTCATAAGGTACGGAGTAGTTTCATATACTCCCTCGGTCCCTCCGTCTATAAAGTTAGTCACATACGAAATTACATACAATTTTTGATTTTTTGGCGTTGTTCAAAGATCGCATCGATGAGATCTATGAAATAAAATCTATATTGCACAAAAAATTGTGTCATTTTTTAAATTAAAAAATTGCATATAGTACATATTACGTAGAGACTAACTTTATGGGATGGAGGGAGTATCCGTTAAAAAAACGAGTAGTTTTATATTTTATACCTCCAACTCAACTTCTACAACAACTGAGAACCATTTACAGCTTTGAAAAATTAATAAATCTAAAGCTCTGACAGGCATACTGAAATGGAATATGCCTGATACTCACATTTAGATCTGTCAATGGATCGGATTCGATCGGGATCCAATCCGAAAAATCCGATCCGGATCCAGATCCGATAACATCGATCCTAAATCCGATAATCCGAATCTGGTAATTCAAACGTGGATCAGATCGGATTAAATCCGTTATCAATCCGAATCCGAACTTTATTTTTTTTAATTTTTTATTAAAAAAAGGTAAATTTTTATTTTGAAAAAAAATGTTTAAGAAGTTGTACTTTATTTTTATTTTTTATTTTTAAATTTTTTTCGGAAAAAATTTTTTTGAAAAAAAAAATTGTATTTTTTTGAAAAAAAATATTTTTTTTTTGCTAAAATTTTTGAAGTAAAAAGGTTTTCGGATCGGATCCGAATGTTTCGGATCTGAATTACTATTATCGGATTCGAGTCTTATCGGATTCGGATCGAATTTGGGTCTTATCGGATCCAGATCGGATCTGGCCCATTGACAGACCTATTCACATCAAGCTCAACAACGTTAGTACAATTAAAAAAATGGACAAAAATATTATTTTAAACTTACATTGACAATTCTCTATCAAATTGTACCTTGCACTAATGGATTTTGTTCACGTAAACCCTAAATTGTTTGATCATGCTACAATTTATTTTTCCATGGATGCGCTTGTTTGAAAGAACAACAAATTGATCGAATAGTTCATATCACTGTAACGAGCCTGGCATGGGCCGATGGGCATATATGATCCAATAGTACTAGACGATTAAGTGTCATCATCGGGCCAGAGCGGGCCAGCCCGTCAAGTCACTATCCAAGCTTGTCCACTGGCTGGGCCAACCGGGCTGTTACTTTTTTGCAGACCGGGCGGGCTGGGCTACCTATCATAAATTGAAGCCTAAGTCCGACTCACGGGCTAACCCAATTGACGGTCTAGTGGGCCAAAAACCGGGCGGGCCAAAAGCCTGGCGGGCTTAAATTTCCTTGGGCAAGGGAAAAAATAAAGGATTTTGTGGGATTTTGGGCTAATGGGTGGGCTCGTGGGCAGGCTACTGGGCGGGTACCACGGACGGGCTAACGGGCCGGGCCTACGTTCATAGGCCCGAACCAGCCCATTATAAACTACGGGCCCGGTAAAAGCCCAATGGGCCAGATGAGCTTCGGACGAGCTGCCAGCTTTCGGACTAAATGATGACCCTTATGGACGATAAAAACTGGACTAGAGCCCGAATGAAAGATAAATAAAGAACATTGGGAAAGGGGCAGTAGTTTTTTTTTTGGAGTAATTATTTTAACTACAGAGTCAACCGGAACCCTAGTAAAGACATTTTATAATCAAAAGAATCTCATAGGACAATACAGATCGAATACGAATCAGAAAATAGATTTGGAGATATACAAATGAAATGTACAGACAAACAGAAAGAAGAAATTTTGATTTTCTTTATTTGAAAAAGCGAATTAGTGTATCTCTAAGGTGTTCGGGTCTGCTTTACGCGCACCTCTTACTGAGAGACGATCAATCTCAACGTTCACTAGCCCACCAACTGAAGGCAGGTATAAGATGGAGCAATTCAGGACGAAGTTTTCGTATGCACACACCCCACGGAAGTTTGTATCGCCAAAAGTTTCGAACTCAAGGCGTTTTTTTTTTTAAGAGGAAAAGAAAGATTTCATTATCCAATGATAGGCCTTTTTTTTTTCTTTTGAGCGGAAAAGAAAGATTTCATTCATCAGGAACTTTAAGGCAGAAGATGGAGCAAACCCTTAATTCCTGGCCTCCAGAATTAAGTCAACCCCAACAATGTTTGCGAATTAAATAAGAAACAGAGTAAAACTAAATTCTATCTAGACTATAAAGCCAACAGACAGGAGATCAAACATATCCAACAGAGCAAGAATCAAAACAGAGTATTATATCGAGAGAGAGAGAGAGAGAGAGAGAGAGAGAGAGAGAGAGAGAGAGAGAGAGAGTGCATACACAATGTAGACTTTGGTGGCCATTGGAAGAGTTTTTTTCTGTTTAGAAGTTCTGTTTGGTGAGTTCAACGTTAACGTTGACAGGGGATATGAAGGAAGAGAGGGGAGGGGTTTCTCTCTATTTGTAGGAGCAGAGAAATCAATATGAAGGCCGAGTGTTCTCTGTTTTTTCAAGGCGCTTTGAATAATCCCTGTTTAACGGGCTAATAGCTAGAGAGTTGATAATCATTAGGGTAGAATCATCAAGATTAAGCTGGCATTAATAGACATAATTTTAATCAGAACGTATGTTTGTTATATCATAGAGTTTTTTTTCCCTTCCAATACATTACTTTTGTATATTGCAATGATTCTACCCTAATGCAGTTAAAGTATACCAATCATTTCATTTTTTGGTTTAGGCTATTCAATAGTTACGTGCTTATTTTTTACTTATAAAAGAAAATGAGAAATGAGAATGTAAAATAACTGATTTTTTTTATCAAATCAAATCCAAATTAAAGATTATCAGTAGCTATATACAAATAATTATCTATAATATTCAAAATCAAGTATATACAAAATAAAAATTTTAAAACTCAGGGGGCTTGGGGTCCCCCGGGCCAAACATAGCTCCGCCCCTATATATAATGGACCATTATTTACTACTCCCTCACGTCTCATTTTAAGTGTCCACCTTCATATTCCGACTTAACAATGTTTGGATAGTAAATAAGAAGCAATTAAAACTAAATTGTTGACTACAAAACCAAACATGAAACAATATCAAAGAAAACAAAGAAGTGCAGATTGATCAAGAAAGTGAAAGCCCACAAAACAGAGTACTACTCCATCAAAACTATTGTGAATATATATATATATATATATATATATATATATATATACAGAGAGAGAGAGAGAGAGAGAGAGAGAGAGAGAGAGAGAGAGATGCATACACAATATAGACTTTAGTGGCCATAGGAAGAGTGCTTGTGTGTTTCTCTCTCTGTCTCGAAGTTTAATTTGTTTGTTGAGTGAAATGTTGACAGAGGATTGTGTATATATAGGGCAGGGTGAGTCAATTTTAATCAAGTTGAGCCTGCCTTTGTTTGTTTTTTTAAAGCGCTTTGAATTTGAATAAGACTGTACCAGTTTAATGTGCTAATCCTTCCGTCCTTCCATGCGTCATGGAGAGAGTCGATGTCACGCCTATCGTCCTGATTATGCCATCTTTTCGTGTTGCATTTCTCTTTCTTAAAATTAGAATTAAAAAGCTTTTACTACTATTTTTCTTATCGTTTCTTTTTCAAGCAAAATAACTAAATTTTTAAACATTTCAAGAGTAATTTGATATAATTACCGTTTTTGATATAGACAATTTGTGTTGCAAAATCCCATAAATTACTTAAACTCAGCTTTAGAATTTTGAGAATTTTATTCTCTTTTTTTTCAATTTTTCAGAATCCGAGAATTTGTGTTATCTAGAATTTTTTGCAAACACTCCAAAATTATCCGAGAGTTGATGTCACGCCTATCGTCCTCGACGTCCTGATTATGTCATCTTTTCGTGTTGCATTTCTCTTTCTTAAAATTAGAATTAAACAGCTACTACTATTTTTCTTATCGTTTCTTTTTTAAGCAAAATAAATAATTTTGTAAACATTTTAAGAGCAACTTGATACTATTACCGTTTTTGGTATAGAGAATTTGTGTTGCAGAATCCCAAAAGCTACCTAAATCCAGCTTTGAAATTTTGAGAATTTTTTTATATTTTTAACTTTTCAGAATCCAAAAATCTAGGATTATCTAGAATTTTTCGCAAATAATCCAAATTGATTTTGAAAAGCTAGAATCTCAAAATGTGTATAAAAATTTCTTGCAAACACGCTTAGTTTGAGCTAAGAAGCTAAAACTGAAAGCTAAATGGTGAATTTTTTAAGCTAAGAAGCTATTTGATAAATATATTAAATACTGAATTAAAATAAATGATGAATCAATTTTAGCTCCACTTAGAATACTAATTCTCTTTTAATTTTACCGATGGTCACTATGTATTCATCTTTGTCTTTCTATAAGACATTTTTTTTAAAACTTTGCTTAAGCCTTCTACTATTACTTCTTTTCATTTAATTTTTTCATGAAATTTTTACTATTAAAAGTTAGAGTTTTTATTAAACTTTGTTGTAATAAATCTTTTTATGTGTTGGTCAAATTATTTTACTTTTGTATTTTTTTTATTACAGTACCTCAAATAGACATTAAAATATCTATATTGATTAATCTTACTCATTTAATTTTAACCTTAGTAGGAGTTTTTGCTAAAAATGATTTTTGCTTTATTTTAATTTTTCGAGAGTTAGTGTAATTAAGTTTAAATTTCGTTCAGATGTGTTTTTCAATTGTCTGATTATAAGATTTTATTGGGAAGATGGTAGTTTCCAAATGGTATGTGGTTGCTTATTAATATAGTTGAATATTCCTGTCACAGTTGTTTTCCTTAGAGAATAATTTTTCTCAGTTGAAGTAGGTAGAAACTTACATTCAGACATTCATTTCACACGAGAGATTTAGTAGATTTGTTGTGATCTCAATTAAAAATGAGTACATGAATAAGTTAAAGTACGATGGCTTAATCAAAGAAGTTGCCTCAAGAAATGCAAGGAAAAGTTGTTTACTTTGAATCAGATCGTGGTAATCATAAAGCAATATAACTGGGGTTATCTTTTGATTTGGAAGTAATATAAATTCAAGCTAGTTTAAAAGCAAAATGTAACATTGAATTTTTTTTTGACTTGTATGTCTTGCTATTTTTTGTAACTTAATATTAAGTAAGCAACCAAGCGTGAGGTCGGACATACTTGGCCAACCTAAATATCGAGGCCGGCACCAGGAGTGAACAGGCTTTAGAGTGATTTTAAATACAACATTTTCTTATCCCTTGTAAGAGTGATTTTAAAATTTATAATTGCGAATTGCAACTCCCCCCAACCAAAACAATACGAGATTAGATCGATTGGCTTGCCAGTCTTGTTGCTACAGATCGATGTTTGGTCAATGTGAGTTTTATTTCTTATGTAGGAGTACGAATGGGCATGGCCCTCTGGCAGTCTGTAGTTGGGAGATTTCGTAACCTATAGAAGATCCGAGATGTTTCCCTGTCTGATCAGGCTCCCTCCTTTGTGGCTTTCTAGTCATTTGATTAAGGACGAGTGCTATTGTTAGGTGTATGTCCCTGTGATTTCTATCAATAAAGTTATTAATTACCATTTTGACAAAAAAAAAAAACTTGAATAGTACTCCCACCATCTTATATTTTTGTCATTTTGGTGAAGTTGTGTCATTTTTCAAAAAAAAATCATAAAGTATATTTTTGCATTATTATATGATTTTTTTGCACAATATTAAATATTTCATTTACTTTCTGAAAATGGGGTAAAATATTTAAATTGCATGCAATTACTTTTTTTTCTAAATTGAAAAATGACACGACTATTAAACAGAACAAAGATTACAGGACACAGGGAGTAATATTTTTTTATTTTGTAGATTTAGAACAATAAGATGGAGAACATTTACTTGTGCAAAACAAATCTATTTGTCTATTTATTGCATATATTCATTGCTTGGAATTCACCGTAAAGCCGGTCTAGAATTTGAATTTTTTCTTTTTATTTGATTCACTTTCACTAAGAATTAAATACAAAAAAAAAAATTAGAAACCCAAATAAATTGAATTAGCACCGGTTGCAACAAAGTACCCCCACGCACACTGTTATAAAAAATTTAGCCGCGACAGTATTATTAAGGGACCAATATTCGATTATCATTGGTTATTGGTTATTGTCTATTTACTTATTTTCTGAATCAACCTAGACACAGGGCCGGCCCAATGGGGAGGCTCAAGAGGCCGCCACCTTGGGCCTCCACATTTTGAACAACAAATGAGGCACTCATTCCTAGATAAGTATATATATTTTCTGTGTGCAATTATAACACAAATTCCTTTGGGTTCAAATCTTGATAGGGTATTTTTTTGAAGTATCTTTTTACAGAAAAAATTTTCTTCTATGTAGAGCATTATTCAACCACTTGACCTAGGGCATCCAAATACCTTGGACCGGCCCTGCCTAGTCTAGACATATCTGGACACAAAATGAGTCTAGATATATTCTTTCTAGTGATGTGCCATATAGAATGCGACCTAAAATTTTTTATGCTTAGATGAGAAGACGGAGCTAGGATTTGAACTCGAGGACACCAATTACTTTGTAAAGTGATCTTCGAAAATTAACTTTGTTCTCTTCTAGTACTTTTTATAGAAAATATTTTGACAACCGAAGAATTAAATCTCAAAAAGTCATTGATATCATGTTTCCATGACAAGTGACGTCAAAATGTAAGGGTAAAGTGCTATATGCACGAACATATATAGTTGAACAAATATTGGTGTTGGTTGATATTTTTTTATCATGAATATTATTATTTTGCAAATACGTGATTAAATTGAAAATATGTTACGATTACTATTGAGCATTCAAAAAAAAAAAAAAAAGACACATTGATGTTAGTTAGAAACGGTCTTCCAGTTTAGGCAGCCGGTTCAACGTCACAAAAATTGGTGTTTAAACAGAAAAAAATATTCTCTTTCAAAAAAAAAAAAATCGAAGTGTTTCACTTTCTTTGGTTCTATCTAAGAAATATTCTCTCCAAAATTTTTGACTGTTTCTTCATCCATTTTTTTTCATTCATAGTGATTTTCTTAATAATTTTTCTTCTTATTTTTTACTTTTTGGATGTATATAGCGTACTTTTGTTCGAAAGCCAAAAAGTTTGTTAAAATGTTAAAAAAAATTGACTAAAGACAGAAAAATTGGCAAATTGATAAAATATTTTTATTTGAAAATATATCTCAAAACTGACAACTAAAGAAGGATTGGGGAGATGTTGCCAAGCACAACGGTGCCGAGCAGCCGATACGGCCGTTCATATCGGTAATCGACTGCTTGAATATTAACCGAGCAATGGATGGTTCAGATCTTTATAGCTTAGATTCAATCTGAACCATCCATGCTGAGATGAATAACCAGATGCCACTCGATATAGGAATGGAATGAATTCAAAACCTCGAAGATAGATTGAAATCTAATTCTTTTGTGGACAAATGACCAATAGCCAATGCCGTTGACTAAGAATGATAACAACCGGAAACTAGACTCGAGGGAACCAAGAAAGAAGGTAAGAAATCATTCCCCTTTCGATTGAGGCGAAAGAGCAAAGTTGACCCCAATATTTAATTTCTGAGGAAGCCTGCATTAAATTTTATTAATTATATGTTTTGTTAAACAAACAGAGGAGAAATTGACGACGGCACATACTAGGATTTTTCCTTTTTTTGAGATCCGCAGGATGTTTCCATTTACCAGTATATGGTATAAAAGATGAATATTCCGTATACTATGGTGTGTCATGCATTCGTATTCATTGCATCACAGGTTTATACCGTTCAGATTCAATTACGTATAAGATTTCTTTCAATTTCCATCCGAATTTTGAAAGCATAGCTTTTATTGGCAAATTACTAGAAGGTCCCATATTCATGTCCAGTTTTGCGCTGTTGTGGGCCCTTTCTATTTTGGGTCCACAACAATGATCGGAATCGTTCATTTTGTAAAGCTTGTTGAATATGTCATCCATGCAAATTTAGCTTGATTGAACATCGTAGGTACATGAATGAAACAGATTTGTAAAAAAAAAAATACAATGACAAAAAATAAATTGAAACTCATAACTTCCCATTTTATCCTTGTACAAATACAGAGTATATTTTATTCATGCACGTATAGATGTTTGATCATGCTGATTTTTTACGTGGATGACATACTCGACAAGCTCTGTAAAATAAACTATTCTAATCTTTGTTGTGAACCTAGGAGAGGCCCACAACGGTCCGAAACTGGACTCGACTGTACATGAATATAACAGGACTATACCTTCCTTCTGGTTATAGCTTTTCTTTTTCATTTTCAACAAATTAAAAGGTTATTTAATTATATATTAACTCAGGAATGGAAGATTATTACTTGCTCTTGAAGCACCGCCACGTGGTGCTATCACCACACATTCACTTGGGACCTAGGACTAAGTATATGGACCCTTACATAAATGTACTGTGATAAAGGCCTCTGGAGCATTACGTGACAGTGCTTCAAAAGCACTGAATAGTCACTCCTCAGGAATGGACAAAAGAAATAGATAGAGGTATGTCCACAAAAAATGAGTTTGGATAGGGACAAAGCAAATTTGAAGATTCATGTGAGCATATAGAGTGGAATGAGCATATTGGTAAGTGGGATGTGCATCTCTAACAAAATGATATTACATCAAATTTGAAGATTCATGTCAGCATAAAATCCATCTAAGGGACAAAGCAACTGTCATAACTCAAAAGCTCTATTGGTTGAGTTTCTCCCTTTAATTTTGAAGAATGAGAAATGACTCTTATCAGCTTAACAAATTCCCTCCTAAAGACTAGTTCAAAAATTAATTGTAACCGAAGATTAAAAATAATTAAGTTTAAATAATTGCAGAGGACTTGCGTTGTGACAGACAGAAGAGAATTGTTGAGTTGTGGAAGCACTCCTTTCTTTTCATGTCCAATCCAGAGCTAGGGAAGCTCTCTTGAACCAGAGAGCATTATCTGAAGCCATGGCCAGGGCCGTGCTTACAACAAATGGAGATTCGGAGTCGGAGAAGACCTTTTGATTTATATATATGCTTCCAGATTGCCCATAGAAGAGAGATGAAGGTAAAAAAAACTTTCGGTGTCAGCGGATGATCTGGTTAAACAAATGATCCAGTCCATAAGCCAGTCCTTCAAAATGAAAAGTGATGGCCAGCGAAGAAACCGGAAAAGCACTACCGTTCCAAACGTTCTTGGAACACTGACAATTGCAGAAGAGGTGTTCCATGGTTTCTTCCTCATTGCCACAGAGATGGCACATATTGGATAGCTGGCGGATGCCGGGAGGCCAGTTTACTTTTGACTGCTAAAATCCTGTTGGCGCATTTCCAGATGAAAACTTTGATTCTTTCGGGCATATCTAAGGTCCGAATTGTTTTCCAGACATTGTGGCCCGTATTGTATGGGTCCAAGTAGTTAATTTTCACTTGTATTGTATTGGCCATTCAGCAATTATTTCGGGATTTTTATTTTATTTTATTTTAAAAAAAGGGCAAAGTCTACTGTCACCCCATATAGTTATCGTCATGTGCTGATACCTCCCTCATGTTTCAAAACTGACTATATAACTTACCTGTGGTTTGAAAATGTGCGGACAGATCCCATGCCGTCATATTTTCCATTCATATTAACGGTGGTGTATCTCACACACTTCTAGAATGTAATCTGAGTCGTTTATAATGTATTAAATACCGTAAAGAATAGAGTATCTCTGTAAAAAAAATCATCTTGATCAGACATTAATAACCCAGTGATTTAATTTTTAGTAAATTCAAATTTTATATTTTAATTTCATAACAAAATCGATTCGACCATGTGCTTTTCATTTTTTGATTCACTTGAATTTTAGCATAGATGTAGTACTCATCAAAATTTACAATATCAACAGTTTGGATTCAATGTTTGGTATAGGGGATGGTGTGGTTAGATTTAAAAAATGAGAAGAATCAAGGGACATGATGACGGTATATCGGTCTTTTAATGTTGTGCCCGTTAATATAGATGAAAAACATGACGGCAGGAGATCTATCCACACATTCTCAAAATCACTTAATCACAGGTAGGTTATGTGGTCAATTTTAAACCATATGGCGATAACCATGGAGGTCAATTTAATAAGTGCCTTGTTCACATGTTGAATCCGCCCTGGCTTGCTCGAAGTGACTCTTGAACTTGCCACAGTCATCAAAATGTATTTGGTACAAAAGTTTACTTTAATTTCTTCTCTCTTGGAAAGTTGCATCTCAAACATTTATCCTAAAGAAGCGTAACCAGGGATTTACAAGTACATACTAGTGGGATCCTTCAATTGGAATGCTGTATCCAGTATTCTATCTTTTTTGATTGAGAAAGCAAGTTCAACAAATTGATTGATAAAGATGATTGACAACATTATTGAACCTCCCATGCGACAAATCCTCGTGTGATTCTTCATGTGATGCAATGAAACCCGCCACCACATTAGTTAACAATCTGATATGTTTATAATATTGCAGGCCTCGATGTGTTCATCATCTAAATTCTCTATTGTGAGGACACTAATTCTTCATACCTTAAAAAAAAATTCTTTATTGTGAGGGCACCAATTACTCAACCTATTTTGCAACTGATTCTTCACAATATTCATAGTTGAAAATTAATAATCGTTCGACTACAAATACAACTGGCTACAGATGCAGATGAACAACCATGATGAACCAAGTGGCCTTGCTACGGCAAAGTGCGGATGAGAAAATTGACTTTTCGGTGCAAATGTGCATATGCGTTTTGATTTTCTAATGCACTATTCTTTTGTTTTTTCCTAACTTTAAAAAAAATCCTAAAATAAAGTGGAGTTTGTGACCCCATGTGCCCCATTCTGAATGCGCCCTAGATGTGATAGCTCCCAAGATTAAAAATTTCTGCTTTAAATTTCGAAATGAAGTCCACTTTTGGAGAGTTCAAATTAAGTTTCCAAACGCATCCGTATGCCTTCTTAAAAAGTTGAAATTTCAGGAATATATCAAGAAAAAGGACGATGAGAGTGATTAAATGGATTCACATGATCACAGTGAACTCTTGAAGATCAAATTTGAGGAGGAAAATAAACCTTGCACGAGTAGAAACAATAGAGGGATCGATCACATTTCTACTGTGCATACTCTCATACAAAGAGAACTTACAAAATCAACAAAAAAACATAATAGACTACTGTATTTGAAAAACAATGCACTCTTAGGTAAACTAAGGCACTTATTAAATTGACACGACTGCGAAACGAAAATTCTGAAGAAAAAAAAGAGAAGGAAATCTCAATTATCGAATGCCAAGAAGTATGGAACTGTATGGTGACCGGTAGTGAGAAGTTAAGCAGATCCCTTGAATTTCTTAGCAATGCCAGCCATGTATTTTCCTTGGTGGAATGCTTGTTCGAGTTCGAGCTCCGAAGGCTGTCTAGTGCCATCCCCTGCATATGTTCCAGCACCGTATGGACTACCACCTTTCACTTTCTCCATCTCAAACATTCCGGCTCCAAATGTGTAGCCGATTGGCACGAAGATCATTCCGTGGTGAGCGAGCTGAGTAATGGCAGTTAATCTGTGTGAATAATGAAGAAAGTTTTTATAAGATGACTCGTTTTCTTTTCATATTTTGAATTAGGCAACAATGTCTATATTGTATTGTTGAATTTTCATAGATGAGTCCTTTTGTTCACAAGATGATCATTTTTTATTTGTAGACATGGTGGACGTGGTTCCGCATTCTATTAGTTTGGCACACCGTCACTTGGAACATGTTCTCATTTCAATTTTCATGTCCCAGTAATAGTTTCGTCCAATTGCCTAGCGCGTCGTTTCTCAAGTTTTCATTGAATTTTATTTTCGAAAACATGTGGCGAAGCAAGATTTCCATGTTAAAAACTGTAAACAGAAAAAGAAAAAGAAAAACCATAGAAAAGAGGGAGATGTGCAAGAAAGGAACTCACGCTGTAGTCTCTTGACCGCCTCCCTGAGAGCCCGTACTGAAGAAAATGCCCGCAGGCTTCCCAGCAAGCTTTTGGGTTCTCCAAAGGCCGCCAGTTGAATCGAAAAAGGCTTTGAATTGGGCACACATCATTCCAAACCTAGTGGGGAATCCAAAAATTAGCCCATCTGCCTCATCAAGCTCATGTGGTGAGATGATTGGCACATCGCTCTTCGGTGGCGCACCCAACTTTCCTAGAACCTCCTCAGGAAGTGTTTCTGGCACCTGTCCCATTTCGTCACCGATACAGTTACGATGATGACGAGACTTAATTAATCGGTTTCTAATTTCTGGGAAATTCGGGTACGAAAGTATAAAAATCCAAACCTGCCACAGTTTTGCCTCAACTCCTTCCACAGATGCAGCTCCTTTCTGTATTTGTTCTGCTAGTTTTGCAACATGTCCGTACATTGAGTAGTAACTGAAACAACGGTAGCACATTTTCCATTATCCAATGATAGGGGGGGAAATGCAGAATATGTCAAATCAAAGTAAAATACACTCAAAAGGTACGAAGTAGTTTCATATACTCCCTCGGTCCCTCCGTCTATAAAGTTAGTCACATACGAAATTACATACCAATGGGTGTCGGGAGTGAAATCGCGCCGGTGGCCATATTTCCGAGCCGTTTCTAAAAAAAAAAAACCGAGGGGGCGTTGTATCCGAGGTGTGTAGGGCGCTTGATCCGAGCACCCCTTTTCCGTGTATATATGATGATTTAAATACACACGGAAAAGGGGTGCTCGGATCAAGCACCCTACACACCTCGGATGCCGTTGATTCCCGTGTAGAGCCCCCTCGGTTTTTTTTTTAGAATTTTTGGACGGCTCGGATCGATGAGATCATAGCAACAGTCTTATATTTTGAAATAAAATCTATAAATTGGATCTTGTTTGATAGATCACAAAAAATTGTGTCATTTTTTAAATTAAAAAAGTTGTATTGCGTTGTGGATATATACGTTACATATTACGTAGAGACTAATTTTATGAGATGGAGGGAGTATCCGTTAAAAAAATGAGTAGTTTTATATTTTATACCTCTAACTCAACTTCTACAACAACTGAGAACCATTTACAGCTTTGAAAAATTAATAAATCTAAAGCTTTGACTTGATATATATCTAACAGGCATACTGAAATGGAATATGCCTGCTACTCACGTCTAAGTCTGTCAATGGACCGGATTCGATCCAATTCGAAAAATTCGATCCGGATCCGGATCAGAATCCAATAACGTCGATCCAAAATCTGATAATCCGAATCTGGTAATTCAAACACGGATCGGATCGGATTAAATCCGTTATCAATCCAAATCCAAACTTTATTTTTTTAATTTTTTAATTTTAAAAAAAAAAACAGTAAATTTTTTATTTAAAAAAATGTTTAAGAAGTTGTGTTTTTATTTTAATTTTTTAATTTTAATTTTTTTATGGAAAAAAAATTTTTTGAAAAAAAAATTGTATTTTTTTGAAAAACAATATTTTTTATTTTGCTAAAATTTATGAAGTAAAAAGGTTTTCGGATCGGATTCGGATTTTCGCATCGGATCCGAATGTTTCGGATTTGGGTTACCACTATCGGATTCGAATCTTATCGAATTTGAGTCTTATCGGATCTGGCCAATTGACAGGCCTACTCACATCAAGCTAATCGACAATAGTACAATTCAAAAAATGGACAAAAATATTATTTTAAACTTACATTGACAATTCTCTATCAAATTGTACCTTGCACTAATGGATTTTGTTCACGTAAACCCTAAATTGTTTGATCATGCTACAATTTATTTTTCCATGGATGCGCTTGTTTGAAAGAACAACAAATTGATCGAATAGTTCATATCACTGTAGCGAGCCTGGAATGGGCCCATGTGCATATAATGATCCAATAGTACTAGACGATTAAGGGTCATCATCGGGCTAGGCCGGACCAGCCCGTCAAGTTACTATCCAAGTCTACCCACGGGTCGGACCGACCGGGCTGTTACTTTTTTTTGCAGGCCGGGCTACTTACCATAAATTGAAGCCTAAGCCCGGCCTGAGCTAGCGAGCAAAAAATCGGGCGGGCTTAAATTTCCTTTGGCAAGGGAAAAAAGAAAGGATTTTGTGGGATTTTGTGCTAATGGGTGGGCCCGTGGGCGGGTACTACGGGCGAGCTCACTTGCCGGGCCTACGTTCATAGGCCTGAACCCACTCATTACAAACTACGGGCAGAGTAAAAGCCCAATGGATCAGATGGATTTCGGGCCTTCGGGCTAAATAATGACCCTTATAGACGATGTATAAAAACTGGACTAGAGCCCGAATGAAAGATAAATAAAGAACATTGGGAAAGGGGCAGTAGTTTTTTTTTTAGGAGTACTAGATTATTTTAACTACAGAGTCAACCGGAACCCTAGTAAAGACATTTTATAATCAAAAGAATCTCATAGGACAATACAGATCGAATAGGAATCAGAAAATACATTTGGAGATATACAAATGAAATGTACAGACAAACAGAAAGAAGAAATTATGATTTTCTTTATTTGAAAAAACGAATTAGTGTAAGGTGTTCGGGTCTGGTTTACGCGCACCACTTACTAAGAAACGATCAATCTCAACGTTCACTATCCCACGAACGGAAGGCATATATAAGATGGAGCAATTCAGGACGAAGTTTTCGTATACACACACCCCACGGAAGTTTGTATCGCCAAAAGTTTCGAACTCAAGGCGGTTTTTTTTTTTTTTTGAGCGGAAAAGAAAGATTTCATTCATCAGGAACTTTAAGGCAGAAGATGGAGCAAATCCTTAACTCCAGGCCTCCAGAATTAAGTCAACCCCAACAATGTTTGCGAATTAAATAAGAAACAGAGTAAAACTAAAATCTATCTAGACTATAAGGCCAACAGACAGGAGATCAAACATATTCAACAGAGCAAGAGTCAAAACAGAGTATTATATCGAGAGAGAGAGAGAGAGAGAGAGAGAGAGAGAGAGAGAGAGAGAGAGAGTAATGCATACACAATGTAGACTTTGGTGGCCATTGGAAGAGTTTGTTTCTGTTTAGAAGTTCTGTTTGGTGAGTGAAACGTCAACGTTGACAGAGGATATGAAGGAAGAGAGGGGAGGGGTTTCTCTCTATTTATAGGAGCGGAGAAATCAATTTGAAGGCCGAGGGTTCTCTGGTTTTTCAAGGTGCTTTGAATAATCCCGGTTTAACGGGCTAATAGCTAGAGAGTTGATGTCACCCCATCATCACGATTATGCTATTTTTTGGAGGAGTATTAAGCAGCTGTAAATACTTTACTTGTTTAAGTCACCTTTGCTTTTCTGTTTTCCGGTTCCCAAATTGCCCTGCTAGTGCAGGCTTGGAACTTAGGAGTTTGCTTAACGTCTCAGGTTTGAAACTTGTTAAGTGTTATCAACTTGTTCAGGGTTAGTTGCACCGATTTTTAATTGGGCTCCCCGTAAGTAGGTGATGAAATTGAGTTTCAGGATTAGTTGAGATACGGTTAAACTGACATGAATATCTGAGTTTTAAAAAAAATTATAAAAAAAAAAAGGTTCTGACAACCATCGGAAGGGTTTTGCCGAGCGTTGTTGGCATAATGAGTGATCAAGGGTCACATCTTGAGGTGAGTATTGATTATCACGCAAAGAGAGCTTTTCTTTGAACTAATCTTTGGTTTCGTTTTTATTTGTTTGGGTTTAGCTGTTTCAACACTCATTGGGTAGATGTAACGCTATTAATATAAGTGAATTGAAAATTTGATAGAATTAGAGAGAGAATTCGTGTTACACAGCGGTTCCGGGACAACTAATTAGATACCTAAACAAATACTTCAAAGTTTCCAATTTAAATTTGATGATTTGAGCCGCTCAATGTGATCAGAACGTAATTTAAAGGTTACCCACAAGAAATCAGAAAAAAATGACCGAAAAAGACTTAATCTGAGCAGTTTTTAGCTCAGATTTTATAAACGGTTCAATTAAAAGCTATATAAAACAAGAACTTCCCAGTTATATTTTTTGCTTATTTCTTACGAGCACCTTTAAAATCACATTCTGCACACATTGAACGGTTCGGATCATAAAAATTTGATCGGAAACTATGAGATTAAAATTTGAATTGTTTTTTTAGGTGTTTTTTTTTGTGTCTTTTGAACCGTGCCGTTCATATTAAGTCATTGGAAGGTTTGAAAGTGACTGGAAACGTGGCCCGGTAAACCTCATAAATTGTTAACCGTGGTTAGAGGGAAAAAAAAAAAAAGACTTACCGATTGGCCTAGACACTTGAGCTTTTTAAAAAACAGAAAAAGGAAAAAAACAAAGACTATGGGGTGTTTGGTAATTTTTTTATTTTCAGTTTTTGGTTTTGGTTTTACTTTTTTGAAAACTAATAAAAAAAAACTTAAAGTAGAAACTTGTTACCAAAAAAGTGGAAACTTGTTATTAAAAAAAAAAAGTTTCTACTTTTTTGTTTTCATGAATTTTTTTTAGAGTTTTTATAAACTATAGAAACTACAAAAAGAGGTTTTTCCCAGTTTTTTTTTCCTGAGAAACACAAATATTACCAAACATGTTTCTTGTTTTTGTTTTTATATATATAAAAAAAACCTGTTTCTACTTCTAGTTTTCAAAAATAAAAAAAATTGAATGCTGAAAAGGTTACTAAATGCACGCGATTGGCCTTGTGTTTGAGACAAATGTTTTAGGTGTGACGATTGAATTCAAATTTTTATTTAGACAAATTGTAAAACAGAGTCCGGCTTTCCACATATAACCATATGTGTGTTGTTGACATGATATGGAGAACAGATCTGTATAGACGGCATTATCTGTTGACATTATTGACAAAACACAAAGTCCAGATTTCTATTAAAAATCATATCTGTATGTAGTATCACCATTATTATTATTATTATTTTTATCAAATAGTCACAATCACCGGTCAACATCTTATTCTTAATCGGTCAAATATCTTCTTTTCTACCGGTTATCATCTCCGGTGCCGGTCGCAAGCGACCAACCTCTCGGCGCCGACGACTTTTCCGGCCAACTTTCAAGCGATGATGTGGCCAGAGAGTTAAATAATTTCAAAATAGTTGGATGGACCTAAATAGGTTTCAAGATATGAATCATGGACTAGAGAGTAATGCTGTATTTGGATTGGTTTTTGAATTTTTTTTTAAAAAAAAGTAGGGGTAATAAGTGAAGAGATATAAAGAGAGAAATGTTAGAAGTAGAGGGAATCTATGGGGTATTTTTTAAAAATTTCTTTTTGAAAAATGAAGAGAACAAGCCAATCTCCCGTAAATTTTGTCACTTACTATCACCAAACTTGATCAAATTCTCAATGACGCTTGACATGCATTTGACCCCACTACGTACAAATCGCCTGTTTACGGGCCGGATATGTTCCCCAAGGTTGCCTATCAAAAGATGTTCGCCAAAAGTAAATTTATGAGCTACCAATTACGACATGGCCCGTTCATCATAAGAAATTAAAATGTCAACGTTCCAGATGATTAATTGTCATTTGTCACTAAACTAATAAATTAACTTGCCCTTGTACTAGTACTATATAACATGCCATAGAGCTAGATTCCAGTTGTTTTAAAAACCATGGTTAACTAATCCTTGATGAGCCCTCCACTCCACAAACATCACCATGTGCTAAGTCGACTCTAACAAATAATAGTGACCCCATTTCTTTTTCTTTTCTTCTTTTTACTTTTGACAATTCTGAGTATTCGAGTCAGCTTTCGCAAATCTTGATTAACCATTGGGGATCCATTCCACCGTCCATTAACAGGATGAACAAATTTTCTTGTCCCTTGTAAGAGTGGTTACAATATATATAACTTGGTGTTGATGCTCCCCGAACCTGAATATTGTAATAGATCTAGATGTAAATTAATTAGGAAAATAAGATGGAGAAAGATGAATTTGCCAATGTATTACTCCCTCTGTTCCATACTGAGAGTTCATTACGAAAAGTCGTGTCATTTTTTAAATAAAAAAATCAACTATTTTCGTGTATAATTTTTTGAATTTTTTCACACCAAATTAAAATACTAATCGAGATCTTTAATATAGTGCGAAAAATTCAAAAAATTATACACGGAAGTAGTTGATTTTTTTATTTGAAAAACGGCAAGAGAGTATGAGACTCTCAATATGGAACGAAGAGAGTATTTAGTTTATTTGTGGATATAGTATATGAAATTGGATTGGAAAATATTAGTAGGTGATGGGTTGATAAAATGGCCATAGAGATAGAGCCTTGTCCATGGTGTTCCAGTTTGTCCAGTGGTTGGCACGCGCGAGCGTGCATCTATGCGATGGTGGTGGTTTGTGGCTAGTTAGGGCTGTTGGACTGCTGTTCTTGCTGGTAGCCGGAGTTGTTTGGAGTTGCAGGTTTCAGTGGTTTGCAAGGCGGCGGGTTTGGTTGTTGTTAGGTTCACGTTTTGTTTGGAGGGTTAGGGTTTTGGTTACTATTAGGGTTTTTGTTTTCAGGTGTCTGGGCCTAACTTATTTGTTTGGGCTGGTTTTCTTTTGGGTGTCTGTTGGTGCCTTACTAACTTTTGGGTTTTTTTTTTTTCCTTTAATTTGTTTTTAAAAATGATGAGATGAGATGTATTGATAGGTGAGGTACTACCATCTGTGTATAATGTTCCCTGGTGTATCATTACAGGGTTTCTGTTTTGTATAATTTTAATTAATGATATGAAAACATTTCTTTGCTAATAAAAAAAAAAAGAAGAGCATTAATCTTATCCGCTATTCTGGCCTCCATTTAAATAAATTTCTTTAAGCTAAAGCTTCTCCCCCTCTAAATTAATGTACAAGGTTTTCCCTATATCCATTGACTTGCGTGCATTCTTGAAAAGACAATTGCTCTTCCAAATATCCATAGATGAAATGGAAGTAGAAGAAATCTAGCTCTCTAGCTTTGTTTTTTTACTATGGCAGCCAGCCTTGACAATTCCTCTTCCAAATCTACCTTTTAGATCTATTTAGGTTCCATTTCACTACGGCTCTTATTTTTTAAATATTTATTTTTTGTTTTACGAGACGGATCATTTTCTTACAATACATCACATTTAATTTAAAAAATAAGTAATCTCCTTTCCAATTTAAAAATAGTTTCACAGGAAGATTTGTCCCTAAGAAAACTTAGCTCATCTCTTTTCTCCTAACAGGAGGCCTCTTTGCACGAGACCAGATCTACTTGATTCTGGAAAATGATTTTGCTACTCTTTTTTTTTTAACGTCACTCACCTGCAAATGCACAGGAGTGGCGTTAACATAAGTGGGAGTAGCAAAATCAGCATTGGACCCTTCATTTGCCCAAGGCCTAGTGTTATTATTTTAGTCTTCAATGATCTCCTATTGATAAAAATGACGTATGGCTGACAGTGAGCAACCATCATCCAGTTTGGACGGCCGTATATATCCAAAAAGATATGGAAACATCACAGAAGTTGGCATTTCAGAAAAGAAATAAAACGGCTAATCATAAAAAATTAGTACTCCTATATGATTTGGTTTGCCGGGCCTTTAGGTGCAGACATCCGCTAGTATAATAATAAGACGGAGAAGGTCTTCTTCAGTTTTTTCAACTTTTTCCTCGGCTCTCGTTGGAGCAGTTTATTTGTTTAGAGTTCATCATTAAGATCAATCGTGTTAAGAATCACATTGATAATATATCCATCGACAAATGATGGCTACGGATTCAATACACATGAGTTTGATCCGGCGTAACACAAGAATTTTTTTTTCAAAAAAAAAAAAATTATCCGTAATTCTTTTTCCACGGTCGAAGTTGGTCTAAGAAGAGCCCAAAAATGAGAATCCGGAACGGTTGAAAAGGATTGCTCTCCAAAATAAAATGTTATTCTTTCAAAGACACCAATTAAAGCTAAGTCTACCATAGTTTTTAAATTATTAAATTCTCTACTTATTGTACTCCTAACTTTAGTTTTAGACAAGATGAACCCAAGATTTTAAGGTATTTGGGTGAACATTAACAAAAATTGAAACATATGAAGAACGATATTAATTTTTCCAATTAAAATGATGAGAAAAAAAGGCATAGAAATTATTATTATTGCACACATACACACACATATATGTGTGTGTTTCATCAAACTAAGATATTTCTAGGATATTTCTGTTTTTACCAATACTACTAGTAATCTTGTACATCACTTTTACTAAAACGCTTGGTGCATTTAGGTGAACTGTTCAAAACGCACGATATTGGTTGGGCAAACTTATATAATTTCAACATTATTAGAAAGAACTACTACGACATCAGGGGTGCATTTAGGTGCTAGAATCAAAAGAAAGTCACGAGTTCAATTCCTCCTCCGAAATACTAATCTAATTAGTATTTTAGAAATTAGTTGACTTTCGATGATTAACAAGGGTAGACCGGTTGCCCGAGCTTATCCATCCGTGCTTGGTTTTAGGAGGAAGTATATAATATAATACTTTGCAATTTCGAACTCCAAGGATAAGTTGACCCCAATTTTCTTTAATCTCGGATGATGTAATGCATGATTTGCCAAACAAATTAGATGAGAAATTGACTACGACATCGTTTTAAATCTATCTTCAAAAAAAATAAATAATAAAATCCTAGGACGTCTAAATTTTCCGGTGCATCATGCATACGTATTCATTGCATCACAACGTTGTGTGGTTTTCTTTTTTCGATCTGATGGCATCATGTAGTTTAGATAGGGAGAAATTTTTCAGTGCCGGGTGAGCATGGGCCACATGGTGCCGAGCACGTATCTCGGCCATGCAAACGTATTTTGGATGGCCCAGATCTGTTTGGACTTGAGGGAGTATTTTGGTAATTTTATACTAAAATACCCAAACAGATCTGAGCTGTCTAAAACACGTTTGGACGGCCAAGATCGTGCTCGGCACCACGTGGCCCGTGCCCATCCGGCACTGGAAAACTTCCCTTAGATAGGGGTGATTTTGGTTCGGGTTCAATCGATCGGTTCAGGGTAAAAGTTTTGAAGACTGATTCGAATCGGGTTGCATATTTAAAGGATCGATCTCAACCGGAGTTAAATTCGGTTCGAGGTGGAGTCGGTACAGGGAACCATAGTAACATACCTTTTCTTTTGTGAAGGAAAATCCCTTAACTTTTTCTTTTCCATTCACAAGTCACTTATAAGAGGTTATAGATCCACATAGGGATGGTAAAAAGAAATAGAGGAAAATATATGGGAATTGATATTCACACTATCTTTTTGTTATTCACACTTTTTTTTTGTCTTTTAAAAAAAATTATACTTTTTCAACACTTAAAAATAAAAAAGGGAGTGTGAATAACAAAAAAGGAATATAAATATCAATTCCCTAAATATATACAAGTATGCTTTTATCTTATAGGCACAGTATCCAATTTGAAACAAATTTGGACTGTCGAGTTTTGACATTTTTGGGTACATTCCCAGTTCACTTTACTTATTGAATCCGTTTCTTTTGTAGAGCTCGATGAAAATTTTGACCATGGCATAAATCAAGTTGGATTAAATATCCATCAATATGATACTAGAACACATTAAATATCCATCAATATGATACTAGAATACATCATTATATATAATAAAATAGGCACGCACACTGGACTGGTTAGACGAAAACGAAAATGATCTCATGTTAATCGATATCTAATTAATGTAATTTTTGGCATGGTTGAACTTCTTAACCTACTCTGTAACGTAGTCTATCTTGATCTGAGATGAACCCGAAAATCCCAAAACTAGACAGGTTTTTTGTTTTTTTAACTGGAGAGGAGCCCAGTCCTATCTTATATAGAAGTAACTTGGTATACTGATTTTGGTAGAATCACTTATAAGAGTTCAATTCATGGAATTGAAACCAAGTAATGAAAAAAATTGCTCCTCTCTCTCTCTCTCTCTCTCTCTCTCTCTTCAATTCATGAAATTGAAACCAAGTAGAAAAAGATTGCTCGTTCCTCTCTCTCTCTCTCTGAGAAGAGGAATATACATAGAGATCCAAAAAAGTGGATCGCAATATAAGCCTAAAAAGAGTAATAATATTTTAAATTTTGAAGAATCCCTTAGACCGCACCTAGTCCTATTGACTCTTCAACTTATCACATAAGTCATGCATCTAAACACATATTTAGTGCAAAATTTTGCTTCCTCCATTCGAGACGAGGGGACCCTTTAGGGCTGCTAATACAATACAGGGATGTAGTGTGAGTCGGTATGTTCTGTCTAGATTTCATCGTTGTGATGATCTAAATCATTCAAATTGTAAAATTTGCTAGGTAGATGATATGAAAGAAACTATCAAATTGATCAGATATCATTAGCCCCTTGGCCAGTCGGCATTTATTTTACCAAAAAACAGATAGTCGGACAATTATAATATCGTTTGTACGTAAATCTATCTCATCCATATAGTTAATAACGTTGGATTAACTTGATTTTTAGTAAAACTGTAGTAATATTCAATAAATTCTACAAATGGAACGATTCAACAAAAATCTCGATAGAGTGTATTGAGGAGCACTAGGAACCCCTTCTCTCTCCATTACAATTGCTCTTTATCTGATCAAGTATATATCCACAGCTTGATTTATAAGTTTATGCCAACTTTTATGAGATTTGGAGGCACATACATCTCAAACTTTCCTAATTAAAGGAAACAGGGGATTATTCTTAGATTGGAAGACACAACTTCATTTGAAAAAGAAGGTTTAATTGGTGAAGACGACACATCACATCATTGGTTTTACATTTCCAAAAGTTAAAAAGTCAAAAATGGTAAATTAAGTTAAAAAATCGTTTTCTCCTATTGTTAGAATCAAAACATGGTAGATAAAGTTAAAAAATCATTTTCTACCTAGCTATAGTACCAAAACACTACAGTATTTGTTAGTGATATTTTTATTCCTTTTCAAAATTTTAATTTGGTGAACACTCCAAACTGATTCTAGAAAGCTAGAATCTCAAAATCTGCAAAAATAATTTCTCGTAAAAACACACTGTCACTCACCACGTTAATTGCTTTCTTGAAAAAAAAAAAAGAAAACACATCGGCCTGTCATGGTCAACCACTAACTCCACACTGGTCAAAAGAGCAGATTCTCCAGGTAAATCATCCAACTAAGTCCCAACACAAACAATAACTAGCTTTGAAAAACAATTAGCTAATGTAAAATGTACATCTACTTAGCATTCATATAGCCTTTCCGTCGGTAGTTTTTAGTTTTTAATTCAAGAAGATCTACTGTACACTATATTAGGAAAAAGAGAAGTGGGATAAGGTTTGAACCCTCGCCAAATGAAGTGCCCATTACATCTCGACCACCTGATCTGGGAGGCAACTTCTTCTTCGTTTGTTTGTTTAACGAGTATAAGCAGAGAGGAGAGGGAAGAGGAGTCAGAGATGGTCATTTCCTACTTAATAACTCTCTAACACACAATTTTTGGGTCTCACTTTTAACAATTTTTGTCATAAAACAAACATTTTTTTTTCTGGAGTTAAATGTGGATGCTCTCATGGCTTCTACAGAAGCCTGAACAGCCTTTTGGTCAGCCTTTGTTCAGTCTATTGGACTTGGCCACATCCCCATATCTTTTTGTTCACTTCAGTGCCAGATTTTACAAGAGATAACAACAATTTGCACATTTGTTAGCTCCATTTGGTCACTTTAGGAATTACTCCAGATAACAATCCCCTTTTCAATTTTAGCTCTATGAGCCACTTGCATAGAGCCAAGTTCCTGCCACTTCACATTTCAAGAACAAAACTCAGGATAAAGGCAGCAGCTCAAAAAAACAATTGATAACAATAGGATTAATATGATAAAAAAAATATAGGAGTAATGACAAAAGGAACAAGTGAAGTGCAACTGAACTTCTCATTAAACTTCAAAAATCTTCGGTAGGATTCCGTTCAAACAATAGAGTGACAACCAAGGACCAATCTTGCTAAATTGCAGAGCTAGCAAGCTACACGAAAGAAGAAAAGAAGCTAGGTGGGAAATTTTCTCACTCTGTTATGTTAAAACAGAGCTTTGCTTCATCCCAAGGACCATTGATCTCAAACTTGTACTCCTGTATCCTTATAAGCCAATAAGGACAGACCATATTGACAAAAACAAACAAACTCAACAATAGCACAAAAACCAGTCTATGCAACCTGTAAGCAAAAGCCAAAGTGACAACCATCAACCCTACTGAGAACATAAGGTGAAATGGAAATGAATACTTCTTGATACAATAGACAACCAGAGGAGCAAAGAGGAAAACTTGCAAGGAGAACAGCACAATGGCAAAAACATGAAGCCTCAACGGAAGACGAGAAGCTATCAAAAGAGAGGCAACAATAGAAGCATTTAATGAGATATTGCTCATAAATGAAGGACGTTCTGGAGCCCCTGGAGCTTTTACAGTACATCCAGAGTAGTCGTGGAGGAAGAGATGGAGAGTGATTAGTGAAACTGTTAGTGCCCATATGGAGTCTGAGCTTATAGACTGGGTAACTGTGTGGTAGATAGGAGACAAAACGTATAAACCAGTTATGAAAAAGGAGAATTTCAGAATGTAATTGAGAAGAAGATTAAATGAGGGCATTTCGGCAGTTAACAGTAGAACAAAGAAACCTAATCCAAGAAGGATTACATCAAGAAGCAAGAGAGAATTTGCATCAATGGACGACCTAAGTGTGAGGGTCCAAACAATGACCACTAGAGCTACAATGCATGGGTATTGGGATATGGAAACTGAGTCTAACATCACCTTTAGCATGTTCCGTTTGACAACATTGGCGTTCATAACCATATCTTCAAGGAACGACTCGTCGGTGTGATTGTCTTCAAACCCAGGTTGCAATCCTCCATATGCAACTTTTCTCCATTTCGGTTGAGTTGGGGAAGTGCTTTCACCAACATCACTTTCCATTTCAATGGCACTTGCACTGAAGAAGTTGTGACCAACTTTACTCAAATTCGTCAAGAATAATGGAAATTTGTATTAAGCAAATGCCGCTTTCATTCTGATATTTTACGCATCTGGAAGACATCTCTGATGGAAAATTGTTTCCCTATTGGGATCTCTTCCACAATCGACGACGAAGAACCCTGTTCAAGTGAGCATGCTATTAGGGTCCACATCCATGTAAAGTTTAAGCAATTATCATCCCTGTAAAGTTTGAGCTATTATAATTTTCTACCAGATGTTTTAATGGCTTTGGAAATAATTATCAAAAAAAACACAGATAAGAACCACATCACCAAACATGCATCTGATAAAGTGCAAGAACCAGGATATCGTATACCCAAAATTTCAGCTCGAGCTAAAAAATTACCAAAATGAAACAGGTTTCAGCTGGATTATCTGAGATTCCACCACGATTATCACTATCGGATTTACCTCGTAGTTACAGCATTTGCAACTGCTCTTACATTATCAACACGTAAAAAAGGCCCATACCGTATAATTTTAAATTGCAAGTCTCCACAAATCAAGAAACCAAAAAAGGGAAAAAAAAACCCCACAAATTTGTTCATACAATTGCCAATTCTTGTCTATACCCAAAATCAATAGCGAATACGAAAGCCTAACCCAAGAACTAAGAACAAGCTCAAAATCAATCATGAATAGAAAAGGGCAGCCAACTCCTTGCTCTCCTAAAAAGTAAAAGCTTTGTTGATGACATTGATCACAGATCACCCAAAACAATTTAGGCATATTGAATCAAGATATCCTAAACCCTGCACGGATTTATTTTGCCTCAAATTCTTACATTGAATAGCAGAAGAATGCCAACTAAATTCTGTCTTTGCTCCTCACAAGAATAATTTTCTCAATCCCGTAACATTGACTCACAATTCTATAAGTGGTTTCTAAAATTTTCCATCCAAAAGGCCACAAACTCAATCTCCCAACGCCAAGAAAATCCCTTTGCCGTTCCTCTGATTCCAACCAATGAAACAAATCAATAATACCCATCCGTTCAAATCAAGGGATTCCTGATTTAGCAAGGACAAAACGAGAGAAAGTACATAGATCTGATCAAATCATACACAAAATGTGAGTATACCTCAATTCATCTTCCAGTAATCACAAATCCCCAATTAGAAGACCTAATACGGAGGGGAAATCGCGCACAGAGAGAGAGAGAGAGAGAGAGAGAGAGAGAGAGAGACCTTCCGAGACGGTTGCGTGAAGAATTGAAATCTCAAAGATATCAATGGGCGTGGTGGAGTATTCTTAGCCGCCCACGACGGTCGAAGGATTCGTTCTAGGCTGAGGGGGTTGTGGTGACGGTGGTGGTTGGTCGAACCGGGGAAGCCATGGATGCAGGTGGTTATGCTGATTCAGAAGTATAAATTACAACTTCTATCCCTAAAATTTTACACTCATTCTCAATTTTTTTGCACTTAAAGAGCCGAGACACATGCAACTCGATGCGTCGCAATTACATTTACTTTTGTTTGGTTTACATATTATAAGTTATTTTTAAAAGTTGAGTGATAATGAGTGAATAGAAATAGAAAGATATTTATTAAAAACTGTGCCAAGAGTTAAAAATTACTCTAAAAAATAGGAACCAAGCGAAGTGATTAGCTTCAACTCTTGCATTATCAACACGTAAAAAAGACCTATACTGGATAATTTTAAATCGCATCCTTATATGAATTTTTGGGACAAGCAGGCGCATGAGCTAATAGGTTACTTGTCCTATGCTCCTATTTTTATTTGACCCCGGCAGAATAATTTTTACCATAGTACTTACAAATAGCCCGTACAACAAAGTGGTCGTGATTCTGATAACAATGCTACTCATACAACGATTCAAACACAACAACCTACACAACCTTTCATATACATGTGGGGCCTACACATAATAGTGTGTGTGGAGCCCACATGTATGTGAAAAGTTGTATTTGGTGTTGTGTTTAAATTGCTGTGTGAGTATCATTTTTGTTCCTTATCTGATCAAAATGATCCCATGCCGGAGATTTTAACCGTTCAAGTGGAGCCCGGGGCAGTTTACTTATTTTTGAGGGTTCAGAATTATCATCTTGATTAACAAAGGGAGAATCTGGTGGCGGATGAGAAGTCATGGTCTAGAAAAAAAAACACAATCAAATACGTAGTACCAATTTATAGTTGTCTGAAGGAGATTGATATTGGCACTTCAAAAATTGATATAAGCACTCCAAAATCAGGGTAATTTCAAAGCCACTTTCTTTTATTTTTTGGAGTGTCTCCATCAATTTTAAAGTGCTAATATCATTTTTCTTGTCTGAAATGCTCTCTGAAACCCAGAAATCAGAGAGCAAAACACACACACAGATAATCGCACTTCACTTATAACCCTAATGTACAATCAAATAATTAGGCTCTATTTTAGACGTCGGCCTACAAGGCCACCTCCAAAAAGAATCTAAATTAGAGGCCACCAAATTTAAGTATAAAAAAAAAACAAATCGAAGAGGCTAATTCAGTAATTTAGGTCTCCAAAATTCATTAATTGAGGCCCAATTCGATATCTAAAGCCCAATTAGTGGCTGGGTCCAAACACTAATAATTAAGGGGAAATGCTAACTGTGCCTTTGGATGAGAGTATGGATGATTAAAAAAGAGGGCAAAGGCCTATTATGTTCAGGCTGCAATGGGCTTTTGGGAAGGTAGTGACTGAAGCAGTCTTTGTTTTGGTTGAAAATTGTGGGTTATCTTTTAAGTTGGACTAAATCTGTTAATTAAACTCAGTTAACAGGATGATGAACTTCCTATTATGGACTTTTTAAGGACAATCAAACGCTACTCACACTTCTCTCTGTCTCTATTCGTTGCGGCAAGGATAAATGAGTTTGAATAAAGGAGCTAATGATATATGAACAATTTAATTTTTTTAACTGTCTGATCTATTTAGCAAACTCTATAAATAGAAATTTGAATGATTCATAACCCAACGATGAGATTTCCATAAAACATACCCAACTCACGCTATTTCTCCGTAGTGTGATAGCAAACTATGGGAACCCTTATCGCACTATGATAGCGAGGGGGCGAAGAGAAGGAGAGGAGGACAAAATTAGTGAGGTTATCCGGTGCTCTTTAATCAACGCTCCAGGAGTACAAAATTGTTCATAAATCATACTAGTAAGTTGTGTGGATGGATGGAGAGAGATTTTACTTTTTCTTTTTACTTCAGGGAGGGAGAGAAGATGAGAGTTTAGAAGGATAATTATTCGGGAAATCCCTGGCCGGTCCTATTTTTTTGTGTGGATTCCATGCAAACCCACTTTTGTAGTGCTATCTCATCTAGGCCCTTTTTAAATATGCTTTTACTATTTTGCCCTTTTCACTTTTCAATACTCACAGAATTCACACCCCCATAGAATTCACACCTCCAAGAACAGAAAGTCTGAGCATCCCGACCGGGAGCTCCCGACCGAAATCCCGACGCCGCTCCGGGTCCGCTCCGGCCACCGGACGGATGATCGAAGCCGATCAAAAATTCTAAAAAAAAAACCGAGTGGGTCATTGTGGAAATCAAGGGCATCCAATGTGTTTAGGTAGCCGATCCAAACACTCCATTTTTATGTATACATAAAAATGGAGTGTTTGGATCGGCTACCTACACACATCGGATGCCCTTGATTCCCGCGAAGACCCACTCGGTTTTTTTTATAGAATTTTTGGTCGGCTCCGATCATCCGTCCGATGGCCGGATCGGGCCCGGAGTGGCATCGGGATTTCGGTCGGGAGTTCCCCGTCGGGAACTGTAGCCTTGATTCACACCCTCAAGAATTCAAACCTCTTTGAAGAATTCACACACCTTTGCAAAAATTCACATCCCTCGAGAATTCACAACCCACAAAATTTACAGCTCCCGAGAATTCACACCCCAAGAATTCATATCTCCCAGAATTCACACCCTTCGAATTCACATCTTTTTCCAGAATTCACACCCCTTTTCAGAGTTTACACCCCCAGAAATTCACACCCATTCGCGCTATTCACACTCCCAGAATTCACTTCTTTGGAAAAAGACACAATTCACACCTAAATAAAAAATTAATGTTTTGAGGGTGTGAATTATTCGTTTGAAGAGGTGTGAATTCTGCATTTTAATGGGTGTGAATTGTTTTATTTTGGAGGGTGTGAATTATGCCTTTGAAGGAAGTGAATTCATTCATTTCGGAATGTGAATTATGTTTTTTGACGAGTGGGTTGTGTAGAGGATGTGTGAATTTTGCATTTAGGGGTGTGAATTCTTCATTTGAGGGGTGTAAATTCTCTCATTTTGTGGTATGAACTCTGTATTTTGGGGATTGAATTGTGATGTGTGAAGAGATAGAATTCACACTCACAATTTAACAAATTTAAAGAATTTACACCTTCGAAAAAGACAAAATTCACACTGATTACAAAATTCACAGCCCGCGAGGAACAATTCGATTCACCTCTTTTCAGAATTCACACTATGGACAGAATTTACACTTCCTTCAGAAATTTTGATGTGAATTCCATGGGGTTCTTGGTGTGAATTCTGTGGTTTGTGAATTCGCACCCCCAAGAATTCACACCCATTTCAAAATTCACACCCACAAGAATACGCTACCCAAAAAAACAAAACCACGGGTGTGAATTCTTTCTTTTCTTCACGGAAGACCTTTCACGCGGCCTTCCATTGGAACAAATTTCAACAACAAAACAGTACACCCACATTAAACCCTCTTTCTACCTAATCTCAATTACCATATTGAACAGCACAAAGTAACTCGTTGAGACTCATACAAAGGTAAGTAACTCGTTGAGGGGTGGGATCAGTCTTATAAATCGAGGGGTCCAGCTAATTCTCGTTGAGAAAATCGAGGAATGCATCCGGTAAGGGTAAATTATAGGGTGATTCGAACTCTATGGTTGAAATCCAGAAGAAGCTCCAAAGAGTACGCCCGTCTTCTCTGCTCCCATCATCTGTTTGGAGCCGCGAGAGGGTGGCGGAGATGCGGCGGGCGGCGTTGGATCCATCGATTGTGGCGTTCGACGATCTAGGGCTTGTCTATTCCTGGAGTAGATTTTGTTGGTGGAGAGGAGAGGCGGTGTTGTCGTGGTGGGTCGGTGGGAGACAGAGGTGAGACGTGGTGTGGTGGGGGTGGGTCGGAGGAGGAAGAGAGAGAAGGGGTCGAGAGAGAGACTTCTCTCTTTCCTGTTGATGATGAGGACCTATTACCTGAACCCGTTTAACAATGAGGCGGGGTGTTTTTGATAGTTCACTTAAAACAGGGTTTATGTGGAATGGGTTTGACAAGTGGTGGACTTGAACGGGCAGGTGCTGACAAAATTGGGCCGGCCAGTAAGAACCCCATTTTATTTTGGGAGGGGCCGAACCTTGAAAAAGAAAAACCTTTGGCTTGTGATATAAATTATAAATTTGCTAATTTTAATTGATTATTTAATTTAATCAAACTAGATTTCATAAGGAGAGAGAGCGAGAGAGGGTACAAATCAAATGAAAGTATAAAGAAAACTTTTTCTTTGTTAAATTTTTGGGGAGATGAGAGTCTCAAATAGATAAATTAGCTTTTAATTTTTTAAGTTTACTTATTTACCTCCAAAGTTGTTTAACCCCTATATATCACCCTAAAAGAAGTTTATATACATATATATACTCCTTATGTCCCAAATTGCTCACCTTTTTGGATAAATGTGCATTTTGCATGCAAAAAATAATGTATTGATGTGATTTTCTTTTTAAAAAAAATGACACCAATTTTTCTTCTCAATGACTCTTTCAGTTGGTGTGAAAATTTTAGAAAAAAAAAATTCATGTGAATAAATTATTTTTTACGTGCAAAATGCACTGTTCTCTAAAATTGACTAGAAATATATATTTATATGGTGGTAAATAGCAAAAAAGTGGGTGGGGCCATGCCTCTCTTAGTCCTTGAATGGCTTTGCCTATGCTCTAGTTGTTCCATAATTTGAGATGAAGTGGCAAACAATGTTAAACACAGACGTTTATGTGCAGATTTGGATAAAGATGTATCCGGAATAGTTTGATGAATGTCAGCACATGAGTCATAGGAGGTAAATATGGAGCTAGACACGTTGATTGGTTTAGGACACATCTAGATATGTGTACGAACATCTATGTCCTTAGCATTGTTGAACTAAATTTATGAGATTTGAGGAGTAATTATTTCCCATTGATATTTGCCATGAACTCCTTTGTTGATTCAGTCTATCCATTGGCTTTGACCTGAATTTCAAGCCATAGATTTGACCATTGCGAGGTTGGAAATTTTCCAAAGCAAATGTAACTTCAAAGAAAGCCCTTTGGAAATAGGAAGGAAAAATCATCTGCAAATGGGAAAGGAAAATACTACTTGGTCTCCTGATGGAAGTATAAAGGCGTTTAGTAAGTTACGGTGCAGGTATTACATGCCGGCGCAGCTAGTTCACCTGACCTGACTACCTCGTCAAAGATTTTGATGAAGCTGATGCTCTCTCTCTCTCTCTCTCTCTCTCTCTCTCTCTCTCTCTCTCTCTCTCTCTCTCTCTCTCTCTCTCTCTCTCTCTCCAAATGGGGCAACGAGATCATCCCGAATTCATTTTGATGATTTTTGCAAAATTGGAATTGTTGATTTCTAGATCTGAAAAATATCGAATGGGGGTCATTCCATTTTGTTAGGCATCGATGTTCCAAGCCGTTTGTCTTTTATTCCATGGTTCGCCAAAAACAGAATCGATGCAAATCAAGTTGATTGGAAAGGCACATCTTGGAAATTAGAATTTCCATTACAAAAAATGAGATCTGATCATGTTTAATAGTAGCATTATTTTGTTAGTTATTACAAACCCTAATAGATAATTTATATGGGTGTAGCGTCCTTTTAATGTGATTCTCATAGTTTTTCAATGTTGCCGTCTATTGATAGGAACTTTTTCTATGTAGAATAGCAAATCCATCCTTGTCGCCAAAAATTGGCATCAAATGACAAAACCGGCTCCTCCTTGTTTCAAATTTATGTAAATTTTGATAATATAATTCTTGATGTCAAATGTGTCAATTGTCAAACTTGTCGCACCACCTTCAAAGTACAAAGTATGGGAAATGTGATTGCCAAGGGGGGAGAAATATAGTTATGCCAAAATGACATTGCACTGATGTACCAACTCTATTATTTTGGACAAAATAACACGGTACCAGCTAGAAAATGACTTTGACATTATTATTATTATTATTATTATTATTATTATTATTATTATTATTATTATTATTATTATTATTATTTTGGTAACTTAAAAATGACTGACATTGTCATTGTTATTTTGGCACCCTTTGTTTGACTTGAAATAAGCTGAGCTAAAAAAGACAATCTTAGCTGAGTCGCTGTCAACTGTTCTATGACCAATTAAAATTGACTATTTTTATGAGGGATGGCGGGTCCGTTTAGCAAATGTCCTTTGCCTTGGTCTCCCTATTAACTTAATTTTTTGAGAAGTTTCCATGAAAATATGGGAAGACAAACAGAAAAAGAAAGAGACAATTCTAGGAATCACTGCCTGGCCTTGGGTTGGCATCTATGGTCTCTCCTTCCTGGAAATCTCAATAACCATATCATATATATTATATATATATATATGTGTGTGTGTGTGTGTGTGTGTGTGTGTGTGTATATATATTGGTATATTTATCCTCTTTGATTATAACTCTTAGGGGGAAAATGGAAGCAAAAAGGGTGGCCCATTTCCAAGACTTGTTGCCAGTTATGGCTCAAAAGCTAGGAGGGGAAGGACTTATCAAAGAGCTATGCAATGGGTTCAAGCTATTGATGGATTCTGAAAAGGGGCTTATCACATTTGAGAGTCTCAAGAAGAACTCTGCTTTTCTTGGGTTAGAAGATTTCAATGATAAAGAGCTGGAGGGTATGGTGAGAGAAGGAGATTTGGATGGTGATGGGGCCTTGAATGAAAAGGAGTTTTGTGTTCTGATGTTCAGATTGAGCCCTCAGTTGATTAATGGGGGCCATGGGGCTGAGACATTGTTAGATGAAGCTTTTCTCCATGAATCAAGTTTCAGGCAAGGGTGATTTGTTTTGTATTTTCTTCTTCTTCTTCTTCTTCTTCTTTTTTGTTGTTGTTGTTTGGTCATGTTCTGCAGAAGATATGAAATATGAGTATATTACCTCACTCTCTTTTTTTCGATGGTCAAGCGTGTGTTTGGCCAACCTACACGTATCTCAACTACTCCCCTCCTTGATCTAGTCAAAGGTATATCATCTACGCTGGGACCAAGGGATTCTCAAGAGATTTCTCTCTGGCACCTAGCCCAAAGGTTGACAGCATGAAAAATTCTGCTAGTGCAGAGAAAATTTGATGTACAAAAACCTAGTTGACTCTTCGTACAAACAGTATCGTTAGTCATTGGGTGTTCAAGAGCAAATGGCATCAATAGCATAGTAACAAGAAGCAACTAGTACATCCAAAAAGCCGATCAATGAAATAAATAAATAAATTTAGTACATCCACAGCAATATAAAAATTCTAACAATAACAGTGATATCAATAAACCACTCCAAGGGTATTTAGCAGGCTTAAAAATTAGTTTCCAAGCAACTCAAAATTCTTACAAGGCTTCTTGTAACATACTGAAAACCAAAATGCACTTTGCATTAGTTCTCTTCTTAACATAAGGAATATTAATAACTGTACAAATATAGGAACAAATCCAAAACCTTATCGCCCGGTCAGTTCTGTAATGGTTACATCATTAGCAGTGCTAGTAGTTTGTCCACTTGACGAAGATTCGATCTTCAGGGAAAAGCTTGCAATGCAAAAACCTGGTTCTTTGGGGTTTTGAGGCACTGCACTTTCATTACTCAGCATAAAAACTACAGAGGACATTGTAGGCCTGTCTTCCATGCGCTGTTGTACACATAAAAGGGCCACTTGAATGCATCTCACCACTTCATCTGTGGAAATTGACGACTCCAACTCTTTATCCATTAGTTCCAGAGGTCTCTCTTCATTCCACAATTTCCATGCCTAGACCAATTCAAATTTGGTATCTTTCTTTTAGTAATACGATTGAAAGTTCAAAGAGTAATCTTAATCCCAGAGAACCAGAAACGAGGCACAGAAGTGGCCATAGAAAGTGCATCAAAGGCTAGGATTCCCAAGTACTGAAACCTAAGAAATGAAACCTACCAACACAACCTGTAAAATTCAGCCATCTATGCACTTTTTTTGACTGGGTCTGAGGCAAGTTTCTAAATTTTTTTTTTTTTTGCTAAGCCGCAAGTTTCTAAATTAATGTAATTATTTGATACGAAACAATTGAAATATTAGCCTCAAAAGGGAGCTCTTGCACACTTACATATCCTATAAGGTTGAGGTCGTGATCGGGGTGGTAAAAACCCCAATTCTTCTTGCCACTTATTATCTCCAACACTAGAACACCAAAGCTAAAGACATCCGACTTCACAGAGAAGTGACCACTCATTGCATATTCTGGAGACATATAACCACTGCATGCCAAGACAGCATCAAAATCATTTGTAAATATACAAACATATTTGTTAAGCTATATGCTAAGATCACTTACTAAGTTCCCATTATTTTTCTTGTCTTTTCCTCCGTCTGGTCGCCTCCGAATATTCTTGCTATGCCAAAGTCAGAAATTTTGGGGTACATCTCGTTGTCAAGTAAGATGTTACTTGCTTTGAGATCTCTGTGAATGATTCTCAATCTCGAGTCTTCATGAAGATAAAGCAGTCCTCGCGAAATTCCAATAATGATGTCGAAGCGCTTTTTCCATGGTAGCAGCTTCCTTGTGGTTTGATCTGAGTATGACAGCAACAAAGCATAATCAAAACTTTATGCTGCGAATACCTCCATCACACTACTCTTCCTTTCTTTTTTCCTTTTTGCTGAGCTTTAAATTTTTTATTTTTTTTGCTAAGCATCACACTACTCTTCTTGGTGTTCAAAAAATACTGAGGAAAGAGATATGCAAGGCCAATGATATACCATTTTTTCTGTATTTCTCTCCCATAAGAAGAAAATTTTTGTTAATGGTACCACGTGCGGGAAAGAAGAGGTATATCAAGTTTTGCATCTGTTTCTTGACGTCTCCATGTTTCCCAAGTAACACCACAATTAATTTTCTGTAATATTTTCTTTTCCTTTCCCTACCAGTTCCATAAATCACGCAGCAACATACAGACCCCGTTCGTTTTGGGATTTTGGATGGAGTAATGATTAGAAATAGGGGTAGTGATTGGAGAGAGATAGAGAGAAAAATGAGAGTAATAATTGGAGAGAAATAGGATAATTATTAGAATCCAAAATCCAAAACTCTTAAACGAACGGGGTCACAGATTTTGCTAATAGATCAGATACCAGATGGAGATACGAGATGTAAAAAATGGATGAGGAATGGTAATTGTAGATTCAAAAGGAGTTATGGAGATATGTCAAGGTTGCACAGACCGAATATGAAGTTGTCCAAGCTCTTGTTAGGCAGGAACTCATAAATTAGCATCCTTTCTTCTCCTTGAATGCAGCATCCGAGGAGCTGAACAAGGTTGCGGTGTTGAAGTTTGGCAATCATATTAACTTCATTCTTAAACTCTTTTATGCCTTGCCCAGAACTCTGTGAAAGCCTCTTCACTGCTATTTCTTGCCCATTAGGCAATTCACCCTACAAATTACATTCCAAAGCATAAGCAATACTAAAAAGGAGAAAATACTTCTCCCCTTCCCCTATGAGTCTTCAGTAGACAGTGATGTAATGGGATAATTACCTTATAAACGGGGCCAAAACCACCTTCTCCGATCTTATTTCCAAAAGAGAATTTGTTAGTGGCAGAAAAAATGGTGCCCAGATCAAAAATAGGTAAATCAAGGTCATGCTGCTGACTTTCCTCCTTGGAACTGATGGAGAAACTGTTTTCTTGTCGAGCTGTTACATGCAGAAATTTGTGAGACCAACAAAAGCAAAAGGTTCAAGATTTTATGTTCTAACAAACAAGGAGTGGCCTGATGAGCTTCGGGGCCGATGTATTTCCAAATACAGCATTTTGTTTTATAAGAAAGGAACTATTATTGTACTGTCAATGCCAATTATATTGATTAGTTTTTACTTAACAATACTAACGTGTTTTCGCGTGAAGGCAACAAAGCCCAGGGGAAATATTCAAAAGATAAAGAGTGTCCAAATAATTCACTTCTTAAATGAATTCATCTCTATTATCTAAAAAGGTAACCAGAAATTCTGGACCCAAACAAGTGAAACCAGTGTTGCGCTTTTGACCTAAAACTCCACACACAAACAATCACATGAAGAATAATCAAGCAAAATACCCAGAAAGAATAATTTAAAGATTTACGTGGTTCCCCTAATTTGGGTACATCCAAATGTCACACCAGCTTTTCCCTTGGTATCGAATGGAGAAGAGAGTACAGAGTACCTCGACTGCTGCACACAGTAAAATATAGACTAGGGTTTTACATCACCAAATACGGTAATATGGTCCGCAAAGTGACAAACCAAACGGAGTCAAGCTTTACAAACCCGACAACTAGAAGAAGTTTCATGGAAATGCAATTCTTTGGAAAAGCCCTAGTTCCAGTGTTTTCATTATACAATGACTTACGTTTTAAAATGCATGTTTTGACATATAGTACATCCTCAAATGAGAGTGAATTTACTAAACAAATTTCCTTGGAGAAAAATGTCATGTGTAACATACTTAAAAACAAATGAGAGTATTCCAGTTCCTCCTTTGATTGCTACAAGACTCAAAGCTGAGGATTGCAGACAGCTTCAAGACAAAATTATGGCCACAATACAGTAATGGACTAATAAGATGTCATACTCGGATCATATGTGATTGGAGATGGTCTTTCCACTTTTCAATGGCACCCCCTTGTACCTTGTTTCAAAGGTTTGTGGATAGGGTTGTGTATCATCTTGGGGAGGTCCATAAATGCAAAGGTGGCTTCTATAATCCATAAAGGAGACTGGAGTTGGCCCAGGGCTACTCTCATGGCCTATGAAGCACGGATACTCCGAAACTAGTCACGTACAAGTATCGGATACTCCCCGGATACGGATACGCGCCCGATACGGCCCGATACGTATCGGATACGGCAAATAAGTATCCTGTAATTAAATTAAATGTTTTTATTTTCGGATATGTTTCGGATACGCGAGCGATACGGGAGGGATACGGCCGGATACGTTTCGGATACGGCGGGGTCAAAAATGAAATTTTTTAAAGATTTAAGTAGAAAACAATAAGATTATGAGGAGAAAAGTGTAATAAAATTATAAATTAGAAGGGGGAAAGTGTAATAGAACTATAAGGAGTATAAAATAATTACGTCTATTGGCAGACATACTCGACAATCGACATCCAAGCCTTAGAACTCGATCGATTCCTTCTCTCCCTAGATCAATTGAAGGCAGGTACACACACACTCTCTCTCTCTCTCTCTCTTTCTCCTGAGTCCTAATCGTACTCTCTCTCCGTTCTCTCTCTCTCTCTCTTGATCGTATCAGACTTACCCGGTGGTCATATATATATATATATTGTTAAGGTTGGTTTTTCTTTTATTGCCACGTTAACATTGCTTTTTATACAGAAAATACAATAGGTCAAACTAGTTACTAGTTGTAACCTGCTCTAGCAAAAGACAAAATACGGCAAACTAGTGACTTTTGGCATGCATTGGATGTTGGATGCTTCGTATTAGTTTTTGTTAGGTTCTCTTTTGTTTGGACATGTGCTTAATGCTTGGTATTGGCAATTTAACTACTTTTTGACTTCTTGTGCCTAGTATGAGACTAATAATTATAAAAATATATAATTTGCACAGCCGTATCCCCGACGTATCCGTATCCTAGTTTTTTAGGTTTTGCCGTATCGCCGTATCCGTATCGTGTCGTATCCGTATCCCGTATCTGTATCCGTGCTTCATAGCTCATGGCCCATACCCAAGGTTGTTTTTTGCCTCATACAGGTGAGATGGGCTAACATCAAATGGGTTCCGAATGCTGATGGTATCTACTCTAGAAGATATGCTTGGAATGCTCTTATACATTCTCATCCTAATGTGCCTTGGGGGAAAGTGGCTTGGTTTCCCCATCAACGTCATGGATGGGGTTTCATTCAGTGGCCAACAATGTCAGGAAGACTTTCCTCCATGGATAGGTTAAAGGTTTGGGGAGTTATTCAAGCTAATGACTGTCCTGAACAGTGGGGGTAAATAATCTTGTTGCCACTTATATCTTGCTTGTCCATTTGCTACTTGGACATGGAGAAGACTGACGGGCTTGTTGGAGCTGCTGAGCATATCCAATTGAAGCCGAAGACAGATCAAGGAAATCATACAGATAGAGCTTCCCTGAGTATCAATGATGAGCTGAACTGGATAGGTTCAAGCAGGAAAAAAACATTTATGTGTTGAAGCTGTCTGTTGCTGCTATAGATTGTAATATCCTGCTACAAGGGCTATGGTTTCCAAGATTGAAGGGGATATTAGATATTAAATTCTCTCTTGTAATAGGATGGTTCGCAACGAGTGTAATATTTCTAGTGCTGTTTTTAGTTCTTTGGGTTGTTAGGCTGGTTAGGACTGGCAGGGTCTTCTTGCCGGTTTTGTCTCCCTGTTTATGCTGCAGTGTGCCCCAAAGATCCTGTATGGTTTGCTTCTTTTGATAATGAATTATATGGCCGAAGTAAATTGAGCAAGTGGAGCTTTGGCAAGACAAAATTTTAACAAAATTGCTCATAATGTTTTACACAAGCACTTCAAAAAATGGTAATAAGCTGGATTCGTCGCTTGAAAGAGATACATTGCAATAATGTAATCTAAACAAGAATACCACGAAAATGTAGGGAATGCTGCATTCCTCGAACTGGAATGATCAGCATTCCGAAGGGAATCACAAGAACCTACTATAAAGTGTGTCACAATGTTTTACGTATATCAAATGGGTTCGATTTCAAGAGACTTATTAAATCAAGCAATTAAAGAAAAACATAAAAAAAAAAAAAAAAAAAAAACACAAACAAACAAATAGTAGAGCTGGTAGAACCCTTGTACCTTTAGCTCTTGCCTTCCTCAACTGACAAATATAGTACCCAGCCATGCCAGCCATAATCATCCCAATAACTGTGCATAACACCACAATAATGATCGTCGCCATTTTCCTTTCCCTCTTAACATAAGCAGTTGATTCTGTCCACTCAACAAAGGTTACTAAATAAGTCATTCGGTTCCATGGCTTCATGCACTGCAATTTTATGCAGGCTATAACATTCTCCAATGGATATTTTGAGATGCTGGCATAAAAAACACTTTTTCTTTCTAGAAACATAAACTATTATATTCGGAGTAAAAAAGAAGGAAATCTCTATCAAGCATTTCAGAGAATTCCCACAGCTGCTATACAGAGACAGAATTGACACATTTCTTCCAGTGAAAAATCCACCCATCTATTATACCGTATAACTTAATCTTCTGAAGAGGGAGAAAAGCCCATTGGGCTTGGTGTCGTAATTAATCCGATGCACCCACATTAACAATATAAAGGTTCTATAATTCTAAAAAATGTGAGCTTAAGGTCTAGAAAACCAGAAGGAAAAAATACAGTTTACACAGAACCCCTGAATTTATTCTGGCCACCATGTTAGAAAGGCCTCTGATTAACTAATGAATAGTAGGACAAGTCACTGGTATACAATTGATTGTTCTGAATAGAACCAACAAAAAGACACGCAAAAACAAAACAAACAACAAAAATGAACATGGAGTATCATGATATCAATTTACGTTTTGTAAACTGATTCATTTCTTGTTTTGGAGGATTTTAACTCAGTTATCCATGTAGCCCTACTCTTGTTGGTTTTCCTAACAAAGCTCTTCTCCACCCCACCGTCAAACAACCACCCGGCCAGTGTGGCCACCCGACCTAAAGTTGGGGTTTGGCGCGATCAGTTCTGTATAAGGAAAAAAAAAAAAGCCCAACTGCCCTGGTCAGTCGTGGACCACTGGTCACCTCCACCTTCACCTCCACCAACAACTCCCTAACCACTACCTCAAACAATCCCCAACAAACCAAAATTAAAAAAATAAAAAAGAACAGTAACACCTACAAATTACACAGTCAGATTCATATGATAGCATGAAAACAGAAAACAGTGCAGCCAGATTTAGCACTTGATTAAGCTTATTACCAACACAACCGAACCAAAACTCTGAATTAAAACCATTTAAAAATTGTAACACCATTCATTAGGATCCAAATTCAGCAATCCAAACCAATAATCAGCACGACTGCGAAAAACCACAACTCCACCTTAATATGGATCTGTTAATCGAATGAATAAACACCAAATTAACCCACTAAATACATGAAGTCCTCCAAACTTCAATGTTTGGGGGCGTTTCGCTGAACTAAATGGACTTTAGCCTTTGTTTTCACGAATTTCTTGTCAGGTCATTCTCCTCACAGAGCGAAACAACTTGATTATTGCTATTAGCATGTACTCCAAAATTAGAGCTGAAACGCACCCTAAGTCTAGAATCATAAACTACCCAATTGAACATCCCATCTTCAAACAAGGCACATATATGAAATGTATATATATGGAGAGAGAGAGAGAGAGAGAGAGAGAGAGAGAGAGAGAGACCCTGCAAACGGGTTACAATTGGCGAAGGCCGGGAGTGATAAATTTCATCTTTGGGAAAAAATCCTTCTGAAGAGACTAGTCGAAAAGATCTGAATATTTGATGCGAATTATTACCCAGAAGGAAAAAAGAAGAAGAATTTGATGAGAATTGCTCCGAAGGCGGGGAGTGGAGCCACTCGCAGCTCGAGAGTTATAAGTAGATGAAAGGTCATCATGATTGAGAGAGAGACTATAAAGTACCACTACCTCCAGCAGGCAGCAGTACGAAACAGACAAAATCGCAAAACAAAAGTCTGATTTTACACAGTCAAAATTAGTCTGTTGTATTGAGAAATACGCCAATCTATTTTGGACTGCGCTCCCGTCCCCCTTCAGTCCGATCCAATTTGGGCCCTTTGTGAGCTTTTTTCTAAGTACAATAATAATCGAAATTGTTCATGTTTTTGAGCTTACCAGTAACATCAATCACGTTGAAAATCAAGTCAATCATATGTCGTTTGATATGACATTAAAATGAATTAGGAATTTAAAAAACAAGTGCGCAACACTAAATTGCAATCGATTTGACACAGTTATATGAAGCTTAAATACGGTTTGAAATTGTATGGAACCGTATCCAATTTGACGTGATTGATGGTGTCAACAAACGCCTAAAAGTGAACGATTTCGATCGTTATCAGTTATGTGTCTTTACAGATAGTATGGGTGGACTTGTGTCCGTACATCTCGAAGAAAGGAGATGAAGCACGGGTGAAATTTCCGGGCACGACACTTTATATTAATTCGTACATGGCACGACATTAGGATTAAGACTGGTATGTTTTTTTTACACAAAATCACAACTACAACACGACATGACACTATATAGCTGCGACTCTAGAATTTTAGTTCAGCGGTAACAAAATTACAAAAAAAAAAAATTGTATACAAAACTCTATATATGTAAAATGCACATATTACATGTGGATGAAATTTTTTTGGGCCTAGTTTATTTTGTTTACTTTTGCTATAGTACCTAATTACTCACAAACTTAAGTGATTTTTCACTTACTTTGACTATGTATGAATGATTCAGTACCGACAATTAATATTAAGAAAAATACAATTATATAAAAAAATGAAATTTTTAGTATATTTTTTGAATTTATGAAGGTTCGCTTGAACCCCTAAAAACCCAGCAGAGCCATCCCTGAAAAATGAAAGTATGATACACAAATACATACTAAACGGATAGATAGGGTTAGTGAAATGTTTGAGGCGCAACCCAGTGGACCAGTGGTTAAGCTTGTTCCCTTTGACTTGTTATAGCACAATGCAGTGGTATATATGTCTACTTCTTTCAGCTAAATAAAAGTTCATGTGAAAAAAACTTTTGTATTTATACTGTCTTTTGCTTCACATTTGAGGTTAATTGTGAGCACTGTGGATGCTATTTTCGAGTCAAATTAATAAGAGAAAATAATTACAAAATATGGATCCTTCCAACAGAAATATATGAAAAGTTTGACACCGCGCGCATGATATCACCCCATTTCAAATCACAATAAAATCCTTTTAGATAGAACTATTTATAAATTATTATTGTCAATTTCTTTTAAGGCCTTGTTCTCCTAAGCTTTTTGGGATTTTTTCTTATTTTGTCCTTAATTGAATTTTTTCTGAGTAAAAGGCTAATTGTTTCTATGCTGATTATAAAAAATGTTTATTTTCATTTCTTGTCATGTTGTTGTTGTACGTTATGCGTTAATGAGTTTAGGGATATCTATTGAGTAAATCTTATCACTCACGGTACAGAGTACCCTAGCCCTATGCCGGCTAGATTTCTTTTGCAGATAAAATAGTGGGTCTCGTAGTGGACCAGTACTATCTTCCAGGAGAGAATCCAAGGGTGGAGACCGAGCCAGAATATGGTTGGGATCCGTATAAGAATTAGATCACGCGGCTCATATATTTTTGAAGCTATATGAGTCTAGTTTCTAACCCAACAAACGGAAAGTGTTTTTGAGTTTCATAGGCCTAGATATGGTCGTTTCCGTGAGGTGTGACGGTGCTGTCAGCACAGTGTAATAATTTAGAGCGGCATAGTAAAACATTTTTAGTAATTTCTATGGTTAGAATAAAATTATGAGATTTTAACACAAGTTCTAAGACATATACAGGTATGGTCAGTTAAAATCTCATAAAATTTCAAGTTCGGAAACTATGCGCAAAAATTCGTCAAAGTCACAGCAACATCGATCAAATTCCTTAGAAAACTGTTACCTACAAAATCAACATTTTTTATGAACTTTATATAAACTCACCATTATTAGACTACATACACATAAAAATAATATACTTAGGGAGAGCGGGGGACAATATATATATATATATATATATATATATATATATTCAAAATGTGATTTTAAGGGTGCCCGCAAGAAATTGGCAAAAAAAATAACCAGGAATGGCTTGATTTGAGCAATTTTTTATTGAACCGTTCAATAAAGTTCAATAAAAAACTGTTCGGATGAAGTCGTTTCCGGTCTTTTTTTTTTTGCTGATTTCTTGTGGGTACCCTTAAAATCACGTTCTGATTACATTGAGCGACTCGGATCATCAAAATTTGATTGATAACTTGGGGGAGTTATTTTAGGGGTCCCCAAAACCGCCCCGATATATATACATACATACGTACGTACGCACATACATACATACCTTGGATTTCGGATTTGGAGTGGTTTGAGAAAGGAGGTGGAAATGGCGTGGAAAAGGAGAGGCAAGGGAGGGTGGAGAGGGGTGGAAAGGAAAATGGTGATAATCTGTGTGTTGTGTTTGTTGAAAGTTTTAGTGGATAAGAGGGAAAAGGGTGATGAATTATGAGGAGTTAAAGGGGCGTGGGGAAGGATGAGGTGAGTGAGAGATGGTGTTGACTGGCGTGGGGTGAAAAAGAATGGAAGAAATTATTTTCGCCAATGCGGAAACGTGCCCAGCGGTGTTCGACAATTCAGTTTTCTATTTCAAAAAAATTTAAAAATATTACCGCAACATGACAAAAATATTCCGGGGTTAACCGTGTTCTCGGTTTATGGAGAAAATATTTCGTTGGTTGCAAAAATATTTACGCGAAATAATAACATGCGTGACATGAATTAATTATTTTTAACCAAAGCAGATTAATAAGGGAAATAAAATTGAAATTATATTACGTAATTTTTAATTGTTTAAAAATTTTGAAATATTAATGACATGCAGACAACTCATACTTTAACCTGACCCAAAAAGAAACTCATACTTTAACCTGAATGGATTCGACGAGTGTTAGCTTTCAAGGGTTGGTACCTTTGTTTCCATAGTGTCAGTTTTTCGAGAAAAAAAACTCGTTCTCCCCACTACCAAACTCTAGAGCACGGCCCTCCATTATGCCACGGAGAACAGTTGTGAGACAGACATTTTGCAAAATCGCTCTCCGTTGTTATATAGATTGATATCAGTGTTGGTTTTATAATTTGGTTTGAGATGGATTCCTTGAATTTTCTTTTGAGACCATTTCCAACTATAATGCTTACTATTCAAGAGATCTAGAATTAGGCTATGTTCTTATGAAGTTAACTTAAATTTCCGTTTGACCATAAAAAATAAATTAATTAAATTTGAGAAATTTGTCCTTATTTGAATTTTTTTTCGCACTTGTTAGTTTTGCGGTAAACTTTTGTAGGTTATTGATTCGTCTCAACGAGAGAAATCAGAAAAATAATAAATTTTTTTTTTACTTTTACGCAAGTATTTTGAGAAATAATCACTTTTTAGCAGCAAAAATCACTTTGTTTGGTTCGAGAATCAGGAACCAGATTGAAAGATACCATTGTTTGGTCCCAAATAGGCACTTTCATACTAAAATCCTATGAAAGCGCCTATTTGGGACATTTTACCTCTAGGTCCAGAAAATAGAAAGTAATTCCCATAAGATCTCCTCTAATTAACGAAACACTGAAACTCTATAAAAGTGCCTAAAACCCTAAACACTGAAAGTGCTTAATCCCTACGGCACCCTATAAAAGTGTCTAAACTCTAGAGTATCCTATAAAAATGTCTAAATCTCTAGAGTACCTTATCAAAGTGCCTAAACCAGTAAAATCCTATGATAGAAAAATGCATCTTAAAACCCCTATAAAAGTGCCTAAACCTAAACCCCAGGGCTCTATGTGATAAGGGTGATAGGAGTATAAATTTAAAGTGATATATATGTTTACTTCTTTCAACTAAATAAATGTTTATGTTAAAAACTTTTTGTATTTATACAGTCTTTTGCTTCACATTTGAGGTTAATTGTTTCGAGTCAAATTAATTACAAAATATGGATCCTTCCGACATAAGTATATGAAAAGCTTGACACCGCATGATATCACCCCATTTCAAATCACAAGAAAATCCTTTTAGATAGAACTATTTATAAATTATTATTGTGAGTTTCTTTTTAGGCCTTGTTCTCCTAAGTCTTTTGGGACTTTTTCTTATTTTGTTCTTAATTGAATTTTTTTTTTTGCGTTTGTTGGTTTTGCGCCAATTTTTTTTGGATTATTGTTTCGTCTCGATGAGAGGAATCAGTTATCCAAATATTTTAAGATATCCAAGATTAAGCTGGTATTGGGGGCTTTGTTTTGGATTTTTCCAAAAATATTTGGATAAAAGTAAAAAATTTTAGATTTTCTGATTAGTTTCGTCAAAACGAATCAACAATCTATAAAAACTTGACACAAAACTAATATACGCGTAAAAACTTTGAATAAGAAAAAATTAAAAAAACATAACTCCAACAAGATAAGGAGAAAAAGGCATTAGTTCCGGTCTATAGATATAATGATACTCTGTTTGGTTTAGGATTTGAGGGAGATTTTAAAAAGTAATTAAAGAAAAAAGATAAATAAAAAAAATTTATTAAGAGCCATACATTGGAGTTTTTGAGATCCCAAAGCGAACAATTCCGAAATTCTATGACATTCTGTAAACAGCTTTGTTACTAGCTGCGTATGGGGAATCCAATTACCACATTCTGTCAAATGGCGGGGGGACACGATAAAGACTTGAAAAGATGTGAAAGTATGAGCGTGGAATTGCATTTGCAACTTTCCAACCAGACCCGGCAATCACGTTTCCCAATGTGACCGTTCAAGTCATACAAAAGGTTTAACAGCTAGAGGCCATGTTTGAAATTTTCCTTTGAGCTGTGGTTCGACTCCAGATTTCTTGGACGCACGTGCAATATCAATAATGCTATGGACTTGTTTACTGGTCATTTTTCGACCATTTCTCTTTCACATATATATGGGATTCATTTCATAATTAAATATGTAGGGCCATCACAATAGCTCTGCCTGCTTATTTGGAGCTGTGAAAACATAGTTTTATGGAAAACACATAATTCAAGAATGTTTCTATAAAATTATTAAGGTCAAACAGGACATTTCTATTTTTATAATACTCCCTCCATCCCAATTTATTTGTCCATTTTTTGACTTTTTGAGAGCGTTTGACCTTTTAAAGAATTATCTATAATTTTCAATTCGTAATGTTTTTAATATGTAATATGAATCTTATTTGATAGATCTCAATTAGTTTTATCATACAAAATCTTCAAAATCATAAAAAAATATTATAAAATATAAGATATAAGTATCGTTTTGAAAGACATGAATTTCGACAATTGGACAAACAAATTGGAACGGAGGAAGCAAGCTATTGTGAACCAAAGCGCTAAAACTTTTATTCCAACTTATAAAACGTTGCACCAATCACATTTAGAACTTACTTTAAAGTTTCTTAAGAAAATAATCAAAGTAATCATGATTTGAAATATCTACATATTAACAAATGGGGCAATATGATGTAGACATGAAGTAGCTTTGAGGGTACTTATGTCATTTTAGTGTCCTGGTATTGAGTCTATAAATATGTGTGTTAGTCTTTCATTTGAAATTTTTTGATTATTAAGAATATTGAATATTTTGATTGAGACATAGTTTCTCTCTTTATCCTTGGGATTTATCCCCTTAGATGGAATTTCGCTCATTTTTTTGAATATTTGATTCCCTTTGGTGTTTGTGGTTGTAAAAAAATTATTTATTCAGAAAAGCTAAAGGGATTGACAGGTACCCATACAACGGCCATGCGGGGTCCGCTATAAGTCCCGCACGAAGAATTCGAGCCGTTCAATAATTTTGAAAAAGAAATCAAGAGGGCATCGCAAAAAATATGCTCAATCTAATATGTATAGGTGTTCGATCCAATCTTTTCGCCGGCAGCACCCCGTCAGTATGGAACCAGTCGGTACGTATTACAGTGTTCTTGCTTATTTGAAGGATGTATTGTTCAACTGATATGATTGGAATATCTAATTCGAACTCCGAATATGCGTCCATTAGAAAAGGGGAAAATATATTTTTAGTCATGTTAGTCGGTCACCAACCAATTATCATGTTACTCTCTACTGATGGTGATTTGATGGGCATGGGGAGCAGCTGTTAAAGGGGATCTGGTTTCTCAACAGTTAGGTTTTGAATTGCAGATGTTAATCTCTGCAATTTTGGCCTTTCATCTTTTGTTATAATGATCTCAATTTGTTAGGTTTTTCACAAGAGTTCCAATCTTGTAAAATCTTTCCGAGAAAATTTCGAAAAAACCTCCAATGAATACACGCAATGTCCCATAAGCCTCCAAACTTATCGAAATATCAATTAGACCTCTGAACTTGTCATTCCGTTAACAATTATGCATTTGCTGTCAATTTTTTGCCATGTACAAACGGCAAATGCTGACGTGGAACCCTATGTTTACAAATAGGCCTCCAAACTTTAGAAATCTTACCAAAACAACGTCGTTTTGCCACGTTTAAAAAAAAAAAAAATTTGTTTGTACATGGTGATGAGGGCGGGAAGATGGTGGTGGTGCATGGGGAGGTGGTAATGGTGGGGAGAGAGAGGAGGCAACTCAGATTTGGGAAATTTTTTTTTAAACATGGCAAAACGACGTCGCTTTGGCCCCAAAACGACGTCGCTTGGGCCCCAAAACGACGCCGTTTTGGTAAGGGTGTAAATTGGAGGGTGTTAAAGTTCAGAGGGAAAAATGAGGTTTCTAAAAGTTTGGAGGCCTATTTTCAAACATAGGGTGCCACGTTAGTGTTTGCCGTTTGTACATGGCAAAAATTTGACGGCAGAGGCATAATTGTTAACGGAGTGACAAGTTCAGAGGTCTAATTGATATTTCGATAAGTTTGGAGGCTTATAGGACATTGCGCATATTCATTGGAGGTTTTTTTGAAATTTTCCCAATCTTTCCTACAAATTACTTAGAGCATCCACTGTGGTACAATCAAAACCAAAAAGTTACTAAGGTTACGAATATTTGCTCAAAAAGCATATTACATTGGAATAACTAAACTTAACAACCTCTTAGCAACTTATTAAATTTTGGTATGTGATAATCAAAACTATCAACATTTTGTTAATAACCAAATTTAATTATCTCCACATTTCATCAATCAAGTATACCATCATTATGCAAAACAATAACAGTAGTGCTAGAGGTACAGCAATAGCTGTACAAACAGCTTGCACAGATTCGTTTTGGACCCGATTTGGGTCTAACAAAGATGATCGAAGCCGCTCATTTTGTTCAAAATTTGTTTTTTAGGGTCCATGTAAAAAATCATCTCAATCCGATATCTGTAAGGATGTTTACGAATCGTCCAACTTTGTTTCAAAATTGAGCAAAATCGAGTCCAAAACGGATCTGTGCAAGCTGTTTGTACAGCTATTGCTGTACTTATATCATTTCTGAAACAGAAATGCTAAAGGTACAGCAACGGCTGCACAGCAGCCACGCACAGACCAGTTTTGCTCCCATCTCGGCTCCCGCAAAGATGATCGGAGCCGCTCATTTTGTTCAAAATGCTTCGTTTAGGGTCCCTGCAAAAAATCATCCCAATCCAATATCGGGAAGGGTGTTTACAAATCATCTAACTTTGCTTTATAATTTAGCCTAAATTTTGAAACAAAGTTGGATGATTCGTAAAGACCCTTCCCGATATCGAATTGGACTGATTTTTTGCAAGAACCCTAAACGGAGCATTTTGAACAAAATGAACGGCTCCGATCATCTGTAACGCCCCGAATTTTGGGTACGTTAAATAAAACATTTTATTAATAAAACGAAGCGAGTCCGGCTCGTTATTACAACATAAACCTTACAAAAGTACTTTATTCAAATAACAGAGGGATCTAGGGTTCCTAACTACAGCTCTTCTTGCTTCTCCATCCTAGCCAGCTCCTCGGCTCCGATCGCCTCCAAGGTGAATAGTTCGCCATGTTCGCCTATCAAATCTGACATATTATACCGGCGTCGGCACCCATATAATATGCCAGGGTCACCACAAGGCAACACCATGAGCTACGAAGGCTCAATAGTAAAATCCTACTCTTAACCCGTAACTTATGAACAATAGATCGTAAATAACAAACGGTAACCAGAACACATCCACAATTGATATTTAACTACCGTTGGTGTCCATGATTTCAGAGTTTCTCCTACGTGACTCATTATAGACCGTGTCAATCATTTTCCACTTACAAAATCAATGTTTCAACATCTTTTGGCATTGGCTCCGTACCGCGGATAACCAAGCTACACACACCCAACCTTGGTTCCGCCGCACCGGGTTCCTGAGTATCCTCACAATGGTTCCGCCGCGCCGGGTTCCCATTGGCACACATTTGCATTGGCTCCTCTCCACGGCTAACCAAGCTATACCTCACCATGGTTCCGCCGGTCCGGTTTCCCATGGGAACGCACACAACCTCACAATGGTTCCGCTATTCTGGATTCCCATTGGAACACACACACACACTTCTCGTAATGTCACCAACACTGGTCATTACGTAGTTTTCAAAATATTTCCAACCGGAAAATACATCTTTCTTATCGACAACACCCTAGGTGCCATGTTTCTAACTTCCTTGGTTTTCGTGTCTCGTTCTCATGCAAGACTCCGTCGTTTAAGACTTTACATAAAATGATGCATTTATCTAAAGCTTTGGAACAAATACAACAAGATCATTCAACTGTCTAGCATACTTGAAACATTCCGAAAGTAAATCATGCATCTCTAAACGTTAACATCATCTATGATCAAAGTAACTTTCTAAACTTTAAGTAAAGTAAGTAGAGATTTTAACTAGCAAAATTTAACAACTAGAAGAAGAAAGTAAGATTGAATTATGATATAGTATAGATTTCACTACCGTTCTTCTAGGCGGTTGTCGGCTATGGAAGTCGGTCGTCGGTTTTGGATTTGGCGGCGTAACGGCCTTCGGATTGCTTCGAAAGGAAAAGAGTTGTACTTCTTTTCCTAGATACAACTTCCTAACCTTAACTAAGCTACCTTAAAGATCGATGGGTGGTATTTGGAAGTAGTTTGGTGGTATTGCTCAAGAACACTCAAGAACAAAGAAAGTTCTTGAACTTTGAACTAAGAACACTAGAAATTCTAGAGAGAAGGAAGAGCTATTGCTTGAGGTGTGAGTTCAAAGCATGAGAATGAGCTTCTATTTATAGGCAAAGGGCTCCCCCTCCCTCTTAATGGCCAGCTCTCTCTCTCTCTCTCCTTCATTCCCCAATTTTTTTAGTCCAAAAAGATGTGTTCACATGGAGAAGTTAAGGCTAAAATCCTAGGTTTGCATGGCTATGGTGTACCAAGGATTTGATCTTGGACAATCCAATGGTGGAGATGAGATTGTACAAGATTCTAAGGCTTAAACAAATACAAAATGTACAAAAGAGGACAATTGGAAGTTAAGTTGGCTTGGAAGAATAAGAATCCAAGAATCTTGAAGTACATGGGAGGTCCAATGGTCAAGTACAACCAAATCTCCCTCCTCCTCTCTTCTCCCATCCGGCCCCCCCCCCCTCTCTCCTCTCCCTCTCTCGGCTGATCTCTTTCTCTCTCCCTCTCATTTTCTTGCCAAGGTACAAAAAAAAAAGAAAGAAAACAAAATAAAAAGTAATACTTTTTGTACCAAGTATCAAAAGTAGTCTTTTAGGCTAGGATTTTCTAATTTACAAATGAATTTAGCACATGGTACTTAGGCATATATTTTATCCTTTCAAAGTACTAGAATATAATACACTTAGATACATAAGTACTTAGGAGATCAAAACCCCAATAGAAAACAATTAAATGGTACCCTTAGAATCTTAGTACCTTGTACCTTTCTTAATAAAAATGGTTGTGCATTCACACATGGTTTAAAGAAAAGTATTAAACTAATTAACACCATAGTACTTTGAAAGACTAAGTCTATTGTCCAATGGGTAAAATTTCCCCTAACATCTATTATCCAATGGATAATAGTTATTAGGCCAAATAAATAATAAAATAAATCCCAAAAGTACCTTAAAGTAATTAAATAATATTTTCCTTAATATTCTTAGTACTTTAACCAAATATACTTTTAATATAAACAAATGGGTTTCTATTATCCAATGGATAATAGTTTCCCTAACAATCTTTGTCCAATGGACAAAGAATAAAATCAAAATAATTAAAAGAAAAAGAATATTCAATACTTTGACTAGGGTTCAAAAGGTCCAAAAGGTTCAATGAGGGCAAAATGGTCAATTTGCGGTAACTAGATGGCTTTCTAGTTTAGTTCCTCCAACCGGATGGTTAGAAGCTAACTAGGCTTGCTAAGTAGGACTAAAGTGCAAGAAATCAAATTTGAAGGGTAAAAACGTAATTATGACAAACTACCGGAAGTTAAGGCAACACAAGCAATTTAAATAAATAACTTGAATAAGAAATAAGTTCAAGGGCAAAAATGTAATTACGACAAATTATAGGATTTTAAAAGTAAATCAAAGCAAATTCAAGTAATCAATAAAAATTCAAATATTTAACGAAATTTTTACTGACCAAAAATCAGGGTCGTTACATCATCTTTGCGGAACCCGAGACAGGAGCGAAACTGGTCTATGCGCGGCTGCTGTGCAGCCGCTGCTGTACCTGTAGCAGCGTTCTTGAAACAATAATGCTATCGGCACATACATTAGGCACAGATAAGGAATAGCAGCCCACGTGGCAAAAAAAAAAGGGGCAACCACCCCCCCCCCCCCCCCCCCCCCCCCCCCATTTTGAAAATTTCAAAATTTTCGGGAATATAATTTTTGCTCCCAAAATATTCCAAACCCATTTCCCATTTCTGCTCCATCTCCACGCACCAACACTAGAAACCACCGCCACCAACAACTGCCAATCATCTGAGATGCAACCGACCGCCATCTCTCTCTCTCTCTTTCTCCACCGACGACCCCCACTCCATCAACGGATTTGTGAAACCACGGCGAACCTGACGGCCACCCAAAACCCCCCACCATGGACGGCACGCCAAATCAGTTGTGGTGCGTTTTTCTCTCGTGTAAGACCTTAACTTTTGTGCTGCGTTTTTCTCTCTTGTGTAAGATCTTAACTTTTTCTTGGGTCTAAAATTAGGGTTTGTTCTTCAGAAATTGGAGCTTTTTGAAAATTAGGGTTCTAAAAAAAATGGGGCATTTCACAAATTTGGGTTTGTTCTTTGCAAATTGGGGCTTTTTACAATGGGATGTGCTGGTCTCTGATTTGAGAAAGAATCCAAAGCAAAGTATGTACTCTATCTTTTTGTAGTCGTAAATGTAATTAGTATCTTTTTGTATTTTAATCTTCTTATTCGACTTCCAGGAGGAAGAAAAACCAGGAGCTTCCTTAACGATGCTGAGAAAAAGCCTAATCTTGTTGGTTTGACCCAGAAAGAGCACTCCGAAAAAAGACAACAATAAAGGAAGTTGAGCCAGGATTTGACTGGAAGCACGAAAGCTGGAAGGCCGAGGACATTCGTTGCTATAAGCCCGAACCGTAAGGCTACTGATCTCGGGATTAGACCCTGAGGGAAGGAGTCTCACCTCCCACAGAGAAGATTCTTTGGATGGAAAATTATGCTATTTCTGTCATTTTGGAAGCAAGTTATACTTGTAAACAGAGAACTGCAGACCATTTTTTTTTCTTTTTGTTCCGTTTTACTGGAGTAGAAAGAAGAGACAAGGAAGATGAAGGCCTGCCTTATTTTTTAGTTCATATTACCGATATTAGGCTCTGTAAATTTGGCCTTTCTCATTTGCAAGTTGTGCAAGGGATTGCTTCTAATGGTAGTTGATTTCATGTTTGCAGGAAAAAAACAAGTCTACGTGAATTGAAGCCTAAAAGAAAGGAGAGCTGCCACTTGCGCAGCTGATACAATGCCTTTGCTTCAGAAGTGAACATATCTTTCGGAAGGTAGTGAAACCATGAACTAACGAAGTGGAACCTGAATTGTTGCCCTGTAGGATGTAAAGTATATACTAGAGTCAATAGTAAAACTGAAGTAGGCAGGCAACACTGAATTAAAGTTCACACAAGTGCTTTGTAATGATTTACAAATTAATGGAATGAACTGTCATGAAATTGGTTCTGGTATACATGTTGTTGGAATTCTTATGTTACTTTCAATTTTGGGGCTATAAGCTTGCATTTACAGTCTCTTACATGATAATTGGGGAAGCATTGTTTGATTGGGAAGCAATATAAGTGTCATTTTTGCAGAATCCTGTTTGGAAATGATCACTATCTATGTGTGTGATACAAGACACATGCCAACTGTGAATAAACAAAGATAGTAAACTGTAACTAATAGGCTACTCATACAAAACAAAAGTCAAATTCTCATTGAACATCACAGTGAACAAACTGAGAGAGTAAATGGCAATTAGACTACCCATACAACACAAAGGCACAAAAAGCCACATTTCAATTTATCATCAAAGTTACTTAGACGGTTGAGAGAGACTAATTGATCTCAAAAGTCACTACCCTCAAAATAAAATTTTTGTTTCAGGTAGAACTAAACCATGAAACTCACAATTAATGTTGCCATAAGGGTGCCCTCTCTGTAACGCCCCGAATTTTGGGTACGTTAAATAAAACAATTTTATTAAAAACTTAAAGAAAAGAGTCTGGCTCTTATTACAAAATAACTCTCAAAAGAGTACTTTTATTACAAAATGAAAGGAAACTGAGGTTCCTAACTACAGCTCCGCCTGCTCTTCCATCCTAGCCAGCTCCTCGGCTCCGTACGCCTCCAAGCTGAAGATCTCGCCCTGCTCATCTATGAGGTCTGACACATTATACCGGCGTCGCCACCAATATAATATGCCAGGGTCACCAAAAGGCAACACCGTGAGCTACAACGCTCAATAGGAAAACCTTACCCACTAACCTTATAACGGTGAAACACTTACAACAACACTAACAGTCACACATTTACATTTGTTAACCATCTATCGTTGGTGTCCAAGATCTCTCGTGTTTCTCCTACGCGACTCGTCATAGACCGTGTCAATCATTTTCCATTTACAAATCAACCTTTCAAAAAACACTTGCATTGGCTCCGTACCGCGGATAACCAAGCCATACACACCCAACCTCGGTTCCGCCGCGCCGGGTTCCCGAGTATCCTCACAATGGTTCCGCCGCGCCGGGTTCCCATTGGCACACATTGCATTGGCTCCGTACCGCGGATAACCAAGCTACACACCCAACCTTGGTTCCGCCGCGCCGGTCTCCCAAGTATCCTCACTATGGTTCCGCCGCGCCGGGTTCCCATAGGCACACACACACACACATCACATAATGCTACCAAACTAGTCATTATGTCGTTTCAAAAATATTTCCAACCTCGGAAAACATATTTTCTTTGTCAACCACACCCTAGGTGCCATGTTTCTACTTTCTCGGTTCTCGTGTCTCGTTATCATGCATAGACTTCCGCCGTTGGACTTCCACACATTCAATCATTCAACGTTCATCGAAATCTTGAAATTAAACTAACTAGATCATCCAACTTGATTTTATACCACAAGTAATACAAACAATTCACATAAGCATGCTCATAATCATTTTCAAGATCAAAATACAAATACTTGAAATGGAAAGTTTATAAAGATAACATACCTTGAAATGGAAGATAACGGGATCTTACATATACATAGGAATAGGGTAAGAGTATCCTACCTTGATCCGAAACTAGTCGGGGCCGAATAAGCAAGTTGGAAAAATCCTACGGGCGGTGAAACTTCCGAATCTGGACCGAACTTTGGACGGCAGTAACTCGGTCAATATTTGGCCGAATAGAGTCGTTCTTGGGTCGAGAACGAAGCTCTCGAAACCCTCTACAACTCTCGGGAAGGAAGTTGATCCTAGAAATGATTGTAGGTTGGAGAAAAATGGGGATAAAGCAAAAGACAGTAAGCTGTCTGGAATTTGGAATCCGAAATTTTACTGAACTTCGGATGCCAATATCTTTGTCATTTCTTAACCGATTGGGTTGGTTCTTGAGCCTAACTTCAAGGTTTCGAAGTGCTCTACAACTTTCCAGAAGGAAGTTGATCCTAAAAACTACTCTAGGCAGGAGAAAATGGAGGATTTCCGACGGGACAGTGGCTGCCCAGAAAAACAGAAAATGGTTTCTAGAGAGAAGGAAGAGCAATGCTTGAGGTGTGAGTTCAAGGCATGAGAATGAGCTTCTATTTATAGGCAAGAGCTTGGCTCCCTCTCCTCTCCTCATTGGCCGGCCCCCCTCTCTCTCTCCTTCCCTCAATTGACACTTGGCAAGAATCCTAGAAAGATCAAGGCAAATCCAATGGCTAGGATTTGTTCTTGGAAGTCTTGGTGACCAAGGAGGTGTGAACAAGATTAAACAAATGGAAATTGTACAATGAAGGACAATGGAGTAATTTCTTAGCTAGGAAGAAAGAATCCCATGGATTTGAAGTACAATGGGAGATCAACCAAGGTACAACCCATCTTCCTTCTTCTTTCTTCCTCTTCTTTTCCTCTCTCTCTCTCTCTCCCTCTCCTAGCCGAATTCTCTCTCTCTCTCTCCTCCCTCTCGGCCTCTCTCTCCTCTCTCTCTCTCTCTCTTGCAAAGTACAACACACACATATATATATATATAACTCATGCAAGAATACAAATAAAATATAGTACTTTTGGTACTAAAGATCAAAGTAGTCTAGAAAGGGTCAAGATTTTCCATTAACTTCTTAATAGGCACATGTGTACTCTAGGCTAGAACTAAGTCATCCATGTACTTAAAAAATAATATAGCCATGGTACCTTGTGATCTAGGAAGATCAAAACCCCAATAAAATAATATCAAGGGTACTTTAGGAATCTTAGTACTAAGTACTTTTCCAATAAGATAATGGGTACTTTGTCACATGGGCTTAAAAGAAAAGATTAGATTAACAAATCCCATTGTCCTTTGAAAGACTAAGCCTTTTACCCATTGGGTAATAATTCCCCTAACTTCTATTATCCAATGGATAATAGTTATTAGGTTACTTTTATAATAAAATAGAATGTACCTTGTCACATGGGAATTAAGAAAAAGACTAAATTAATCCATCCATGTACTAGGTGAAAGATTTAACCTTTTACCCAATGGATAATAACCACCCTAACTTCTATTGTCCAATGGACAATAGTAATTAGGTTACTTTATATACTAAAATAATCCAAGAAGTACTTTAAAGGAATTAAAAAGTCTATTTTTCAATATTCTTAGTACTTTGACCAAGTATACTTTTAATATAAAGAATTAGGGTTTCTATTATCCAATGGATAATAGTTTCCCTAACTTTTATTGTCCAATGGACAAAGGGTAAAACCAAAAATATTTAAAAGAAAAAGAATAATCAATTCTTGTTCTACGGTTCAAAAGGTTCAAAGTGTCCAAGGGGGGGCAAAACGGTCATTTTGAGGTAACTAGATAGCTTTCCAATTTAGTTTCTCCAACCGGGTGGTTAGAAGCTAACTAGGCTTGCTAAGTAGGCCAAAGCGCAAAGAAATCAAAATTGAAGGGCAAAAACGTAATTATGACAAACTTCAAGAATTTAAGGAAATTTACGCAATAACAACGAGATTTTTATTCGTTAAAAATCGGGGTTGTTACACTCTCTATATATAAGCTAAGAGAATATATGTATTGCCATTTGCCAAAAATACAAAAAAGAACAAGTCTTCCATTACAAATTGGTTGAAGCCTCGTCAAGGTCATAGCTCCACATTCCACCGTGCGGTCCAACCATTTGGGATGTCTGAAATTAAAAACCAATTGTCAAGTACGTAACATGTGAAAATTTAGAATGATCGACAAGATAAAAAAAACATAGGGATACTTACACTACAATTTACGCTCCCTTGCATGATAACCTCATTGAGTTCCATAGTGTGAACATTTGGATTATACTACACCAGTAAAATAAAACATTAGTGTAATTATAAAGCTCAACAATACACATTTTCTAAATACTTTTAATAATTGCAAGTTGAAAGATATACCGTCATGCTCTTCGCATTGCCTCGACTAGCTTTCCCATTCTTGCTTGATTGCTTTATCTTTCGAATAATTTTTTCAATTCTTGGTTGTTTCCTATTTACCGGTGGCCGCCCTTTCCGAGACGTTTAATCGGATCACCCACAGGTATTTTTTTCTCTTCGGAACTTAGGATTTCATCTACTATGTTGATTGACATAGGCCTATCGCCTAGGCACTCCTCCTCACAAACTTCCTTCTCCACCTCGGCTTCTTGCAACTTGGCCACCACCTCTTACTCTTCGCCTCGGAATCCATGGCCTTTTCGGCGGCTTTACGGAAAGCAACCAACATATAATCATAGCGACGCCATTCGGGCTTGCGTTCCCAATTTGCATAACTAACCTTCACCATTGTATGACTCCTCCTCACGTTTTTGCTCCACCTTGGTAGAATGTACTTCTCTGGAGCTTCATTCAACTTCTTTCTTGACCAAACCATTACAATATGCTTGCACACAATCCCCTTAGATTCAAATAGCCGACACGTACAATTACTTTCTTTTGACTCCTCATTGTAACAAACATGAAAAGTAACGGTTTTCAATATTCCCTTCTCACCAACTTTTATATCTTCTTCAATCTCAAATTTCGAAATGCCATCATCTACCACCTTCATGGAAGTGAAATTGCATGCAATCTTACCGGCTACTTGAGCTTGAAAATCCTTATATTTTGCGAGTGTTTATGCATATTGAAATTGATCTTCAAAACCATAAGGGGACACATTCTTCATTTGTTTGTTAAAACAACGGGCATCTTCCTCGTCTTCTTTTTCCACCTTCTTACGCAAGGCATTCTCATATTGCTCCACAAATTCCTTCAATGTGGTATTTGAATGTACGTAGCCATCAAAGTAGGCATTCATGCTTTCACTCCATTGGGTTGTTGACATTCCCGCCCAAAAAACATCTTTCACAAATGCGGGAGCCCATCGGTGCCTTTCCTCGTACAAGCCACTTAGCCACTCGTTGGCCTCTAAGTGATATTTATTGACGAGATTGCCCCAATTTTTCTCAAATTCCTCTTTAGTCAATGAATCATACGCAGCACTAAGGACATCCCATTTAATCGGTTCATAGTCATCATAATTTTTCAACTTTTCAGGAACTTTTTTCAACAAATGCCACAAACACCAACGATGCCATGCGTTTGGGAAAACTATACTTATTGCGTTTTGTATGGCACGACATTGGTCCGTTATGATGGCATTAGGAGAACACCCGGACATGCAAGCAACCCATGTCTTGAACAACCATACAAATGAAGCTGTGTCCTCTCGTAATATTAGTCCGCACCTAACAAGATCGATTGTCCATGATGATTTACACCCACGAAAGGAGCAAACGGCATATCCACTGGTTAACCAAATAAGTGGTGTCAAATGCGACCACATCTCCAAATTCCTTGAATGCTTCTTTACTTTTCCCATCGGCCCAAAAAACATTCTTTAGTCGGTTTTCTTCATCTAGATCAATTGCATAAAAAAATGCTTCATTATCAGTTTTCATCTTAATAAAATACTTGTGCATTGATTCTGCATCCCCTTCCTTAAGTTCTGAGCGTCTCACTTTATCGACGTAATTCCTTGCATCCTTGGGTAACCATGGCAAGTTGCTAGGCCCCCCTACCTCAATCGTACATGAGGCAATTGTCTGATTCATTTTTATTCCAGTCGTGCGATTCAACTCTATTGTCCTTTTAGCATGTAATGGGATAACCCGATTGGCTTGTAGATATCGAGCTTTCTTCGGGCACATTTCATGGTTATGCTTCAGTTCAATTGAATTCAAAAGCCACTGTGGGCAATGCGATTGCCCGATTTTCTTTCCTCCGGGAAGGGATTCCGTTCCCCACCTTTTGAGAAGAGAAAATGATGCCGGTTCGCGGGAGCGCTTTTGAAGCTGGACGACAAGCGCTCGCGAAAAATACAGAGTCGCCACTCGGGTTTGAAGATCCGACACCCAAGGAACCGTATTTCGAAGCACTTGCCGCATTGTTTGATTTGAAAAAAATTAAGGAACCAGTCCGTCATAACCATATCTGGGTTCGGGAGCCAGGTTACGAGAGGGGAATGGTTTTATGGCACCCCTCTCGCCCAATCCGGAGATCGGTCTCTACTTAGGCGTTTGCGAAAATGTTATTTGTTTGCGATTCTGTTTAATTAATCAATTTTTAGCCAATTAGGGCGAGGGAACAGTTAAAGGGGATTAAAACTATAACATGTTTGCAAGATGTGATAGATGATAGCATGGATGGCACGACATATTAGAAAATAAACAAGATAAAATCTAACACTGAGATTGGATATCAAAACAGTGCACTGGAATGAGTTTAACACAAATAATGGCCAACTTGCATGCATGGATCTGCCAGCATGCAAGTCCTTCATCGCGCGTCAAACCCATTCCATCGCGCGAGGGTTGATATCTTCCCAACAGGTTAAGTTTTATCTTCTTCTGGGCTCTGGAAGGACCAGTGCACACCCAGGACAAACCACGCAGTTTATGTGTACTGAAAGTAAATCAATATTTACAAGTTAACACAGCTGAAATGAAATGCAACCCTTAAACAGTGAGGGTGTTAAAACAGAGGCTGGGAGCCTAGCTGCCCATGCAAGGGCAATTACTGGAAAGAGCGCACCATCGCGCGATGGAGTCACATCATCGCGCGATTGTTCTGACTGGACTTCCAGGAATTGCTTTGCATGCCTGGGTTCTGAGACATGTTTAGAAGCTACCCGGGAGCATTCCAATATGAACAGGAAAGTAAACTAAACTGAATTATTGATTTTAGCATGCAACACGTTAAAAGATATCGAATATTGTTAAGTAAGAAAACATGAAGCCATGTATTTATAACAGGACAAGGATTCCATCCCCACGAGAACCTTATCACGCACATGGAGAACCATCGCGCGACAGAGTGGGTATCTGGCGCGTGGGTTCGCCTGTCCTTAGTAGCTTGTAAATTTGCTGGCTTTGGGACCAAGACTGATATTGATTACCATCCCTGGCCCTGTCAGCCCCCCTCAGGGATCAAAACAGTGAAGGTTGAAAATTATACCTTTGCTTTGAATGATTTGAATAAGGCTTGAATGAAGTGGTGTGCCTTTGGTAAACGAGAAAGTGGTAGTGGCTTTGGTAGAGATCAAGATTGTAGTTCTTGCTCTTCTTTTGAGTGAATTTTTGGTAACCCCTTTGAAAGAGAGCAATGGGGGTTATTTATAGGAAAAAGGGGGCTTGTTGGTGGCTAGACAAGGTCATGCAGCCAGCCAACAATGCTGGCAGCACTTACTTGGTAGAGAAGTGGGGTGCCAAGTTGATGGAAGAGTGGGGGATTAGGTGGTGCAAGGGTGGCCCTGCAAACGCCGTTCAGTCGATGGAACGGGGTCACATGGACCTGCAGACGCCTCATCATCACAAAATCCAACTGGATACGACAAGTGTCGACCATCGCGCGAGGATTCGAGCTTCCCCGCGATGGTCAAACAGTCAATGTTTGACTTTGACCTCCACCTGGCAAGTAGAGCATCGCGCGAATGACTCAGTGAGTCGCCCGAATGTCAAACCCTTAGTCAAGGTTTGGGGTTTAAAGGCTTCGGGGTCAAGGACGGGTTCTGCACACACCAAACTCAAGCCATCTCATTCAATACTGTTCGCGACCTAATTCATCATCGGGGGAACAAGAAACTGAAAAAGAAATAAAATGATTTGGGAAATCAGATTGGGGTGTCTACAGCCACTTTCCATCGATTTTCAAGGACAAGTTCACTGATGCTTTACAATTTGTTTTGGATGTTGGATGGGCTTTGAGTGGGTTCAGTGCCTTGTTCCTCGACTTTCCACTCCTATGACAAGAGTAGGTTATATTCGTTTTTTGTCCATTCCTACGCTTGTTAGAAGTTCTTGTGACGACAACAAAACCTTGCACTTTCGCATATCTACCATAACAGTCACGTGCATCATCTTTTGAATCAAAAAACATACCAATCTTAGGTTCTGGTACCTCCTCCAAATTCTGATCTTCCTCCAAGACCAAGTCCTCACAGTCCATTATTAAAATAGCTTTGATATCTTCGTTGATTTCTGGTGATGGGTCTTGAAATTCCATACTTCTACCATCAAGCAAATAATACAATGCATTAGACATAATTATTTTTAAACTTGGTGTGGGCAATGCGATTGCCCGGTTTTGTTTTTCCTACCTTCGGGAAGGGATTCCGTTCCCCTCCTCGAGAAGAGGAAATAGGCTGCCGGTTCGCGGGAGCGCTTTTTGAAGCTGGACGACAAGCGCTCGTGAAAAATACAGAGTCGCCACTCGGGTTTGAAGGTCCGACACCCAAGGAACCGTATTTCGAAGCACTTGCCGCACTGTTTGATTTGAAAAAGTTAAGAAACCAGTCCGTCATAACCATATCTGGGTTCGGGAGCTAGGTTACGAGAGGGGAAGAGTTTTATGGCACCCCTCTCTCCCAATCCGGAAATCGGTCTCTACTAAAACTTTTGCAAAAATATTTGTTTTGCGATTCCATTTTATTAATCAATTTTTAGCCAATTAGGGCGGGGAACAGTTAATTTAGGGATTAAAACTGTAGCAATTTGCAGGATGTGATAGATGTTTATGGATAAATGAAATGACGAGGAATAAATGGGATAATATTTAGCACTGATTTCAGGATGCTAGAACAGTGCTCTGGTTTGAGTTTATTGTGAGCAGTGGCCAACTTGCATGGACAGAAGTTTATGCATGCAAGCCAACCATCGCGCGATACACTCACACTGTCGCGCGAGTATTGACATCCCACCAACAGGTCAAATTTTATCCCCTTCTGGGCTCTGGAAGGACCAGTGCACACCCAGGGTCAAACCAAGCTGTTCATGTGTACTGAAAGTAAACCAATATTTACAAATTAACACAACTGGAATAAAATGCAACCCTTAAACAGTGAGGGTATTAAAACAGAGGCTGAGAGCCTAGCCGCCCATACAAGGACAATTACTGGAAATGACTGAACCATCGCGCGATGGAGTCACATCGTCGCGCGAGTGTTCGGACTGGACTTCTAGGAATTGCTTTGCATGCCTGGGGTCTGAGACAGATCCAAAAACAACCCAGGGGTGTTCCAAAGTGAACAGGAAAGAAACTGAGCTAACCTACCGATTTTTAAAATGCAAAACAGTGGGATATACTAGATATTGTTTAACAGGAAAGCATGAAATTACATAAATGGACAAGAACAAGAATCTCATCCCCACGAGAACCTTATCACACAAACGGAGAACCGTCGTGCGATGGAGTGGGTATCTCGCGCGTGGGTTCTTCTGTCCTCAGTAACTTGTAAATTTGCTGGCTTTGGGACCAAGACTAATATTGATTACCAGCCTTGGCCCTGTCAGCCCCCCTCAGGGATCAAAACAGTAAAGAACAAGGATTATACCTTTGCTTGAATGCTTTGAATATGGCTTGAGTGAGATGGTGTGGCTTTGATAAGTGAGTAAGTAGTAGGGATTTGAATGAAAGAAGAGATCAAGGTTATGGTTCTTGCTCTTCTTTTGGAGATTTTTTTGGTAACCCTTTGAAAGAGAACAAAGGGGGGGTTTTATAGAAAGAGGGGGGCTTGGTTGGTGGTGAGCCAAGGTCATGCAGCCAGCCAACAATGCTGGCTGCACTTACTTGGTGGGGAAGAGGGTGCAAAAGTTGATGGGAGAATAGGGGACTAGGTGGTGCAAGGCTGGCCCTGCAAACGCCGTTCAGTCGATGGAACGGGGTCACACAGACCTGCAGATGCCTGATCATCACAAAATCCAGCTGGATATGACAGGTGTCGACCATCGCGTGATGGAGTGAGACCATCGCGCGAGTGTTCTAGTTTCCCCGCGATGGTCAATCAGTCAATGTTTGACTTTGACCACCACCTGGCAAGTAGAGCATCGCGCGAATGACTCAGTGAGTCGCGCGAGAGTCAAACCCTTAGTCAAGGTTTGGGCTTGAGGGTTTCAGGGTTAAAGATGGGTTCCATATACACCAAACTCAAGCCATTTCATTCTCTCAATACTGTTCGCGACCTGATTCATCATTGGGGGAACAAGAAACTGAAAAGAAAGAAGTAAAACGATTGGGAAATCGGATTGGGGTATCTACAGTAGTCCCTCTTTGACAGCATGCGGAGCACCATTAGTTGGTACGGGTAACGTCAAAGATTTCTAGACACCCATCTAATTTACCCAAAAGCCGATTAATTGAAAAGTGCAAGACAGTATGTACAAATACCGTGCACCAAGGAATTGGACGGATGGATCGTTGCTGAATTTGAAATTGGACGGATGGATCGTCGCTGATTTGAAATTGGACGGATGGATCCTCGCTGATTTGAAATTGGACGGATGGATCGTCGCTGATTTAAAAATGGACTTTGCGTGGGGTAGACCACTGCTGGGGATATAAAGCACTTTTGATCACGGATGTCCAGTAGAGACCCAGAATCATTTGCTAAGCCCGAGAAAAACTTGTGGGCCATTGTCATGGTTACACTTGAGATTGGGCCGAACTAGAGACTAAAACCGGTCAACGGCCCAGTTGGACCATCGCGCGAGCAAGTCAAACCATCGCGCGATGGTTTCCGGTCAGGGTTTGAATCCAAAACAAGCCCAGACCCGTCCCGTGCTTGCTTTATTCCCTTTTAAATGACGGGGATGTTCTAAAACCGCTCACAGCAGTTTCGAACTCCCCTTAAGTCTACTTTCTCTCAAACTCTCAACCCCAAACCCTTGATTTTACTCCGAAATCCATAAATCCAAAACACCCACACTCATCCATGGCAGACCACGGCAATGGGGGCGGCGGAGGAGAGGTTGTTGATCGTCCGAAGGACGAGGGAGGACCCATGGTGGTCGATTTAGGCGATCAGCCGCCGGCGGAGGCTGTTCCGGATGTTGGTGCAGCAATGGCAGGCGACGGCGATGGCGTTCATGGCCATGCACAGGCGGTTGAAGATGATGGGGAACATCGCGCGACGGAGTCAGATCGTCGCGCGATGGAGGGGGTCGGGACATTGACTTCTGAAGTCGAGCCATTAGACCCGAGCGAGGCCGTGAGCGGCTCAGTAGTAGTTGGTGGTAGTTCCGAGGGTACGGGCAGTAGGAGTGCCGATGGTGCTGATGTCGGGCCAAGTGATATTCCGCTGAGGGATCCGGCGAAAGGCAAGGGTGTGGTGATCGAGGAGGAGGGTGTCACAGAGGTTCCCGAGGAGGAGGTACTGTTTCGGCCAGCAGCGACGTCGTCGGGCCATAGACCGATCACGAGACAGGACCTTGCAGAGTTTCTGGGCAAGGAGAGACTAGCCCGGCTCCTCGAGGAAGATCCCATGATAGGGGCTGCTGTCTTGGAGGCTCGAGAGGAGCGAGAGCAGGAGATAGCTGCTTCGGAGGCTGCGGCGAGAGCCGAGAGAGAGCGAGCTGCTGATGAGGAGCTTTTGAGGGATGCTGAGACCGAGGAGAGGGTTGGTGCTAGAGTACAGGGCCCCAGGGTGACGGTGGTGTCGGAGGCGGAGAGTTTGACTCGGGCTCCGTTTTCAGCAGAGGGGTACAGGTCACCTGCTCCTCACTTGTTTGTGCCGTCGGGTTTCACAGCATATCGGCCACGACAGACGGAGTATGACTCCAAGCTGGTTTTGAGAGACCCTGACACTCATATCTCACGCAGCTGGTCTGAGGTAACTTTCTGATAAACACTCCTTTCCTTTATTAGATGCCATTCAAATACAATGCATGCGCCCAAATGTTAAAAGTTATAGAGTAATAGCAACCCTCTGAAGTAGACTTCGAATAGCGATACCATAGTTCCATGTCTGAATGTCGTGCATGAGACATAATAACTTGAACCAACCACCCATTGCTAGGCCGCATTGATTACCTAGAACTTGAAAATGAAAGCTTTGTATGCTGACATATCCTTTGTTTTTTGTTTTCGTGTCTGGTATAGGAGAGGGCACGGCCGAGAAACATTCGCGGCTTTGGGGGTGCATGCAGCTCTTTAGCGTTGTACCAGAGCTTGCCGGAGAGGGTGAGGCAGTTAGTGGACGAGGCAGGCTTTGGAGAGTTCATTCAGACTCTCACGCCGGTGAGGAATGACCATGCTGTCTTGGTTGCACTTGCAGAGAGGTGGAGGGACACCACAAATACCTTCCACCTACCAATTGGGGAGATGACGGTGACGCCTACCGACTTTGCGGCGATCACAGGCCTAAGGGTTGGGGGTTAGCCTATCCCGTTTGACTCGGGCATTGCGGAGGACGAAGCAGCCTTAGAGTGGTTTTTGGGTGAGGTGCCCAAGATCGAGGAAGGGATGGCGAGATATGGGCAGTTTTGTCCGATATCTTAAGAAGGGGGTGACGACCGATCAAGAGGCGGAGCAGATGGCCCGGGCGTACCTGTTGTACCTCTTTGGCGCTACCCTGTACCCAAACAGGCGTAGCAAGGTTCACCTGTCTTACTTGCCCGCGCTGAGGGACTTGAGGACGGCCTTACGCTTTGATTGGGGCGGACCAGCACTAGGGGCAGCCTATGGCTTCTTTGGGGACTCGTCCAGGACGGCGGTGAGCACTGCCGGGTACTGGCGGATTTGGGAGGTATGATTCACCATTGAGTAATGCACGTTCCGCAATTCATACTTGTCTTCATTTTGACCGCATAATCTGTTCAATAGTATTTTTGCATGTACTACTGATTTGATCTATTGACAATCGTTCAGCTTTGGGCTTATGAGGTGTTGAATATGTGTCGTCCGGTGACGAAGAGCCTGGACTTTGGAATTCTCCCGCGCGCACACATATGGAGCAAGAAGAACATGGGTGAGAAGAGGGGCAGAGGCGATCTGAACGGCTTCAGGATATACCTTAACGAGCTCCGACCTTCACAGGTATGATACTTCGTAGAAATAGCGATACATGTCCCTTTTTATTGCTTCAATGCTGTCGCTGACCGATATTTGCATTCTTTGCCCATGCAGATTAAGTGGGATCCCTGGAGGGTGGCAGAGCCTGAGCCTGAGTACTTGGCTCGTAGCAGGGTCGTCACGGCGAGTAGAGTGCTGCTGGAGTCGGCCTTTGGTTGGCAGTGGTACTTAGGTGACCGAGTGACACGTCAATCACTTGGCTATGCAGAGTTTCAGGTGCCTGGACCGCTTCCACCACGGGCCTCGCACACAGGAGAGTACACCTTGGCCGAGTTAGAGGTCTTCACACGGCCTGATACTGACTTGGCACGCCACTTACGTCCTGACATGGACTATACAGCCTATCAGAGGGAGCGCTTGGCGGGGCCACTGGGAGTACATGAGTTCAGAGAGGTTCAGAGTCAGGCCCGCGGAGCTGCTGAGGAGAGGAGAGCCGTCTCAAGGAGACCGGGCAGTGGTGAGAGTCGCCCGAGGCGAGGTCCGAGTGGACCAGTGAGAGGTGGGCCACCAGAGTTGACATGGCAAATAGCAATAGTAGACTCTCAAGGCAATCCAGCTGAGTTGCACCTTACCCCGGCCAGAGTCGAGCCAGCGCCCGTTACCGTACAGGTAAGACATTGTTGCTTTCATTATTGTACTCCCATAAAGCTTGAAATATGACTCAATTGCTTATATTCAACTCATCTTTGCAGGTACCCAATGAGTGGGTGAACGAGGCTGTCCGGCGCATGCTCGCGTTGGCGAACGTGATAAGGAGGGCGGCGAGCGGCCTGCCGTTGGATTTGCGCTATCCCCAGCCGGCGGCTCGGAGATCCCAGGTATACCCTTAGAAAACGATACATTCCTGCATTCGATACATTCCTTTGCTTTCGATACCAGACGTATGCTCATGTTTGCACGATATACAGTATGCTTTGATTGCTTCTTGATTTTGCTTGATCATACCTGCTTTTAGAACATGAAATATGCAGACATATGCTAATGTACACAATATTTACAATGCAGGCACAGGGACAGATGGCTCCTAGGAGGAAGAGCGTGAGGGATCCTCCGCAGAAGAAATTAGCTGTCAGGACTCCCGCTCCTACACCTAGTACCAGGCCACAGGCACGGGGCTCACAGCCATCTGCTGCCAGCAAGGAGGCGGCTCGTAAGGCCGTGGCGCGCGCCGAGGAGAGGTACCAGCTGAAGATGCGCTAAAGGCCTTCACAGGACGAGCCGGTCCGCAAGAAGCAGCTGATCCTGCCTGAGGTCTCCGAGGAGGAGGAGGAAGAGGAAGGGGAGGAAGAGGATGCGTCTGAGAGCAGCGGGTCTGACGACTCAGCGGACGATCCAGGCTTCAGGGTGGATCCCACAGAGAGAGACGACGAGGACAACGATGGAGAGGGCGACTGGTTCGGGGATGACTGAAGGCCGTCAAGAAGCCTTATCCCACTTTCTGCATTTTGATTTTTGTTTCTGGGCCTGCGTGCCCGCGTAGATAGACAGAAGGCCAGAGTGCCTTAGCTGATACTTTGGTAGATACTTTTGAGGCCTGCGTGCCTTTTTGACTTTGATGGGCGAGTGTGCCCGAGTTTGACATGATGATTTTTGGGTGGCCGGAGTGCCGCATGCAGAGCAGCGTCTTTTACCTTGACATGGATAGATCACAGTTTAGCTATAAAATTTGCATTTTTGATTTATTTCATCCTTGCAAAGGGTTAAAGTAGATAAGTGTTTACCACTAATACTGTACTTGCATTGATAATGTACTGAGACTGTTCACAGACACATGTATAGGTACAGACGGGACTTAGCTCAGAAGAAAAACAATAAAATACCTTAGGACACGGCCAGGATACGAGAAATATGGTGGAATTTTGGACATTTGTAAGCCAAAACTCAAAATATTCCAACTTGGATGAAACTGACGCTGTGGTGAGGTCATGCGTATGCAAAACAACCCACGAGAGTCAACGGAATTGAGAAACATGCCCTAAAACGTGAATTGGACATGAAAGTGCCTCAAAGGACACAAAATGGACACGAAATGGAAAAACAAGACTCTATTATGCCCCGGACTGAAACCGACACCCCCGTACAGTCATATTAGGCCACCATGACCTGTACGGCATGAGAGGATGGGGAGAATCCCTTGGAAACGAGTTCCGACTTCCCAAAATGGCTTTTTGAACTTGAAACGGGCTACCGAGGGTCCAAAATCTTCGTTAAATGCAATTTTTCGAATCCAATGCTTGGATACAGTCATATATGCTTATAGTGACTTGCTGGAACCATAAAAATTGCAAAAGAACCTTTGGAACTTGAAATGACCAAAGTTGGGCAGTAGCTGGTATAATCTGTCAAATTGCAGGCTGAACCATCGCACGAGAAAGTGAGTCCATGGCGCGATGAAATGGATGCTAAACCCTCGCGCGATAGAGTGAGAGCATCGCGCAATGGTTGAGCCGTGCTAGGCCACCTTTATTTGACCGTCTCAGAATTCCAGGACAAGCAGGCCTTGTCATCACTTTTCCTCAGAGTAATTCATTGGACGGTGCAGAGATGCTTTTGCTTTGGATGAATGGTTGACACATGGTGTAGATATTTGCTCTGGACAGAGGGATAGCTCGTGCATTCTGATTATAAAGAGACTGATGCTCTGCTAAAGGAAGGCATTCCTCTCACAGTTTGAGATTCCCACGAAAAACCAATATGGCAAATAACCTCCCAGTCCTGATTAGCCCCTGGCTTTCAGCCTTTGTTGCTGGAGATTGGCTGTCATTTCGGTTCCACGGGCTGGCCGCCTTCCGTTTTCTTTGCAATGTGAGGGTTCGTCCTGACCTTCTGAGGGCGGCCCTGCAATTCTGGGATCCGAATGTTCACGTGTTCAGGTTCGAGGTCAACGAGCTGTGCCCCACCATGGAGGAATTCCAAGCGTACCTCCAAGGCGTTGCTTCAAGTGTGATTGTCGTGCCACCTTACAGGAAAAATATACCAAAGCTCTTACAGTCAAGCCTTGACATCACCAGGGGAGCTGCTGAAAGCCTACTGGCTGGAGGGCAAATCAACATCATGCGCCTAATGGAATGGTACGGGCTGGAAGGGGATGTAGGGGATACGGCTCTACAGGCCCGACGTCGGTTTGCTCTAACAATCAGTGTGCTGGCTGCTTATTTACTGGTATCTCCAAATGGGCAGGTGAACCCTATGCTGGTGAGCGTTGCTGCTCAAATGGGTGCTCGAAGGAACGTGGTGCCACTTGTCTTGGCTGAGACACTCATGGGTTTGGACTTGGTTTTTACAGGCCAAACAAACGTCTTTGGCGGTAGCCCGCTTCTGCTGCAGGTAAACTCTCACTCAGCTCACCTTTTTCTGGTTTTCGCACATTCTATTTTTACCTCGTCTCTCGGCTAAGGCTATATTGGAGTTTCTCACTTGTTTTTCCGCTCAAGCTTTATATGGATTCTTACTTGTTTTTCCGCTCTTGCAGCTTTGGCTGTCTGATAAGTTGGGACTGCTCACTGCGCCGGAAGCAAATTGGCCCCACTTGCCTGGCCGAATGCATCAGCGAGGCATGATTTACCCGGAGATGACCGTGCATCAATGGTACACATTCATGAGAGAGATGCTACCGAATGAGATCACTTGGAGGCATGAGGCCCTGAACATCCCGGATATGGCCTTGAATTCTGCAGGTTTTGAGAGGATGGTGATAGCTGGGCTGACCGCTTTCACGTTCTATATTCCTGGCCGTATTCTCCGTCAGTTGGGAATAAGCCAAGGGTTTCACCAAGCCGGGGTCGAGGACTTCCAAGCCCCTGCTTTGACTGCCCACAATTTGAGAGGATATGAGCACAATTGGGGTCTGAGGCAACTCGGGAGAGCTGACCCAGATTTCAGCACAGAACTTATGCACCGGTATCAAGCATGGCTAAGAAGAGAGGTTGCAAGCAGACAAAACAACAACTGACTCTTTGACAGACTCAAATGATCTAGAATAAACTGTGAGCCTGTTAAGGCCTCGAGCATTTCATTCTATTTTTATGCTCAATTGTTTTTAAGATTGCTCAGCCTATGTAATAGAAGTTATAATTTAAATTAAAGTGAAAGTTGGAGAACTCTCCCCTTTTGTTTCAAGTGTTGAACCACTGCGTCTCTTGAATATCGAGCCAAACTCTGGCGACGGTAAAATCGCGGATCAAGTTGATTGATTGTGACTGAATCTCACGGAGAGATTGCCTACGTATCCCTTTTCAAGGAATCAGTTCAGCACGTAGTTCAGGCCAAGATTCGCTCGGGTATTTTAGATCTCCTTTTGCGCTTTAACTTTTGCCTAGAACCGCCCGTTCGGGTTTTCTGTCTAGCGAGCTTTGATCGATGCCTATTTATTTTTGCCTAAACCGCCTTCTCAGGTTTCCGGTCTAGCAGGCTTGCTTTAATTTTTGCTTGGAACCGCCCACCCTTGTGGTTTTCGGTCCAACGAGCTTCTCTCAGGGTAGTAACGCTTGAGTTGATCCAGGTTAACCAGAGTGTTGAACTCGTTGCCGTCGAGATCAATGAGCTGACAGGATGGTCTTGATGATGTATGGTCCGGAACACTTAGGTCGGAATTTGCCGCGAGGGTCGAAAACTGGAGCCCGAATCTCTTTCGTGACCATGTCCCCCTCAATCAAGTCTCTAGACTTCACTTTCTTGTTGAATGCCCTGGCAATTCTCCGCTGATACCCCTGAACATGGTACAAAGCTCGGAGCCTTCGTTCGTCAAAAAGCATGAGTTCGACGAATCTTCCGCTGAGCCACTCAGATTCCGAGAGTTTTGATTCTACCATAATCCTTAGAGACGGCACCTCGAGCTCTATGGGGAGAACTGCTTCCATCCCGTAGACCAAGGAATAAGGGGTTGCCCCTGTTGACGTTCGGATCGACGTTCGGTATCCCCAAAGAGCTAAGGGCAGTTGCTCATGCCAGTCCCTGGCGGATTCCGCAGACTTTTTGATGATGGTCTCGACATTCTTGTTTGCCGCTTCGACTGCTCCATTCGTTTGAGGGCGATAGACGGTCGAGTGATGGATCTGAATCTTGAATTCTTCAAAGAGCTCCAGGACCCTGCCTTTGAAATGATTCCCATTGTCTGACACGAATGCCTGCGGAATCCCATATCGATAGATGATGTTCTTTCTGATGACATGAGCGACTTGGACTGCGGTTAAAGTTCTATATGACTCAGCTTCAACCCACTTAGTGAAGTAATCGATCGCCACCAGAATGAACCTATGACCATTCGAAGCAGATGGCGTGACCATGCCGATGACGTCGATACCCCACACAGAGAAATGCCAAGGCGAAGCCATGCCAAATAGATTAGAGGGTGGGACATGCATTAGGTTAGCATGAATTTGGCACTTGTGACATCGCCGCACGTAATCCACACACTGAGATTCCATAGTAGACCAGAAGTAGCCCTGACGCAAGATCTTCCTAGCAAGCATGACACCGCTCATGTGAGGACCACAAACTCCTTCATGGATTTCTTTCATAATCCTGACAGCTTCGGTGCCGTTGACGCAGAGCTTGTGCATTCCACAATGAGATCTCCTATACAACTTTCCCCCACAGATGATGTAGTGAGCAGCAATCCTTCGCAGTGCGGTTCGGTCTTTCTGAGAGGCTTCAGATGGGTATAAGCCACTCTCGACGAAGTTCCATATGTCATGGTACCAGGGTAGGCCATCATCAACATCATCGATGGCGTTGACACACTGATAGGCGGGATGGTCCCGTTGTTCAATTAAAATGGGGCGGAGTTTGACACCAGCGGCAGTTCGACCATGGAAGCCAAAGTAGCCAGTGCATCAGCGAAATGGTTCTTCAGCCAAGGAACATGAGTCAAGGTCACCTTATTGAAACGAAGGATTAATCCCTCCAAGTCTTGATGGTAAGGTTTCAACTTCTCTTCGCGCACCTTCCAGTCTCCATTGGCTTGAGAAACAACAAGATTAGAATCCCCAATGACTTCGAGTCTCTCAACACTGAGTGCGAGCGCAGCTTCCATACCCACAATGCAGGCTTCATATTCAGCTTGGTTGTTGGTGACATCGAAATTGAGTTTGAACGCAAGCGGAATATGAGAACCGTCAAGGGTGATTAGTAAAACCCCGATTCCGAACCCTTTCTAATTGGCTGCCCCATCAAAGTAAAGAGTCCAAGTGTCTTCGACAACTGTCAGTACTTCTTCATCTGGGAATACGAAATCTGAATCCTCCGGCCCGTCCACGGGGTGGTTGGCTAAGAATTCTGCGATGGCGCGTCCCTTTACTGACTTCCTCGTGATGTACTCAAGATCGAATTCCGCCAAGAGAAGCAACCAACGCGCTAACTTACCAGTGAGTGCTGGCTTCTCAAATAGATACTTGAGAGGATCCATTCGAGAAATCAACTTCACTGGGTAAGCCAGCATGTAGTGTCTCAACTTCTTAGAGGCCTAGACAAGGGCCCAGCACGTCTTCTCCAAAGCGGTGTAGCGTTCTTCGGATCCGACCATCTTCTTACTCAGGTAGTAAATGGCTTGCTCAACTCCCTTATCCCCTTCCTGAGCTAACAAACATCCCATGGACGTAGAACTCACAGATAAGTAGAGAATCAGAGGTTTTCCAGGTACAGGCGGCATGAGAACAGGCGGATTCTGTAGATAGCCCTGGATTGAAACGAAAGCCGCTTGGCACTTGTCCGACCATACGAACGGGGTGTCTTTCTTGAGTAGACGAAACATCGGCTCGCAAGTTAAAGTTAACTTGGCGATGAATCTGCTGATGAACTGAACCTTCCCCAAAAAGCTCCGCACTCCCTTTTCAGACTCTGGTGGCTTCATCTCGAGTACAGCCTTGATCTTTGATGGATCGACTTCAATCCCACGAGAAGTGATCATGAAACCGAGCATCTTGCTTGCTGTGACTCCGAAGGTGCACTTCTGTGGATTAAGACGCATCCGGAACTTACGGAGTCTTTCGAAAAGCTTCCTTAGCACAGGAATATGTCCTTCCCGAGTTTTTGATTTGGCAATCATGTCGTCAACATAGACCTCAACCTCCTTGTGCATCATGTCATCCAGGATAGTCGTGGCAGCTCTCTGGTAGGTAGGACCGGCGTTCTTCAAACCAAACGGCATGACCAAATAGCAGTAAGTCCCCCATTCAGTGATGAAAGTTGTTTTCTCACGGTCTTCGGGTGCCATGAGGATCTGATTGTATCCTAAGAAGCCGTCCATGAACGAAAGCAAAGTATGCCCCGCAGTATTATCCACAAGCACATCGATGTGTGGCAAGGGAAAATCGTCTTTGGGGCTTGCTTTGTTCAAGTCCCGGAAATCAACACAGACACGAATCTGGCCATTCTTCTTGGGAACAGGGACGATATTGGCCACCCAAGTGGGATATTGGGAGACTGCGAGAAAACCAGCGTCAATCTGCTTGGTGACTTCCTCCTTGATTTTCTGTACCCAGTCCGGCCGCATCCGTCTGAGTTTCTGTTTCACCAGTTTAGCATCGGGCAACAGAGGGATTCGATGCTCCACTATCTCAGGATCGATACCGGGCATGTCTTGGTGAGACCATGCGAAAACATCGCTGAATTCAGTGAGGAGCTCTTTGAAACCGCAATGCTCCTCTGGATTTAACGTGGAGCCCACTTGAACCATCAGAGGATCACTCTCATCTTTCAAGTTTATTAAGATTATTTCTTCTTTTAATGGCTGAGCATGACTTTCGTCTTCCTTTTCAATGAAGGCACGGATTTCTTTGGGAATATCCCCATCGAAATCTATCCCTTCATCGTCGGGGTCGACACAGTTTATGTAAAGATCATTCAAGTAGTCAGAAGAGGAGTCTTCATTACATAAGACCCTGCAGGGTCGCCAAGTACAAGGGAGTCGAACTCAAAGTAAAAGCTATGACGTGGAGGGCCGAGAGGCACAAACTCCGACTCAGAGCTAGACTTAGACTCAGAGGACTTAACAGACTCAGTGTCAGACTCAGATACATCATCAATGCAAGTAAGGCGTGGTTTGAAAATGCAATTTTTAAGGCTACCCTTAGCTTCCACGATGAGAGAGGTGGGGTCCTCGAGGGCGTCGGGCCCGAGCATGAACACTTCGGCCTCTTCAGCTTCCTTGGCCAAACCCACTTGAGAGAACTCATAGAATAGCTGCTCCAAGCTCCCCTGATCAAAAGATCCCAACTAGTCAGTCTTCAACTTGGGCTGGCTAAGCTTTTTATTAAATTCTGCCTTTGCTGGCTCTTCACTGGAAGACCAAGTATCATCAGCAAAGATCTCAAAACCAAGCAGCAGTTCCCTAGTAACCGAGTCAATGAAAGGTTCAGCTTGCCCAATGTAGATGTCATTCCCCTTTTCACGGACGAAGTAGCTGTTAGGCTCACCATAGAGGGATCAAGGTTTTCCCGTGCATTTCCTTCTTTTGGCATCTTCAGCAGAGGAAGAGTACCCCAAACCAAAGTGGCCCTCACAGGAAGGAAACGTATGGAACTCCGGGACCCCTTGTTGGTGAACTCCTAAGCCAAGGCCAGGTAGATAGGACATCCTTCTCATAATGTCCAGAGCGACAGAGCTTATGACGAAGTCCCCATCTACGTTGATAGTCGAGACAGAGCCTGAAGTGTCAAAAGAGAAGCCCGCGAGGTCGACGTCTTCGTTGTCATGTGCGATACCCAAAACAGGCGTGCCATTCTCCTTGAGTGAGCGAATGCCTGAGTCCTCGCAGATAGTCAAAGTCCCAGTAGGAAGCCCCAGCATGACCTTTTGATGAAGAGTAGATGGCACGGCCATGATGTCAGATCTGTGAAGCCACGGCCTTCCTAGCAAGAGATTGAAGGAGGCTGGGATGTCAACCACATGGAACTCGACATCCATTTTGAATCCTTCTGCATCAAGATTGAGCACGAGTGTGCCTTCGACCATGCGACGTGTGCTGTCATATGCCTTAGCTGCCATGCTAGAAGGTGTAAAATCCTTCTTAGTCAGTCCCAGACGGTGAGCCACTCTTAAGGGGCAAACATTGATTGCCGAGCCATTATCGATAAGAACAGTCGGAACCTAGAGTCCTCGGCATTTGACTGTGATATGCAGGGGACGATTGTGGTCAACCCCTTCAAGCGTAGATCCTTATCAGTAAAGACCACGATGTGCTTAGAGGTAGGCGGGAGGATAAGGGTGATCATCGCTTCAGGTGTGACGTCCGGTTGGATCTCAAGACGAGAGAGAGTGTGGCAGAATTTCTGACGATGCTCGCGGGAGGAACAGATTAGTCCCCAGAGCGATATGGCAGCGGGAATCCGCTCCAATTGCCTTTGAATCATGTCGTCATTCGGGGCGTTAACCGGTACCTTAAGCTGTGCAAACCTTGAGAAAACGGGAGGCTCGTTCTTCCAGTTAGAAGAATTGGACGAACTCCTTGCTTGCAGATTAGCAAGCTAAAAGACTTATCCACTTCTTGTAACATTAAGAACGTTCTCTAAAGAGGGCACCACTTGAGGGTCTTGACTATCATCCCACAGATCAGCAGGGACCTCTCCCAATTTGCGTTTCCCTTTGTCAGAGGTCGGAGGAGCTACAGGCACTTCCATGTTCAAACCCAAATCTTCAACCAGATCTTTCATCAGCAGTGATTCCCAGAAGTCCGGATCCCCAACAGCTACAGCCTCTCGGACAGGTTCCGTATTAGCAATAAAAGGGACGTCCCACAACCCTCCGTCAGCGAGGGAACGATTGACAGTCCAAACCTCGGACCCAACTTGGATATTGACTACATCATCGACGTCCCAAAGATCAGCTGGTGGTACAAGGTCCGTAACCATGATGTTGCAATCTTCTTCAGGAGGGGAAGGCACTACAGGGCGTGGGAGGTTTTCGTCGACGATGTAAAACATGGGATCATATTCAGGATCAGCCACCGAGTTAACCAGCCTGTCAAGAGTAGAAGGGAAGAAGCATTCCCCTAGAACACGGGTCTCGTCTTGAATGAGGTCCTCCTCCAAATACTGAATTTCATAATTGGGCAGAGCATAACCTTGGAGAGGATTAGGGTCAAATCCCAACGGAAATTGCCAAGCGGGCTCAAGATCCCAATAGTACTCTTCCTCGGGCAAAACGGGCTGAGGTTGTTGAAATAGCATGTCCAATGAAAAGCCATCCAAAGGGTCGAGCATGGCCGCTTCGTAATTGGCCATCCAAGCATCATACCAGGCGTGGTCGAAAGGGACATATTCGAGGTTTTGCGGAAAGCCGTCCAATTCCAGCTCTGTCCATTCATTGATTATGGGGGTGGTGTAGTCATCATTATCGGCTATAGCCCAACCCACGGCTTGGATGTCAAGTTGTTGCTCTGGTTGAGGGGGTATGGTAGATCTGAAGCGGTCCACCAGACTTGGAGAAGGATTCGGATCCGTCACATTGAAATCCGGGCTATCTAATGTGGAGGCAGAGTTGAGCTGCACAGAAGGGATGGACTGGTGAAAAAGATCACTGATGGAGGCGTTGAACACAAACGCTCCATTCTGTAGACGCGCGGAGGGCGCATTGGAAGCGGATGACTTTCCTTCTTCTGAGCGGATATAAGAAATCTCGGCTTCAGGTTGAGAGGGGACAGGCACGATCGGCCTAAGTTGATTCGTTGGGGCTATATGGTCAGTGGGGTTAAATATAGTAGGGCTGAGGGATATATCAGTGGAGCTGAGGGATATCTGGTTAATGCGTGGAGCATTTTTGTGGTTGGGCATGGAATTGGAGAGGATGTTTGGCTTTTGAGTTAACGGTGGTGGAGCATGAAGGGTTCCTTCATCTATGAGATCCTGAATCGCATGCCAGAGGCGAAAGCAGGAGTCGGTAAGGTGACCGGCCCCTTGATGATAGGCGCAGTAAAGATTGGCCTTGAAGTTAGGTGAAGGGTTCTTAGGTAGAGGAGTTGGGTCGAGGAGCTTCAGATGCCCTGATTGAACCAGTTTCTCCATGACTGAGGACAGTGGAGCCTCGAACGCAGAGAAGCTGCGAGGTTGGTTGCGAGGCCGGTTATTCTGCGGGGTCTGCACTTGATGGACCTCGGCAATGTGGTTGGTAGCTTTTGAAGAAGAGTTCAAGCCATCTCATTCATACTGTTCGCGACCTAATTCATCATCGGGGAACAAGAACTGAAAGAAATAAGATTTGGGAAATCAGATTGGGGTGTCTACAGCCACTTTCCATCGATTTTCAAGGACAAGTTCACTGATGCTTTACATTTGTTTTGGATGTTGGATGGGCTTTGAGTGGGTTCAGTGCCTTGTTCCTCGACTTTCCACTCCTATGACAGAGTAGGTTATATTCGTTTTTTGTCCATTCCTACGCTTTTAGAAGTTCTTGTGACGACAACAAAACCTTGCACTTTCGCATATCTACCATAATAGTCACGTGCATCATCTTCTGAATCAAAAAACATACCATCTTAGGTCTGGTACCTCCTCCAATTCTGATCTTCCTCAAGACCAAGTCCTCACAGTCCATTATTAAAATAGCTTTGATATCTTCGTTGATTTCTGGTGATGGGTCTTGAATTCCATTCTACTTCTACCATCAGCAATAATACAATGCATTAGACATAATATTTTTAAACTTGGTGGGGCAATGCGATTTGCTCGGTTTTGTCTTTCCTACCTTCGGGAAGGGATTCCGTTCCCGTCCTCGAGAAGAGGAAATAGGCTGCCGGTTCGCGGGAGCGCTTTTTGAAGCTGGACGACAAGCGCTCGCGAAAATACAGAGTCGCCACTCGGGTTTGAAGGTCCGACACCCAAGGAACAGTATTTCGAAGCACTTGCCGCGCTGTTTTATTTGAAAAAGTTAAGGAACCAATCCGTCATAACCATATCTGGGTTCGGGAGCTAGGTTACAAGAGGGGAAGGGTTTTACGGCACTCCTCTCGCCCAATCCGGAGATCGGTCTCTACTAAAACTTTTGCGAAAATATTTGTTTTGCTATTCCATTTTATTAATCAATTTTTAGCCAATTAGGGCGGGGAACAGTTAATTTGGGGATTAAAACTGTAGCAATTTGCAGGATGTGATAGATGTTTATGGATAAATGAAAGGACGAGGAATAGATAGGATAATATTTAGCACTGATTTCAGGATGCCAGAACAGTGCTCTGGTTTGAGTTTATTGCGAGCAGTGGCCAACTTGCATGGACAGAAGTTTATGCATGCAAGCCAACCATCGCGCGATACACTCACACTGTCGCGCGAGTATTGACATCCCACCAACAGGTCAAATTTTATCCCCTTCTGGGCTCTGGAAGGACCAGTGCACACCCAGGGTCAAACCAAGCAGTTCATGTGTACTGAAAGTAAACCAATATTTACAAATTAACACAACTGGAATAAAATGCAACCCTTAAACAGTGAGGGTATTAAAACAGAGGCTGAGAGCCTAGTTGCCCATACAAGGACAATTACTGGAAATGACTGTTCGGACTGGACTTCTAGGAATTGCTTTGCATGCCTGGGGTCTGAGACAGATCCAAAAACAACCCAGGGGCATTCCAAAGTGAACAGGAAAGAAACTGAGCTAACCTACCGATTTTTTAACATGCAAAACAGTGGGATATACTAGATATTGTTTAACAGGAAAGCATGAAATTACATAAATGGACAAGAACAAAAATCTCATCCCCACGAGAACCTTATCACACAAACGGAGAACCGTCGTGCGATGGAGTGGGTATCTCGCGCGTGGGTTCTTCTGTCCTCAGTAACTTGTAAATTTGCTGGCTTTGGGACCAAGACTAATATTGATTACCAGCCTTGGCCCTGTCAGCCCCCCTCAGGGATTAAAACAGTAAAGAACAAGGATTATACCTTTGCTTGAATGCTTTGAATATGGCTTGAGTGAGATGGTGTGGCTTTGATAAGTGAGTAAGTAGTAGGGATTTGAATGAAAGAGGAGATCAAGGTTATGGTTCTTGCTCTTCTTTTGGAGATTTTTTTGGTAACCCTTTGAAAGAGAACAAAGGGGGGGTTTTATAGAAAGAGGGGGGCTTGGTTGGTGGTGAGACAAGGTCATGCAGCCAGCCAACAATGCTGGCTGCACTTACTTGGTGGAGAAGAGGGTGCAAAAGTTGATGGGAGAGTAGGGGACTAGGTGGTGCAAGGCTGGCCCTGCAAACGCCGTTCAGTCGATGGAACGGGGTCACACAGACCTACAGATGCCTCATCATCACAAAATCCAGCTGGATATGATAGGTGTCGACCATCGCGCGATGGAGTGAGACCATCGCGCGAGTGTTCTAGTTTCCCCGCGATGGTCAATCAGTCAATGTTTAACTTTGACCACCACCTGGCAAGTAGAGCATCGCGCGAATGACTCAGTGAGTCGCGCGAGAGTCAAACCCTTAGTCAAGGTTTGGGTTTGAGGGTTTCAGGGTTAAAGATGGGTTCCATATACACCAAACTCAAGCCATTTCATTCTCTCAATACTGTTCGCGACCTGATTCATCATCGGGGGAACAAGAAACTGAAAAGAAAGAAGTAAAACGATTGGGAAATCGGATTGGGGTATCTACAGTAGTCCCTCTTTGACGGCACGCGGAGCACCATTAGTCGGTACGGGTAACGTCAAAGATTTCTAGACACCCATCTAATTTACCCAGAAGCCGATTAATTGAAAAGTGCAAGACAGTATGTACAAATACCTTGCACCAAGGAATTGGACGGATGGATCGTCGCTGAATTTGAAATTGGACGGATGGATCATCGCTGATTTGAAATTGGACGGATGGATCGTCGCTGATTTGAAAATGGACGGATGGATCGTCGCTGATTTGAAAATGGACTTTGCGTGGGGCAGACCACTGCTGGGGATATAAAGCACTTTTGATCACGGATGTCCAGTAGAGACCCAGAATCATTTGCTAAGCCCGAGAAAAACTTGTGGGCCATTGTCATGGTTACACTTGAGAATGGGCCGAACCAGAGACTAAAACCGGTCAACGGCCCAGTTGGACCATCGCGCGAGCAAGTCAAACCATCGCGCGATGGTTTCCGGTCAGGGTCTGAATCCAAAACAAGCCCAGACCCGGCCCGTGCTTGCTTTATTCCATTTAAAACGACGGGGATGTTCTGAAACCGCTCACAGCAGTTTCAAACTCCCCTTAAGTCTACTCTCTCTCAAACTCTCAACCCCAAACCCTAGATTTTACTCCGAAATCCATAAATCCAAAACACCCACACTCATCCATGGCAGACCACGGCAATGGGGGCGGCGGAGGAGAGGTTGTTGATCGTCCGGAGGACCCATGGTGGTCGATTTAGGTGATCAGCCGCCAGCGGAGGCTGTTCCGGATGTTGGTGCAGCGATGGCAGGCGACGGCGATGGCGTTCATGGCCATGCACAGGCGGTTGAAGATGATGGGGAGCATCGAGCGACGGAGTCAGATCGTCGCGCGATGGAGGGGGTCGGGACATTGTCTTCTGAAGTCGAACCATTGGACCCGAGCGAGGCCGTAAGCGGCTCAGTAGTAGTTGGTGGTAGTTCCGAGGGTACGGGCAGTAGGAGTGCCGATGGTGCTGAGGGCCAAGTGATATTCCGCTGAGGGATCCGGCGAAAGGCAAGGGTGTGGTGACCGAGGAGGAGGGTGTCACAGAGGTTCTCGAGGAGAAGGTACTGTTTCGGCCAGCAGTGACGTCGTCGAGCCATAGACCGATCACGAGACAGGACCTTGCAGAGTTTCTGAGCAAGGAAAGACTAGCCCGGCTCCTCGAGGAAGATCGCATGATAGGGGCTGCTGTCTTGGAGGCTCGAGAGGAGCGAGAGCAAGAGATAGCTGCTTCGAAGGCTGCGGCGAGAGCCGAGAGAGAGCGAGCTGCTGATGAGGAGCTTTTGAGGGATGCTGAGACCGAGGAGAGGGTTGGTGCTAGAGTACAGGGCCCCAGGGTGACGGCGGTGTCGGAGGCGAAGAGTTTGACTCGGGCTCCGTTTTCAGCAGAGGGGTACAGGCCACCTGTTCCTCAGTTGTTTGTGCCGTCGGGTTTCACAGCATATCGGCCACGACAGACGGAGTATGACTCCGAGCTGGTTTTGAGAGACCCTGACACTCATATCTCGCGCAGCTGGTCTGAGGTAACTTTCTGATAAACACTCCTTTCCTTCATTAGATGCCATTCAAATACAATGCATGCGCCCAAATGTTAAAAGTTATAGAGTAATAGCAACCCTCTGAAGTAGACTTCGAATAGCGATACCATAGTTCCATGTCTGAATGTTGTGCATGAGACATAATAACTTGAACCAACCACCCATTGCTAGGCCGCATTGATTACCTAGAACTTGAAAATGAAAGCTTTGTATGCTGACATATCCTTTGTTTTTTGTTTTCATGTCTGGTATAGGAGAGGGCACGGCCGAGAGACATCCGCGGCTTTGGGGGTGCATGCAACTCTTTAGCGTTGTACCAGAGCTTGCCGGAGAGGGTGAGGCAGTTAGTGGACGAGGCAAGCTTTGGAGAGTTCATTCAGACTCTCACGCCGGTGAGGAATGACCATGCTGTCTTGGTTGCACTTGCAGAGAGGTGGAGGGACACCACAAATACCTTCCACTTACCAATTGGGGAGATGACGGTGATGCCTACCGACTTTGCGGTGATCACAGGCCTGAGAGTTGGGGATGAGCCTATCCCGTTTGACTCGGGCATTGAGGAGGACGAGGCAGCCTTGGAGTGGTTTTTGGGTGAGGTGCCCAAGATCGAGGAAGGGATGGCGAGATATGGGCAGTTTGTCCGATATCTTAAGAATGGGGTGACGACCGATCAGGAGGCGGAGCAGATGGCCCGGGCGTACCTGTTGTACCTCTTTGGCGCTACCTTGTACCCAAACAGGCGTAGCAAGGTTCACCTGTCTTACTTGCCCGTGCTGAGGGACTTGAGGACGGCCTTACGCTTTGACTGGGGCGGAGCAGCACTAGGGGCAGCCTATGGCTTCTTTGGGGACTCGTCCAGGACGGCGGTGAGCACTGCCGGGTGCTGGCGGATTTGGGAGGTATGATTCACCATTGAGTAATGCACGTTCCGCAATTCATACTTGTCTTCATTTTGACCGCATAATCTGTTCAATAGTATTCTTGCATGTACTACTGATTTGATCTATTGACAATCGTGCAGCTCTGGGCTTATGAGGTGTTGAATATGTGCCGTCCGGTGACGAAGAGCCTGGACTTGGGAATTCTCCCGCGTGCACACATATGGAGCAAGAAGAACATGGGTGAGAAGAGGGGCAGAGGCGATCTGAACGGTTTCAGGATATACCTTGACGAGCTCCGACCTTCACAGGTATGATACTTCGTAGAAATAGCGATACATGTCCCCTTTTATTGCTTTAATGCTGTCGCTGACCGATATTTGCATTGTTTCCCCATGCAGATTGAGTGGGATCCCTGGAGGGTGGCAGAGCCTGAGCCTGAGTACTTGGCTCGTAGCAGGGTCGTCACGGCGAGTAGAGTGCTGCTGGAGTCGGCCTTTGGTTGGCAGTGGTACTTAGGTGACCGAGTGACACGTCAATCACTTGGCTATGCAGAGTTTCAGGTGCCTGGACCGCTTCCACCACGGGCCTCACACACAGGAGAGTACACCTTGGCCGAGTTGGAGGTCTTCACACGGCCTGATACTGACTTGGCACGCCACTTGCGTCCTGACATGGACTATGCAGCCTATCAGAGGGAGCGCTTAGCGGGGCCACTGGGAGTACATGAGTTCAGAGAGGTTCAGAGTCAGGCCCGCGGAGCTACTGAGGAGAGGAGAGCCGTCTCAGGGAGACCGGGCAGTGGTGAGAGTCGCTCGAGGCGAGGTCCAAGTGGACCAGTGAGAGGTGGGCCACCAGGGTTGACATGGCAAATAGCAGTAGTAGACTCTCAAGGCAATCCAGCTGAGTTGCACCTTACCCCGGCCAGAGTCGAGCCAGCGCCCGTTACCGTACAGGTAAGACATTGTTGCTTTCACTATTGTACTCCCATAAAGCTTGAAATATGACTCAATTGCTTATATTCAACTCATCTTTGCAGGTACCCAATGAGTGGGTGAATAAGGTTGTCCGGCGTATTCTCGCGTTGGCGAACGTGATAAGGAGGGCGGCGAGCGGCCTGCCGTTGGATTTGCACTATCCCCAGCCGGCGGCTCGGAGATCCCAGGTATACCCTTAGAAAACGATACATTCTTGCATTCGATACATTCCTTTACTTTCGATACCAGACGTATGCTCATGTTTGCACGATATACAGTATGCTTTGATTGCTTCTTGATTTTGCTTGATCATACCTGCTTTTAGAACATGAAATATGCAGACATATGCTAATGTACACAATATTTACAATGCAGGCACAGGGACAGACGGCTCCTAGGAGGAAGAGCGTGAGGGATCCTCCGCAGAAGAAATTAGCTGTTAGGACTCCCGCTCCTACACCTAGTACCAGGCCACAGGCACGGGGCTCACAGCCATCTGCTGCCAGCGAGGAGGCGGCTCGAAAGGCCGTGGCGCGCGCCGAGGAGAGGTACCAGCTGAAGATGCGCTAGAGGCCTTCACAGGACGAGCCGGTCCGCAAGAAGCGGCTGATCCTGCCTGAGGTCTCCGAGGAGGAGGACGAAGAGGAGGAGGAAGAGGAAGGGGAGGAAGAGGATGCGTCTGAGAGCAGCGGATCTGACGACTCAGCGGACGATCCAGGCTTCAGGGTGGATCCCACAGAGAGAGACGACGAGGATGACGATGGAGAGGGCGACTGGTTCGGGGATGACTGAGGGCCGTCAAGGAGCCTTATCCCACTTTCTACATTTTGATTTTTGTTTCTGGGCCTGCGTGCCCGCGTAGATAGACAGAAGGCCAGAGTGCCTTAGCTGATACTTTGGTAGATACTTTTGAGGCCTGCGCGCCTTTTTGACTTTGATGGGCGAGTGTGCCCGAGTTTGACATGATGATTTTTGGGTGGCCGGAGTGCCGCATGCAGAGCAGCGTCTTTTACCTTGACATGGATAGATCACAGTTTAGCTATAAAATTTGCATTTTCGATTTATTTCATCCTTGCAAAGGGTTAAAGTGGATAAGTGTTTACCACTAATACTGTACTTGCATTGATAATGTACTGAGACTGTTCACAGACACATGTATAGGTACATACAGGACTTAGCTCAGAAGAAAAACAATAAAATACCTTAGGACATGGCCAGGATACGAGAAATATGGTGGAATTTTCGACATTTGTAAGCCAAAACTCAAAATATTCCAACTTGGATGAAACTGACGCTGTGGTGAGGTCATGCGTATGCAAAACGACCCACGAGAGTCGACGGAATTGAGAAACATGCCCTAAAACGTGAATTGGACATGAAAGTGCCTCAAAGGACACAAAATGGACACGAAATGGAAAAACAAGACTCTATTATGCCCCGGACTGAAACTGACACCCCCGTACAGTCATATTAGGCCACCATGACCTGTACGACATGAGAGGATGGGGAGAATCCCTTGGAAACGAGTTCCGACTTCCCAAAATGGCTTTTTGAACTTGAAACGGGCCACCGAGGGTCCAAAATCTTCGTTAAATGCAATTTTTCGAATCCAATGCTTGGATACAGTCATATATGCTTATAGTGACTTGCTGGAACCATAAAAATTGCAAAAGAACCTTTGGAACTTGAAATGACCAAAGTTGGACGGTAGCTAGTATAATCTGTCAAATTGCAGGCTGAACCATCGCGCGAGAAAGTGAGTCCATCGCGAGATGGAATGGATGCTAAACCCTCGCGCGATAGAGTGAGAGCATCGCGCGATGGTTGAGCCGTGTCAGGCAACCTTTATTTGACCATCTCAGAATTCCAGGACAAGCAGGCCTTGTCATCACTTTTCCTCAGAGTATTTCAGGGGACGGTGCAGAGATGCTTTTGCTTTGGATGAATGGTTGACACATGGTGTAGATATTTGCTCTGGACAAAGGGATAGCTCGTGCATTCTGATTATAAAAAGACTGATGCTCTGCTAAAGGAAGGCATTCCTTTCACAGTTTGAGATTCCCACGAAAAACCAACATGGCAAATAACCTCCCAGTCCTAATTAGTCCTTGGCTTTCAGCCTTTGTTGCTGGAGATTGGCTGTCATTTCAGTTCCACGGGCTGGCCGCATTCCGTTTTCTTCGCAATGTGAGGGTTCGTCCTGAACTTCTGAGGGCGGCCCTGCAATTCTGGGATCCGAATGTTCACGTGTTCAGGTTCGGGGTCAACGAGCTGTGCCCCACCGTGGAGGAATTCCAAGTGTACCTCCAAGGCGTTGCTTCAAGTGTGATCGTCGTGCCACCTTACAGGAAAAATATACCAAAGCTCTTATAGTCAAGCCTTGACATCACCAGGGGAGCTGCTGAAAGCCTACTGGCTGGAGGGCAAATCAACATCATGCGCCTAATGGAATGGTACGGGCCGGAAGGGGATGTAGGGGATACGGCTCTACAGGCCCGACGTCGGTTTGCTCTAACAATCAGCGTGCTGGCTGCTTATTTACTGGTATCTCCGAATGGGCAGGTGAACCCTATGCTGGTGAGCATTGCTGCTCAAATGGGTGCCCGAAGGAACGTGGTACCACTTGTCTTGGCTGAGACACTCATGGGTTTGGATTTGGTTTTTACAGGCCAAACAAACGTCTTTGGCGGTCGCCCGCTTCTGCTGCAGGTAAACTCTCACTCAGCTCACCTTTTTTTGGTTTTCGCATATTCTATTTTTACCTCGTCTCTCGGCTAAGGCTATATTGGAGTTTCTCACTTGTTTTTCCGCTTGAGTTTTATATGGATTCTTACTTGTTTTTCAGCTCTTGCAGCTTTGGCTGTCTGATAAGTTGGGACTGCTCACTGCGCCGGAAGCAAATTGGCCCCACTAGCCTGGCCGAATGCATCAGCGAGGCATGATTTACCCGGAGATGACCGTGCATCAATGGTACACATTCATGAGAGAGATGCTACCGAATGAGATCACTTGGAGGCATGAGGCCCTGAACATCCCGGATATGGCCTTGAATTCTGCAGGTTTTGAGAGGATGGTGATAGCTGGGCTGACCACTTTCACGTTCTATATTCCTGGCCGTATTCTCCGTCAGTTGGGAATAAGCCAAGGGTTTCACCAAGCCGGGGTCGAGGACTTCCAAGCCCCTGCTTTCACAATTTGAGACGATATGAGCACAATTGGGGTCTAAGGCAACTCGGGGGAGCTGACCCAGATTTCAGCACAGAACTTATGCACTGGTATCAAGCATGGCTAAGAAGAGAGGTTGCAAGCAGACAAAACAATAACTGACTCTTTGACAGACTCGAATGATCTAGAATAAACTATGAGCCTGTTAAGGCCTCGAGCATTTCATTCTGTTTTTATGCTCAATTGTTTTTAAGATTGCTCAGCCTATGTAATAGAAGTTATAATTTAAATAAAAGTGAAAGTTGGAGAACTCTCCCCTTTTGTTTCAAGTGTTGAACCACTGCGTCTCTTGAATATCGAGCCAAACTCTGGCGACGGTAAAACCGCGGATCAAGTTGATTGATTGTGACCGAATCTCACGGAGAGATTGCCTACGTATCCCTTTTCAAGGAATCAGTTCAGCACGTAGTTCAGGCCAAGATTCGCTCGGATATTTTAGCTCTCCTTTTGCGCTCTAACTTTTGCCTAGAACTGCCCGTTCAGGTTTTCGGTCTAGCGAGCTTTGATCGATGCCTATTTATTTTTGCCTAAATTGCCTTCTCAGGTTTCCGGTCTAGCAGGCTTGCTCTAATTTTTGCTTAGAACCGCCCACCCTTGTGGTTTTCGGTCCAACGAGCTTCTCTCAGGGATAGTAACGCTTGAGTTGATCTAGGTTAACCAGAGTGTTGAACTCGTTGCCGTCGAGATCAATGAGCTGAGCCGCTCCTCCAGACAGGATGGTTTTGATGATGTATGGTCCGGAACACTTAGGTCGGAATTTGCCGCGAGGGTCGAAAACTGGCGCCCGAATCTCTTTCGTGACCATGTCCCCCTCAATCAAGTCTCTAGACTTCACTTTCTTGTTGAATGCCCTGGCAATTCTCCGCTGATACCCCTGAACATGGTACAAAGCCTGGAGCCTTCGTTCGTCAAAAAACATGAGTTCGACGAATCTTCGGTTGAGCCACTCAGATTCCGAGAGTTCTGATTCTACCATAATCCTTAGAGACGGCACCTCGAGCTCTATGGGGAGAACTGCTTCCATCCCGTAGACCAAGGAATAAGGGGTTGCCCCTGTTGATGTTCTGATCGACGTTCGGTATCCCCAAAGAGCTAAGGGTAGTTGCTCATGCCAGTCCCTGGCGGATTCCGCGGACTTTTTGATGACGGTCTCGACATTCTTGTTTGCCGCTTCGACTACTCCGTTCGTCTAAGGGCGATAGACGGTCGAGTGATGGATCTGAATCTTGAATTCTTCAAAGAGCTCCAGGACCCTGCCTTTGAAATGATTCCCATTGTCTGACACAAATGCCTGCGGAACCCCATATCGATAGATGATGTTCTTTCTGATGAAATGAGCGACTTGGACTGCGGTTAAAGTTCTATACGACTCAGCTTTAACCCACTTAGTGAAGTAATCGATCGCCACCAGAATGAACCTATGACCGTTCGAAGCAGATGGCGTGACCATGCCGATGACGTCGATACCCCACACAGAGAAAGGCCAAGGCGAAGCCATGCCAAATAGATTAGAGGGTGGGACATGCATTAGGTTAGCATGAATTTGGCACTTGTGACATCGCCGCACGTAATCCACACACTGAGATTCCATAGTAGACCAGAAGTAGCCCTGACGCAAGATCTTCCTAGCAAGCATGACACCACTCATGTGAGGACCACAAACCCCTTCATGAATTTCCTCCATAATTCTGACAGCTTCGGTGCTGTTAACGCAAAGCTTGTGCATTCCACAATGAGATCTCCTATACAACTTTCCCCCACAGATGATGTAGTGAGCAGCAATCCTTCGCAGTGTGGTTCGATCTTTCTGAGAGGCTTCAGACGGGTATAAGCCACTCTCAACGAAGTTCCATATGTCATGGTACCAGGGTAGGCCATCATCAACATCATCGATGGCGTTGACACACTGATAGGCGGGATGGTCCCGTTGTTCAATTAAAATGGGGCGGAGTTTGACACCCAGTGGCAGTTCGACCATGGAAGCCAAAGTAGCTAGTGCATCAGCGAAATGGTTCTTCAGCCGAGGAACGTGAGTGAAGGTCACCTTATTGAAACGAGGGATTAATCCCTCCAACTCCTGATGGTAAGGTTTCAACTTCTCTTCGCGCACCTTCTAGTCTCCTTTGGCTTGAGACACAACAAGATTAGAATCCCCAATGACTTCGAGTCTCTCAACACCAAGTGCGAGCGCAGCTTCCATACCCACAATGCAGGCTTCATATTCAGCTTGGTTGTTGGTGACGTCGAAATTGAGTTTGAACGCAAGCGGAATATGAGAACCGTCAGGGGTGATTAGCAAAACCCAGATTCCGAACCCTTTCTAATTGGCTGCCCCACAAAGTAAAGAGTCCAAGTGTCTTCGACAACTGTCAGTACTTCCTCATCTGGGAATACGAAATCTGAATCCTCCAGCCCGTCCACGGGGTGGTCGGCTAAGAATTCTGCGATGGCGCGTCCCTTTACTAACTTCCTCGTGATGTACTCAAGAACGAATTCTGCTAAAAGAAGCAACCAACGCGCTAACTTACCAGTGAGTGCTGGCTTTTCAAATAGATACTTGAGAGGATCCATTCGAGAAATCAACTTCACTGGGTAAGCCAGCATGTAGTGTCTCAACTTCTTAGAGGCCCAGACAAGGGCCCAGCACGTCTTTTCCAAACGATTCTATTTGATTAATCAATTGTTAGCCAATTAGGGCGGGGGAACAGTTAATCGGGGATTAAAACTGTAACAGTTTGCAGGATGTGAATGATAGCATGTATGAGCAGTTAGTATAGGATGAGAACAGACTGCTGTGGGAGTTTAAACAAACTGGAAGGCCCGTGTTTTGGAGTGACGTGCACAGGAAGAAACCAGCATGCATTGAACAAGTCACTGCATGCTGTTCACTCCTGCGTGCACAACTCCAAGACACGTACGCGCCGGTGAGCTCAAACCCACAACTCTTATTCTCAAACCTTCTGGGCTCTGGAACGACCAGTGCACACCCAGGACAAACCACGCAGTTTATAGGCAGCATAATATACAGTTTAAAGGCTGAAAAGCCCTACAAATTAATAAAACACCCTATAAACAGTGTGGGGACAAAATAACAGTCTCAATCCAAGTTACCCGTGCAAGGCCACTCACTGGTCGGAGGAAGACTGTCGCGCGATGAAGCCAGTCTGGCGCGCGATGGTGAGCCCTGGCGCGCGATGGTGCGCCCTGGTGCAGTGTCGCGCGATGTACTGAGTCTGTCGCGCGATGGTGCGCCCTGGCGCAGGATGGTTGCGCCCTGGTGCGGACAGACCAGTGCTTGGTTCACATTTTCTGGGTTCTGGGACAGGTCCAGAATTATCCCAGGGGTATTCCAAAATAGCAGAAATGCAAATTAACTACAAGGCTAACAGTTTATACTAAGGAAAGCAGTAAACTGATTATTATCATGCTTGCAGAGTGATCTATATATACATAAATAGAAAACAATAGGACACCAATCCCCACGCGGTCCATCTCGTGCAGCACCGGAGTGTCGCGCGAGATAGTGGGACCAACGCGCGTTGGTTCCTACTATGACGGTTTTTGAAACCTCGCCAGCTTTAGGACCAGGACTGGTATTGATTACCAGCCTTGGCCCTGCCAGCCCCCTCAGGGATCAGAACAGAATGACTGTAGGTATGCTATACCTTTGGTTGAGTTTGAAACGAATTCGAGCTTTGAGGTTGAGGTTGCTTGAGGTGTTTGAATGGGGAAGAACAAGCTATGTTCTTGGATGATTGAGGTGTGAGGATGAAGGATGGTGTAACCCTTCTTCAATTTTTTTTGAACCCTTTAAATGGATGAACCAATGGGGTATTTATAGGGAGGAGGAGGTGAATCTGGTTGGTGCCAGGAGAGGAGCTCAGCCAGTCCACGAGGCCTGGCTGAAGTTGCATTGGTGGCCAACTGTCCTCCATCAGAAAGGTCGGTGGTAGGTTGGACCGTCGCGCGACGGAGTGAGACTGTCGCGCGATGGTGCGCCCTGGCGCACTGTCGCGCGATGGAGTGAAACCCTCGCGCGATGGTGCGCCCGGGCGCGGGATAGTTGCGCCCTGGCGCGGACCAGCAAGGTTTTTGGTTTTTGAAGTGGCTTAGGCTAGGTTAGGTTCAAGGGTTTTGCAAACACTCAAAACTCAAACACGCTATCATTCCCGGGGTGTTCTTGATCCATTTCATCATCGGGGAATCAAAAACCGTAAGTAAACTAATCTGGAAGCCCAGATTGGGGTGTCTACAGTAGCCCCTCTTTGACGGCACTTGAAGCACCATCGACTTGGTACAAGTAACGTCAAAGATTTCTAGACACCCCTCAAGGCAATCCAGAGCAAAGCATACTACCAAAGTAGACAAGTAAACTTAAGGAACCTGATCGGTGAAATGGACTGTCTGTCCATTGCCGGGGATGGAAGTAGAAGTGGACGAGCGAATCGCCGCTTGTTGATCAAATTTGGACAGGACAGGCTGTCGTTGCAGATTTTGGACGGGACAGGCCGTCGTTGCTGGGGATCAAACTATCCTCGGCACAAAGTATTCCAACAAACACGGGTAGGTCGTGTCAGGTAGGTTGAATTCCATCTGTTGGGAATCAGAGCCAATCTCCTTATCAAAGACCATCCGAGACAGAGCAATAAGCCTGCTGGAAGATGCGCGTGAAGCTTGACTGATATAGAGGTAGTCGTTTGAGGGCAGGCCGAGGCGGACTCTCCTGGGGAACAACTAGTTGCGAATGGGCGGACCATCGTACGATATCCTGATCGTTGTTGATCGGGGCGAACACAGACGATATGGCTGGTTGTCATCGCTGAATGGACAGAGACAGGCGATGTGGTTGATTGTCGTCGCTGAATGGGCAGAGACAGGCGACGTGGTTGGTTGAATTTTGAGATGGGCAGATCAGTGTGCAGAATGATCGAGCCGTTGAGATTTGGACAGGACCGGCTGTCGTTGATGATATGGCTGACCATCGGGATGATTGAGTACGATAGGACGATATGGCTGACCGTCGTTGATGATATGGCTGACCATCGTTGAATTGAGAAGGACGATATGGCTGACCGTCGTTGAATAGGACGGAGAGATCAATGTGCTGAGTGATCAAACTGTTGAGAAAGTTGATAAGCTGAGAGGATCATCAGTATAAATGATCGAGCCGTTGAAGTCTGGATGGGAGGATCATCATTATAAATGATCGAACCGTTGAATTTTGGACTAGATCGACCGTCGTCGATTTGGATCGGGCAGATCGTGCTTCAAGATGATCGTGCTGTTGAAATTTGGACAGGACCGGCTGTCGTTGATTTGAGATGGGCGGATCAGTGTACAAAATGATCGAGCCGTTCAAGATTGGACAGGACCGGCTGTCGTTGAATCGGTTCCGCAGAAGATTTTATCGCATCCTGCCATGTGAACAATGCCGCAAGAGATTTTCGATCGCATCCGTTGGCAAATAAATCATGGACTCAGGGAGATTTCTTCGCATCCGCTGACCAACAATAACAAAACCACAGGAGATTGCATCGCATCCATCGGGAAACAAATCGCGGATTCAGGGAGATTTCTTCGTATCCGCTGAATAGAACAACACCACAGGAGATTGCATCGCATCCTTTGGTAAACAAACCGTGAACTCAGGGAGATTTCTTCGCATCCGCTAAACAAACAGAACAATACCGCAGGAGATTGCATCGCATCCTTTGGTAAACAAACTCTTGATGGCGACCATTCTGGCTACCTTCCTGTTTTCAACAGTTGATATACACAATATGCAAAGATGTATATACTAACAAAATGCACAAATTGAAAAAGCAGATGCAAGCTAAGGGCGGCTCCTAGGAGGACAACAATGCCTAAGGACTACCACTGAGCCCTAGTACTTTACTGTCTTTTGCTTCTGAGATGCGCATCCAGATAGAGAGACATTAAGCGCTGGCGTGCCCAGTTGACATGTAGCGGTGTGGCATTGGGCCTGCATGCCCTTTCTTCGATGCACAGGCAGATGAGCCCCAGAGATATACTTTGCTTGGCCTTGGGCTGACGTGCCCTTGCCGTTGATGAGATTTCCATAGCTTGTGGATTACAGATGCAAGAGTAGCAATGTAAAAATTGCATTTTTCAGTTTATTGACATATAAACCATGCGCTAATATCTAATTTGCATTGACAAGTGAACTGAGTCGACACACAGACACACATATATGTACAGACGTGCCTAGCTCGAACGAAAAGGGGGAAAGAGCCCCAGGGAACACTGCGAACCCTTAGACACATGGAATACAATGAAATTTTGGGCATTAACATACCAAAACTCACAATATCCCTTAGGCAGGTGAAACTGACACTTGCGAAAAGTGCAAAAGGTACACAGACCTGCACAACAGACAAAATTGGGAAAAACATCCCGATGAGACAAATGGATAGAGAAACTGGAAAAATGTCACAAAAATGGACATAAGACTCAAACGATGACTCGTATAGGCCCGGACTGAAACCGACACCCCCGTGCAGTCACATTAAGTCTACACGGTATGACCAAACTTGGCAAAAGCCCCTTGAATAGGACTCGAAGGCAGTAGCTGACTGCTATCGATTGCTGTACGAATTGAAAAAGTGCGCGCAAGGTTGAGACCAACGCACATAACTATGAACAAGTGTGCGTGAACCTCAAACTAGCGCATATAAATGCAAAGCTACTGCAACTGCTCACACCAGACTTCGCTGAATTTAGAATAAACTGTGAGCCATTAGGCCTCGCCAGCATTTCGTTCTGTTTTTGATGCTTAAAATCTTTTAAGGCTTTATGCTCAGCTTTAAAATTGAATTAGTAGTTTGCAATAAAACTGAAAGAAAAAAGGTTTTCCCCCTTTTAGACGCCTCCCATGTAGCTTAATCTTCGATCCTCTTCGACCTTTGATGTGTACCAAACGTCAACCATGGATCCAATTGATAGATTGTGACCGAGTCTCAAGGAGAGACTGCCTACGTATCCCAAGCTAGGGAATCAGGTCAAAACGTAGTTCAGGCCAAGGTTCACTCGAGTATTTACCTCACCTTTTACGCTCTAACTTTTGCCTAGAACCGCCCATTCGGGTTTTCGGCCTAGCGAGCTTTCAAACATTGCCTTTACTTTTGCCTAGACCTCCTTCATAGGTTTCGGTCTAGCAGACTGCTCTAACTTTTGCTTGGAACTGCCCACCCTTGGGGTTTTCAGCCCAACGAGCTTCTCTCAGGGAAAAGGCTTTTGAATTGATCCATGCTGACCAAGGTATTGATTTGAATGCCGTCGAGGTCGATGAAATGGCCGGAGGCCCAGTTAAATGGATGCAAGGTCCAAAGTGCTTCGGTTGACATGCCTTGCACAGGCCACTTTCGAACTTTCCAATTTGTGCTTGGCGGAACGCTGTTCCTGCAAATTTGAGGATGGTATGAGGTGCTGGACCTTCTGAGCTTTGCTTTGTATGGTTTGGCGCCTGGTAGCAAGGGGATTTGATGTTCCTTTATCTCAGGGTCAACGTTAGGCATGTCATTTGAGAGACCCTGCCAAAACATTGTTGAACTCTTCGAGCCTGTCTGACTGGACACAATGTTCCTCTGGGAACAGCTTTGAACCAAATTTGAACCATTGGGAGGTTGTCCTTGTCTTTCAAGTTTATTTGAAAACTACTATTTCAATTAATAGGCTGAGCATGCCTTTTGTCTTCCCTTTCGGCGAGGGAACACATTTCCTTGGGAATGATCCCATCGAAATCTATCCCTTCGTCGTCAGGGACGACACAATTTATTCAAAAGCCAGCAAAAGTACTTAGAAGCAAGATAATGCATATCATAAGGAAAGCCCCTCGGGGTTGCTAAGTACAGCAAAAGACTCGAATAGAAGCTACGACATGGAGGGCCAAGAGGCACAACCTCCGACTCAGAGCTAGACTTAGACAAATGCAAACGACTCTGTGTCAAACTCAGACAAAATGCCAATGCAAACTAGACGCGGTTTGAAAATGCAATATTTAAAAAGCTACCCATAGCTTCCACAAAAAGAGGTAAGATCCAGCGGGTGTCAGGCCCAAGCAACAGCATTTCAGCTTCCTCAGCTTCTTTGACCAAACCTACTCGGTGCTCCTTTGAACAATGGACCTCAGTCGGTCAGTCTTCTCCTTTGTAAGCTCCTCATTACTGTCAATCCAGGTGTCGGACAGTGAAGACCTCAATTGCCCAACCTACAGCCATCATGTTGACCTCTGGTTCAAACGGGATGGATACGACTGGTTTGGGTTGGCTTTCTGGGATGATATAGTGGCTAGGGTTGAATATGGTAGAGTTGGGGTTGATTTGAGTGGAGGTGATAGATATCTGACCAACCAGAGGGTCAGAGTTGTGTTGAGGCAAGGAGTTGGAAATGACGTTGGGCTTTGGTGGAACATGAACCGTGCCATTGTCAATGAGATCTTGAATCTCATGTCGAAGACGATAGCATGCGTCAGTGGGATGGCCAGGCATTTGGTGGAAGGCACAGAAGAGGTGAGGTTTGTAACCAGAAGGTAGGACTTTTGGCGAAGAAGTTGGCGTCAAAGGCTTGAGATGCCCAGACTTGACAAGTTTTTCCATCACTGCGGACAGAGGTGCCTCAAAGACAGAGAAACTTCGAGGTTGGGTTCGGACCCGGTAGCTTTGGGCATTTTGAACCTGGTTGACATCGGCAGCGCGATTGGAGTCAAAAGCCGGAGCATCGCTCCCACTTGTAGCAGTATTAGAGTAGTTGCTGTTACCGAACAACGTGCTACTATTTCCAGAGTAGGGCTGTGGCTTCGCTTTCTGTGAGGAAGACTCTCCCCTAGGCAGAATTCCACTCTGCAGTGCATCTTCAATGGCCAGGCCAGAGTCGAAGAAGGTTTCAAAGTTAGCAGACGCTTGAACAAGAACCAGGTGCCTGGCATAATCTGGCTGGAGATTGCGGGATATGATGCGAAGTTGATCCCTCTCGCTCAGGCGATCAGTCATCAATGCGGCTTTGGCTCTCCACCTCTTAACAAAATCCGCAAAGGACTCCTTTGCTTCCATTTTGGTGGATTCTAACTCACGAGTAGTCATCTTGAGCTGAGAGTTGTAGTTGTACTGTGCAACAAAGGCAACCCCAATATCCTCCCAAGTTCTTCTTTTGGAGATGTCGAGCAACAGAAACCAATGGAAGGCAGGCCCAGAGAGAGTTTGAGGAAAAAGCTGAGACATGGCCTCACTTTCCACACCAAGCAACTTCATTGCAGCATGGTAGCCAAAGAGATGAGTCTTGGGATCACTGCTCCCGTCGAACTTAACCAAGTCAGGCATCTTGAATTTGTCAGGAAGCCTAGCATTAGGGTACAAGCAGAGACGATCCAGATCAATTCCTCTTGCGCTGATCTTCTCGGATTTTGAAACAGCTTCTTCCAGCTTAGCCATCTTGGCCATAAGAACAGCTATGTCAGGGTTTTGAACAGGCCTAACAATAGCGGGGTTTGGATTTGGAGCAGGCACACGAGCCTCTCTAGGGTTGGGCTGAACAATGAGACGCCCTGCATGGTTTGGATCCTCGATAAAGACAGGTTCTGCATGAACATCCTCATCGTCCTCGTCCTCTTCTTCAGCTGCTGGTGGAAGACGAGTGTTGATAAGGTCATTCAAACGGGAGATGGAGGCATCAGTCTAAGTGGCTCTCTGTTGTATAGCAGTGATACTGTTCTGGAGGTTCATGAGCATGGTTTCCAGAGTGAGCGGTTGCGGCTGATCTGCCATTGCAGGTTTTTCAATGGAGCTTTGATGAAGAAGCTGAAGATGGGGAAGCCGGCGGCTTGGCTTTTTGCAATATCGATGGTGGACCTGACTGCAGGGTGGCCAATAATGAACCTAGAGAAGCCTCCGTTGCGACTGACAGGGAATCTAGCCTGACAAGCCTTTGAACCGGATTTCGGCGCAGACGTTCCCAAGTAGGTTTGGCTCTTCCTTTCGGTACTCTCTTGTTCGGTGCAATGGTTCCAAACTAGACAGTAAAGTAATTGAAAGCTCAGTGACGTTCCTGCAGCAATTAGAATGCTATGTACAAGAACAATGCAATGTACACATCATCGTCGGTGTCCTCCTAGACTCTACAACTACAGATAAGTCTGTCTCACGATGTTTGGACGCTGCCAAAATCCTCGGAAATCTTTTCGAGGGTGTATCCTTTGAATTGATCGACTAACACTAAGAGATGTCAAAACAGTCTAAGCCTTTGACTATTCCGTTCTTGAAGTTTCAACTTTGGAGTCCGGAACAACTCAGTATTGATGACATGGCACCTTAACTTTGAACGCCGCGGTGTATAGTGACTTCGCACTTCAACCTGGGTAGTGCCAGCGACATGACATCCATACTTTGTGGTTCCTTATTTTCGGTTGAAACTTCAATCGGGCATGAGCCAAGGACTTAAAAAGGTTTGATTTCTCAAAGTCTTGCTGATCTAAGGACTTTGAAAATTGATAACGTGCACCATCGAGATGCACGACTCTTCATCGGGCCTAGCAGCGTCCCAATAGGCACAAGACAGACTCGAAAGAGAGACAACCTAGAAGCCGCCCTAAACATGCTTCTACGCAAAACGGTATGTATGTACAGAAACAGAGACGAGTTTGCCTCACGAATTTCAGACGTTGCCAGAATCCTCAGAATTCTTTTCGGCCATGTGTCCTTGAGTAGATCGTCAGATCCTAAAAGATGTCAAAATAGACTAAATCTTCGACTAGTCCCATTTGAAGGTTCAACTTTGAATTTGGAACAACTCGGTGGTGATGACATGGTACCTTAACCTTGAACACGGCGGTGTATAGTGACTTCGCACTTCAACCTGGGTGGCGCCAGTGACACGGCATCACTACTTTTGTAGTTCCATATTTTCGGTTGAATTCTTAACCGGGCATGAGCCAAGGATGTAATAAATTTTGATTTCTCAAAGTCTCATTGAACTAAGGACTTCGCGATTGATAACGAACATTCGACAGAATGAAAGACTCCTCATCGGGTCCAACAACGTCTTAGACTGCGCAAGACAAACTCGAAAGAAAGAACCACTCTAAGCATGCTCTTATGCGAAATAATGTATGTACAGTACATGCGATAGGGAAAGCAGTAACACGTAGACAGTATATGGGGTTAAATGCAAGTAATCCTACCCTGTAGGTACCTGTCCTAGTTTGGAGAGTGCTAGTGCTTTGTATATGCAAAGGCTGGTTTTGGCTTGTAACGGGTTCCTCGGACTAGAGCCAAGATATACCTCCCGCTGCCCGCGTAACCGCAGAGCAACAGTCGAACGGTAGAATGACTCATCATCGTCGAAGGTTGTTAGTCATTCGAGGTCCCCGGGCTCCGGTAAACCGTGCCGGATTGCCAAAACGATCTAACGAGGCTTATCCCACATCGATGCACATGAGAATGCTAAAAAGTTTGATTAATGGAACAGAATCGCAAATTCGCAAATGCCTTTTCAAATTTAGCTCTCTTTATTGATCAATACTTAGAAGAAACTACGCGAGAGAACAATCGGAAAGCCCCAGATTGGATGGCCGGACACGAGGTCCTGTTAAATCACCAATCCTTTCTTCGGCAGCGCGAAGCTCACCGTTTTGACAGGCTTTTGTGGGATTGTTCCCGAGCGTATTAACTTCTAAGTATAGACTAATATCGATTCGATCCCCAGCAGAGTCGCCACTGTGGGCAAATGGGATTTGCCCCGATCTTTTCTCTCCTCCTAGGGAAAGGGATTCCGTTCCCCACCCTTTTGTGAAAGGAGAGATGCTGCCGTTTCGCGGGAGCGCTTTTTGAAACTGGACGACAAGCGCTCGCGAAAATACAGAGTCGCCACTTGGGTTTGAAGGTCCGACACCCAAGGAACCGTATTTCGAAGCACTTGCCGCGCTGTTTGATTTGAAAAAGTTTAAGGAACCAGTCCGTCATAACCATATCTGGGTTCGGGAGCCAGGTTACGAGAGGGGAAGGGTTTTATGGCATCCCTCTCGCCCAATCCGGAGATCGGTCTCTACTTAGGCATTTGCGAAAATGTTGTTTTTGTTTGCGATTCTGTTTGATTAATCAATTTTTAGCCAATTAGGGCGGGGGAACAGTTAAAGGGGATTAAAACTGTAACATGTTTGCAGGATGTGATAGATAACATAGATGAGCAGTTAGTATAGGATGAGAACAGACTGCTGTGGGAGTTTAAACAAACTGGAAGGCCCCTGTTTTGGAGTGACGTGCGCAGGAAGAAACCAGCATGCACTGAACAAGTCACTACATGTTGTTTACTCCTGCGCGCACAACTCCAAGACACACGCGCGCCGGTGAGCTCAAACCCACAACTCTTATTCTCAAACCTTCTGGGCTCTGGAAGAACCAGTGCACACCAGGACAAACCACGCAGTTTATAGGCAGCATAATATACAGTTTAAAGGCTGAAAAGCCCTACAAATTGACAAAACACCCCATAAACAGTGTGGGGACAGAATAACAGCCTAAATACAAGTTACCCGTGCAAGGCCAGTCACTGGTCGGAGAAGACTGTCGCGCGATGGAGTCACTCTGTCGCGCGATGGTGCGCCCTGGCGCGCGATGGTGCGCCTTGGCGCACTGTCGCGCGATGTACTGAGTCTGTCGCGCGATGGTGCGCCCTGGCGCAGGATGGTTGCGCCCTGGCGCGGACAGACCAGTGCTTGGTTCACATTTTCTGGGTTCTGGGACAGGTCCAGAATTATCCCAGGGGTATTCCAAAATAGCAGAAATGTAAATTAACTACAAGGCTAACAGTTTATACTAAGGAAAGCAGTAAGCTGATTATTATCATGCTTGCAGAGTGATCTATATATACATAAATAGAAAACAATAGGACACCAATCCCCACGCGGTCCATCTCGTGCAGCACCGGAGTGTCGCGCGAGATAGTGGGACCAACGCGCGTTGGTTCCTACTATGACGGTTTTTGAAACCTCGCCAGCTTTAGGACCAGGACTGGTATTGATTACCAGCCTTGGCCCTGCCAGCCCCCTCAGGGATCAGAACAGAAAGACTGTAGGTATGCTATACCTTTGGTTGAGTTTGAAACGAATTCGAGCTTTGAGGTTGAGGTTGCTTGAGGTGTTTGAATGGGGAAGAACAAGCTATGTTCTTGGATGATTGAGGTGTGAGGATGAAGGATGGTGTAACCCTTCTTCAATTTTTTTTTGAACCCTTTAAATGGATGAACCAATGGGGTATTTATAGGGAGGAGGAGGTGAATCTGGTTGGTGCCAGGAGAGGAGCTCAGCCAGTCCACGAGGCCTGGCTGAAGTTGCATTGGTGGCCAACTGTCCTCCATCAGAAAGGTCGGTGGTAGGTTGGACCGTCGCGCGACGGAGTGAGACTGTCGCGCGATGGTGCGCCCTGGCGCACTGTCGCGCGATGGAGTGAAACCCTCGCGCGATGGTGCGCCCGGGCGCGGGATAGTTGCGCCCTGGCGCGGACCAGCAAGGTTTTTGGTTTTTGAAGTGGCTTAGGCTAGGTTAGGTTCAAGGGTTTTGCAAACACTCAAAACTCAAACACGCTATCATTCCCGGGGTGTTCTTGATCCATTTCATCATCGGGGAATCAAAAACCGTAAGTAAACTAATCTGGAAGCCCAGATTGGGGTGTCTACAACATCATGCGCCTAATGGAATGGTACAGGCCAGAAGGGGATGTAGGGGATACGGCTCTGCAGGCCCGACGTCGGTTTGCTCTAACAATCAGCGTGCTGGCTGCTTATTTACTGGTATCTCCGAATGGGCAGGTGAATCCTATGCTGGTGAGCGTTGCTGCTCAAATGGGTGCCCGAAGGAACGTGGTGCCACTTGTGTTGGCTAAGACACTCATGGGTTTAGATTTGGTTTTTACAGGCCAAACAAACGTCTTTGGCGGTAGCCCGCTTCTGCTGCAGGTAAACTCTCACTTAGCTCATCTTTTTCTGGTTTTCGCACATTCTATTTTTACCTCGTCTCTCGGCTAAGGCTATATTGGAGTTTCTCACTTGTTTTTCTGTAACGACCCTGATTTTCGGTCAGTGCAAATTTCATTAAATATTTGAATTTTATTTTTATTACTTGGATTTACTTTTAAATTTCTATAGTTTGTCAAAATTACATTTTTGCCCCCTTGAAATTTCGTTTCTTGCACTTTAGCCCCACTTAGCAAGCCTAGTTAGCTTCTAACCATCCGGTTGGAGGAACTAAACTAGAAAGCCATCTAGTCACTTTTCCCTAACCTCAAATGGACCGCTTTGCCCTCGTAAACCTTTTGAACCTTTTTATCCCTAAGATTCTTGTCGTACCCTTTTTAATTATTTTGTGTTAGGGTTTTGATCTTCCTAGATCACATGGTACATATGTATATATTATATTGTACTTGGAAGGTTAAAGTAATGCCTTAAGTACCATGTGCCTAATTGTTAGTTTATTGAGAAAATCTAGTCTTTTGATTTTAAGTACCAAAGTACCATTATTTTATTTGTATGCTTGTATACATATATATATATATTGTGTACTTAAGGAAGCAAGAGAGGAGAAGAGAGAGAGAGAGAGAGAGAGAGAGAGAGAGAGAGAGGAAGGAAAGAAGGAGGAAGATTGGGTTGTACTTTCTTGATCTTCCAAGGTACTTCAAAATCCATGGGATTCTTCCTTCCTAGCTAAGAGTTAATCTCCATTGTCCTTCCTTGATTTGTTTCACACTAGAATCTTGTACAATTATTTTTGTTCACACATCTTTTCACACCAAGTCTTCCAAGAAGGACAATCTTAGCCATGCAAGCCTAGCATTGCCCTTGATCTTTCTAGGATTCTTTGACAAGTGTCAAAATTTGAGGAAGAGTGAGAGGGAGGGGGGCCGGCCTTGAGGGAGAGGGAGAGGGCATGCCTTGGCCTATAAATGGAGCCATTCTCTTGCCATTTGAACACACACCTTCTCATTTGCTCTTCCTTCTCTCTAGAAACCATTTCTGGGCAGCCTACTGTCCCTTTGGAAATCCCCAGTTTTCTCCTTCTTAGAGTAGTTTTTAGAACCAACTTCCTTCGGAAAAGTTGTAGAACACTTCGAGAGCTTCAAGTTAGGCTCAGGAACCACCTCAATCGGAGAAGAAATGACAAAGATATCGTCATCCGAAGTTCAGTGAAAATTCTGGATTTTCATTTCCTGACAGCTTACTGTCACTTCCTTCGTCCCCATTTTTCTCCTACCTAAAGTCATTTCTAGGATCAACTTCCTTCACGAGAGTTGTAGAGGGTTTCGAGATCTTTGATTTCAACCCAAGAACGACTCTATTCGGCCAAAGATTGACTGAGTTACTGCCGTCCAAAGTTCGGTCCAGATTTGGAGTATTCACCACCCGTAGGATCTTCCAACTTGCTTATTCGGCCCCGACTAGTTTCGGATCAAGGTAGTTTAATCTTACCCTTCTAACTCTAGTATCGTTTCAAAACATATGTTCTTTTAAACTTTCCAAAAAGGAAGAAGATTTAATTCTAAGTAAGATAAGGTTATCTTTTGAATTGAAAATGCATGTTTTACTTTCAAGGTGTTTCGAGCATGCTATGTACCTAGAGTTGATGATCTTGTTGTGTTAATTTCAAGGCTTTAATTGTATGCATGTTTGTATGGAAAGTCTTACACGCGGAGTCTTGCATGAGAACGTGACACTAAAACCGAGGAAGTTAGAAACATGGCACCTAGGGTGTGTTTAACAAGAGAAATGTATTTTGAAATCGCGATGTGGCTGGACTTGGTAGCCCATTGCGTGGGTTGTGAAAACCACAAAGTGGCCGGACTTGGTAGCCCTTTGTGAAGATTGCCAATAGGGCCGGACGTGGTAGCCTTGTTGGTAATATGGCTTGGTTATCCGTGGAGAGGAGCCATTGCAAGTTTTGTGTGCCAACGGGAACCCGGCGCGGCGGAACCGTTGCGAGGATGCTCGGGAACCCGGCGTGGCGGAACCGAGATTGGGTGAGTTAAAAAGGAGACTTTGGAAAAGAAAGGTAGTAAAAACAACACGGTCTACGATGGGTTACGTAGGAAGAACTTCGAGGAACTTGGACACCAACGTTAGATCGAGAATGTGGATGTGTTATCGTTATTAGTTTGATTCCTATGATCGTTTGTTGTAAATTATGGGTTAGCGGGTATGGGATTACTCTATTGAGCTTTCGTAGCTCACGGTGTTGCCTTTTGGCGATCCTGACGTATTATATTGGTGGCGACGCCGGTATAATGTGTCAGACTTCATAGATGAGCAGGGCAAGATCTTCAGCTTGGAGGCGTACGGAACCGAGGGGCTGGCTAGGATGGAAGAGCAGGCGGAGCTATAGATAGGAACCCTAGTTTCCTGCTCTTTTGTAATATTGAACTCTTGTGAGAGTTTTTGTTGTAATAAGGAGCCAGACTCTAGTTGATTTCATCAATAAAATGTTTTATTTAACGTACCCAAAATTCGGGGCGTTACAACTTGGTATCAGAGCTTTAGGTTAAAAACCTCGGCCATGGGTAGAATGGGTAGAACCATGTAGAACCTTAAGCTAGTTTGTCCGTTGCACGAACGTGAATTGAATTTAATGTTTACCATCCCAAATTGGGTGGAATTCTGTCAAAACAATCTTCAGATTGAAGCAAGGCGCGGAAATTGGCAGTACCGCCGAGCTGGGAATTCCTGAACAATTGGATGATGACTTAAATCAAGGATCGGAAGTGGAACTTAGAATTCCAAGTCTTCTTAAGTGTTACTCTTGAGGTTAACCTCTGTTCTTATAGATAAACCACCTAGCCAACCTACGCTTAACCTGCGATCGACATGGCGGATTTCATCGAGTGGATTGGCTATTGGCTCATCAAGTAGTCATAGACTAACATCCGAAGATGGTAACCGTGTAAACCCCGAAGGGACTCGTTTCCAATTTAAGGGGGATAGACCCACATCGCCTTGGGGAGCGACTGCACTGTTCGTGAAGAAGAAAGAAGGATCATGCAAGGAAACGTATGTAGAGTACGAGTCCGCATGATGATTTGGTAGAAGTTTTGCATTTGGCGTTGGAATTACGAAGGCAACTTTAACAAAGGGCGACAACAAGGCAAGCTGTTCGACGGCGGAAGCGACTTCAACCCCAAGTGAGAGGGCTTAATTCGATTGATGGTGACCTACTCCTATTTTTAAGGGGGATAGCCGATAATTCCAAGACCGGTCTAGCGACCTAGCCTAATCTGTAGTCGCGTGCCAATTTCGGAGACGAAATTGTTTTAAGGGGGATATATTGTAACAACCCTGATTTTCGGTTAGTGAAAATTTCATTAAATATTTGAATTTTATTTTTATTACTTGGATTTACTTTTAAATTTCTATAGTTTGTCAAAATTACATTTTTGCCCCTTGAAATTTCGTTTCTTGCACTTTAGCCCCACTTAGCAAGCCTAGTTAGCTTCTAACCATCCGGTTGGAAGAACTAAACTAGAAAGCCATCTAGTCACTTTTCCCTAACCTCAAATGGACCGTTTTGCCCTCGTAAACCTTTTGAACCTTTTTAACCCTAAGATTCTTGTCGTACCCTTTTTAATTATTTTGTATTAGGGTTTTGATCTTCCTAGATCACATGGTACATATGTATATATTATATTGTACTTGGAAGGTTAAAGTAATGCCTTAAGTACCATGTGCCTAATTGTTAGTTTATTGAGAAATCTAGTCTTTTGATTTTAAGTACCAAAGTACCATTATTTTATTTGTATGCTTGTATACATATATATATTGTGTACTTAAGGAAGCAAGAGAGGAGAAGAGAGAGAGAGAGAGAGAGAGAGAGAGAGAGAGAGAGAGAGAGAGAGGGGGGGAAGGAAAGAAGGAGGAAGATTGGGTTGTACTTTCTTGATCTTCCAAGGTACTTCAAAATCCATGGGATTCTTCCTTCCTAGCTAAGAGTTAATCTCCATTGTCCTTGATTTGTTTCACACTAGAATCTTGTACAATTATTTTTGTTCACACCTCTTTTCACACCAAGTCTTCCAAGAAGGACAATCTTAGCCATGCAAGCCTAGGATTGCCCTTGATCTTTCTAGGATTCTTTGACAAGTGTCAAAATTTGAGGAAGAGTGAGAGGGAGGGGGGCCGGCCTTGAGGGAGAGGGAGAGGGCATGCCTTGGCCTATAAATGGAGCCATTCTCTTGCCATTTGAACACACACCTTCTCATTTGCTCTTCCTTCTCTCTAGAAACCATTTCTGGGCAGCCTACTGTCCCTTTGGAAATCCCCAGTTTTCTCCTTCTTAGAGTAGTTTTTAGAACCAACTTCCTTCGGGAAAGTTGTAGAACACTTCGAGAGCTTCAAGTTAGGCTCAGGAACCACCTCAATCGGAGAAGAAATGACAAAGATATCGTCATCCGAAGTTCAGTGAAAATTCTGGATTTTCATTTCCTGACAGCTTACTGTCACTTCCTTCGTCCCCATTTTTCTCATACCTAAAGTCATTTCTAGGATCAACTTCCTTCACGAGAGTTGTAGAGGGTTTCGAGATCTTCGATTTCAACCCAAGAACGACTCTATTCGGCCAAAGATTGACTGAGTTACTGCCGTCCGAAGTTCGGTCCAGATTTGGAGTATTCACCACCCGTAGGATCTTCCAACCTGCTTATTCGGCCCCGACTAGTTTCGGATCAAGGTAGTTTAATCTTACCCTTCTAACTCTAGTATCGTTTCAAAACATATGTTCTTTTAAACTTTCCAAAAAGGAAGAAGATTTCATTCTAAGTAAGATAAGGTTATCTTTTGAATTGAAAATGCATGTTTTACTTTCAAGGTGTTTCGAGCATGCTATGTACCTAGAGTTGATGATCTTGTTTTGTTAATTTCAAGGCTTTGATTGTATGCATGTTTGTATGAAAAATCTTACACGCGGAGTCTTGCATGAGAACGTGACACGAAAACCGAGGAAGTTAGAAACATGGCACCTAGGGTGTGTTTAACAAGAGAAATGTGTTTTGAAACCGCGATGTGGCCAGACTTGGTAGCCCATCGTGTGGATTATGAAAACCGCAAAGTGGCCGGACTTGGTAGCCCATTGCGTGGGTTGTGAAAACCACAAAGTGGCCGGACTTGGTAGCGCTTTGTGAAGATTGCCAATAGGGCCGGACGTGGTAGCCTTGTTGGTAATATGGCTTGGTTATCCGTGGAGAGGAGCCATTGCAAGTTTTGTGTGCCAACGGGAACCCGGCGCGGCGGAACCGTTGTGAGGATGCTCGGGAACCCGGCGCGGCGGAATTGAGATTGGGTGAGTTAAAAAGGAGACTTTGGAAAAGAAAGGTAGTAAAAACAACACGGTCTACGCTGGGTTACATAGGAAGAACTTTGAGGAACTTGGACACCAACGTTAGATCGAGAATGTGGATGTGTTATCGTTATTAGTTTGATTCCTATGATCGTTTGTTGTAAATTATGGGTTAGCGGGTATGGGATTACTCTATTGAGCTTTCGTAGCTCACGGTGTTGCCTTTTGGTGATCCTGGCATATTATATTGGTGGCGACGCCGGTATAATGTGTCAAACTTCATAGATGAGCAGGGCAAGATCTTCAGCTTGGAGGCGTACGAAATCGAGGGGCTGGCAAGGATGGAAGAGCAGGCGGAGATAGGAACCCTAGTTTCCTGCTCTTTTGTAATATTGAACTCTTGTGAGAGTTTTTGTTGTAATAAGGAGCCAGACTCCAGTTGATTTCATCAATAAAATGTTTTATTTAACGTACCCAAAATTCGGGGCGTTACATTTTCCGCTCGAGTTTTATATGAATTCTTACTTATTTTTCCGCTTTTGCAGCTTTGGCTGTCTGATAAGTTGGGACTGCTCACTGCGCCGGAAGCAAATTGGCTCCACTTGCCTGGCCGAATGCATCAGCGAGGCATGATTTACCCGGAGAATGACCGTGCATTCAATGGTACACATTCATGAGAGAGATGCTTACCGCATGGAGACACTTGAGAGGCATGAGGCCCTAACATCACGGATATAGGCCTGAATCTGCAGGTTTTGCTCAGAGGAGGTGATAGCTGGGGCTGCATCGCTTTCACGTTCTGTATTCATGCGCCATATTCTCCGTTAGTTGGGAATAAGCCAAGGGTTTCACCAAGCCCGTTGCTCAAAATATTATACCTTTATAATTTGAGAGAGAAGTCCGTTTTTCAAATCGTTAACACGAGAGATGTCCGTTGCTCTATAGGTTAATACCAGAGAGAGGTCCATTGTTTGGGAGGCAATTACGATAGATATGTGTGTTGCTCGAACGATTAAGCTTTGATAACACAACATAGCAGTGCAACGTTCAATTTGTTAATTCGAGAGAAAAGTCCGTTTAGTCAAATGAATAAGCCTTGATAATGCAGGAGAGAAGTCTATCATTCAAAAGGCAAATACGATAGAGAAGCCCATTGCTTGGACGTTTAAATCTTTATAATGTGAGAGAGAAGACCAATATACGAATAGTTAATTCGATAGAGAAGTCCGTTATTCGAATGATTTTGACTTGATAAAGCGAGAGAGAAATCATTCATTGGAACGGATACTACGATAGAGAAGCACGTGGCTCGAACGGCTATACCTTGATAATGCGAGACAGAAGTCCAACGTTCGAATAGTTAATTTGAGAGGAATGTCTGTTGTTCGAATGATTAACACTTGAAATGCAAGAGAGAAGGCCGTTTAACGAATGATTATAACGAGAAAGAAGTTCTTAATTAGAATGATAAATGAGATGGAGAAGTCCGTTGCTCGAATGGTTATACCTTGATAATGCGACAGAGAAATCCCTTTTTCGAATGATTATTTTGACAAAGAATTCCGTCGTTCAATTGGTTAAAACAAGAGAGAAGTCCGTTGCTCAAAAGGTTATACCTTTATAATTTGAGAGAGAAGTCCGTTTTTAAAATCGTTAACACAAGAGAGATGTCCATTCTTCTAAAGGATAATACAAGAGATTTCCACCGTTCGAATGGTAAATACTATTGATATGTCTGTTGCTCGAACGACTAAGCTTTGATAACACAAGACAGAAGTCCAACGTTCGAATAGTTAATTTGAGAAAGATGTCCGTTGTTTGAATGATTAACACTTGAAATGCAATAGAGAAGCCTATTTAACGAATGCTTATAAGGAGAAAAAAGTTCTTCATTAGAATGATAAATTCGATGGAGAAATCCGTTGCTCGAATGGTTATACCTTGATGATCCGTTTTTCGAATGATTATTTTGATACAAAATTCCGTCGTTCAATTGGTCAATACGAGAGAGAAGTCCGTTGCTCGAAAGGTTATACCGTTATAATTTGAGAGAGAAGTCCGTTGTTCTATAGGATAATACGTGAGATTTCCATTGTTCGAAAGGTAAATACCATAGATATGTCTCTTGCTCGAACGACTAAGCTTAGATAACACAAGACGACAGTCGAATGTTCAATTAGTTAATTCGAGGGAAAAGTCCGGTATTCAAATTAATAAGCGTTGATAATCCGAGAGAGAAGTCTGTCATTCGAATGGTTAATAGGATAGAGAAGCCCGTTGCTTGAACGGTTACATCTTTATAATGCGAGAGAGTTGACCAATATTCGAATAGTTAATTCGAGAAAGAACTCCGTTATTCAAATGATTATGACTTCATAAAGCGAGATAGAAATCTGCCATTGGAATGGTTACTACGATAGACAAGCCCGTGGCTCGAACGGCTATACCTTGATAAGTCGAGACAGAAGTCCAACATTCGAATAGTTAATTTGAGAGAGAAGTCCATTCTTCGAATGACTAACACTTGGAAATGCAAGAGAGAAGTCCGTTTATCGAATGATTATAACGGGAGAGAAGTTGGTCGTTTGAATGATAAATATGATAGGGAAGTCCGCTGCTCGAACAGTTATACCTTGATAATGCGACAGAGACGACCGTTTTTTGAATGATTACGTTAGTAGAGAAGTCCGTCGTTCAATTGGTTATTATGAAAGAAAAGTCCGTTGCTCAAACGGTTATACCATTATAAAATGAGAGAGAAGTCCGTTGTTATATAGGTTAATACGGGAGAGATGTCCATTGTTCGAAAGGTTAATATGATAACTATTGCTCGAACGATTATGTTTCGATAACATAAGACAACAGTACAATGTTCGAATAGTTGATTCGATAGAGAAGTCCGTTACTCAAATGAATAAGACTTGACAACGCGAGAGAGAAGTCTGTCATTCGAATGGTTAATACGATAGAGAAGCCCGTTGCTCGAACAGTTATATCTTTACAATGCGAGAGAGAAGACCAATATTCGAATAGTTAATTCGAGAAAGAATTCTGTTATTCGAATGATTATGACTTGGTAAAGCAAGAGAGAAGTACGTCATTCGAATAGTTAATACGATAGAGAAGCCCGTGGCTCGAATGGCTAATACGAGAGAGAAGCCCGTGGCTCGAACGGCTATCCCTTGATAATGTGAGACAGAAGTCCAACGTTCTAATACTTAATATGAGAAAGAAGTCCGTTGTTCGAATGATTCACATTTGAAAATGCAAGAGAGAAGTCCGTTTATCAAATGATTACAACGACTAAGAATTTCGTCGTTCGAATGATAAATACGAAAGAGAAGTCCATCTACTCAAACGGTTATACCTTGATAATGCAACAAAGAAATCCATTTTTTGAATGATTAATTTTAGAGAGAAGTCCGTCGTTCAATTGGTTAATATGAGAGAGAAGTCCGTTGCTCGAAAGGTTATACCTTTATAATATGAGAGAGAAATCCGTTTTTCAAATCATTAACACGAGAGAGATGTACGTTGTTCTATAGGATAATACGAGAGAGATGTCCGTTGTTCGAAAGGTAAATATGATAGATATGTCTGTTGCTCGAACAATTAAGCTTTGATAACACAAGACAGCAATCCAATGTTCGATTAGTTAATTCGAGAAAGAAGTCCGTTATTTAAATTAATAAGCCATGATAATGCGAGAGAGAAGTCTGTCATTCGAATGGTTAATACGATAGAGAAACCCGTTGCTTGCACGGTTACATCTTTATAATGCGAGAGAGAAGACCAATATTCGAATAGTTAATTCGAGAAAGAAGCCCGCTATTCGAATGATTATGACTTGATAAAGCGAGAGAGAAATCTGCCATTGGAATGGTTACTACGATAGAGAAGCCCATGGCTCGAACGGCTATACCTTGATAATTCGAGACAGAAGTCCAACATTCGAATAGTTAATTTGAGAGAGAAGTCCACTGTTCGAATGACCAACACTTGGAAATGCAAGAGAGAAGTCCATTTATCGAATGATTACAACGACATAGAATTTCGTCGTTCGAATAATAAATACGAAAGAGAAGTCCGTTTGCTCGAACGGTTATACCTTGATAATGCAACAGAGAAATCCGTTTTTCGAACGATTATTTTGAATTAGCAATCCGTCGTTCAATTGGTTAATATGAGAGAGACGTCCGTTGCTCGAAAGGTTATACCTTTATAATATGAGAGAGAAGTCCGTTTTTCAAATTGTTAACACCAGAGAGATGTACGTTGTTCTATAGGATAAAACGAGAGAGATGTCCATTGTTCGAAAGGTAAATATGATAGATAAGTCTGTTGCTCGAACGATTAAGCTTTGATAACACAAGACAGCAGTCCAATATTCGATTAGTTAATTAGAGAAAGAAGTCCGTTATTTAAATTAAAAAGCCCTGATAATGCGAGAGAGAAGTCTGTCAATTGAGTGGTTAATACGACGGAGAAGCCCGTTGCTTGCACGGTTACATCTTTATAACATGAGAGAGAAGACCAATATTCGAATAGTTAATTCGAGAAAGAAGCCCACTATTCGAATGATTATGACTTGATAAAGCGAGAGAGAAATCTGCCATTGGAATGGTTACTACGATAGAGAAGCCCGTGGCTCGAACGGCTATACCTTGATAATTCGAAACAGAAGTCCAACATTCGAATAGTTAATTTGAGAGAGAAGTCCATTGTTCGAATGACTAACACTTGGAAATGCAAGAGAGAAGTCCGTTTATCGAATGATTATAACGAGAGAGAAGTTCGTCGTTCGAATGATAAATATGATAGGGAAGTCCGTTGCTCGAACAGTTATACCTTGATAATGCGACAGAGAAGACCGTTTTTCGAATGATTACGTTGGTAGAGAAGTCCATCGTTCAATTGGTTAATACGAAAGAGAAGTCCGTTGCTCAAACGGTTATACCATTATAAAAGGAGAGAGAAGTCCATTTTTCGAATCGTCAATACGAGAGAGAAGTCCGTTGTTCTATAGGTTAATACAGGAGAGATGTCCACCGTTCGAAAAGTGAATATGATAACTATTGCTCGAACGATTAAGTTTCGATAACACAAGACCGCAGTACAATGTTCGAATAGTTGATTCGATAGAGAAGTCCGTTACTCAAATGAATAAGACTTGACAACACGAGAAAGAAGTCTATCATTCGAATGGTTAATACGATAGAGAAGCCCGTGGCTAGAACGGCTATCCTTTGATAATGAGAGACAGAAGTCCAACGTTCTAATGCTTAATATGAGAGAGAAGTCCATTGTTTGAATGATTCACACATGAAAATGCAAGAGAGAAGTCCGTTTATCGAATGATAACGACGACATAGAATTTCGTCGTTCGAATAATAAATACGAAAGAGAAGTCCGTTTGCTCGAACGGTTATACCTTGATAATGTGACAGAGAAATCCGTTTTTCAAACGATTATTTTGAATGAGAAGTCCGTCGTTCAATTAGTTAATATGAGAGAGACGTCCGTTGCTCGAAAGGTTATACCTTTATAATATGAGAGAGAAGTCCGGTTTTCAAATCGTTAACACGAGAGAGATGTACGTTGTTCTATAGGATAATACGAGAGAGATGTCTGTTGTTTGAAAGGTAAATATGATAGATATGTCTGTTGCTCGAACGATTAAGCTTTGATAACACAAGACAGCAGTCCAATGTTCGATTAGTTAATTCGAGAAAGAAGTCCGTTATTTAAATTAATAAGCCTTGATAATGCGAGAGAGAAGTCTGTCATTCGAGTAGTTAATACGATAGAGAAGCCGTTGCTTGCACGGTTATTCGTATAGTTAATTCGAGAAAGAAGCCCACTGTTCGAATGATTATGACTTGATAAAGCGAGAGAGAAATCTGCCATTGGAATGGTTACTACGATAGAGAAACCCGTGGCTCGAACGGCTATACCTTGATAATTCGAGACAGAAGTCCAACATTCGAATAGTTAATTTCAGAGAGAAGTCCATTGTTCGAATGACTAACACTTGGAAATGCAAGAGAGAAGTCCGTTTATCGAATGATTATAACGAGAGAGAAGTTCGTCGTTCGAATGATAAATATGATAGGGAAGTCCGTTGCTCGAACAATTATACCTTGATAATTCGACAGAGAAGACCGTTTTTCGAATGATTACGTTGGTAGAGAAGTCCATCGTTCAATTGGTTAATACGAAAGAGAAGTCCGTTGCTCGAACGGACCAATTCCGAGTCAATACAAGAGAGAAGTCCGTTGTTCTATAGGTTAATACGGGAGAGATGTCCATTGTTCGAAAGGTTAATATGATAACTATTGCTCGAACGATTATGTTTCGATAACATAAGACAACAGTACAATGTTCGAATAGTTGATTCGATAGAGAAGTCCGTTACTCAAATGAATAAGACCTGACAACGCAAGAGAGAAGTCTGTCATTCGAATGGTTAATACGATAGAGAAGCCCGTTGCTCGAACAGTTATATCTTTACAATGCGAGAGAGAAGACCAATATTCGAATAGTTAATTCGAGAAAGAAGCCCGCTGTTCGAATGATTAAGATAAAGCAAGAGAGAAGGCCATTACTACGATAGAGAAGCCCGTGGCTCGAACGGCAATACCTTGATAATTCGATACAGTAGTCCAACATTCGAATACTTAATTTGAGAGAGAAGTCCATTGTTCGAATGACTAACACTTGGAAATGCAAGAGAGAAGTCCATTTATCGAATGATTACAACGACATAGAATTTCGTCGTTCGAATAATAAATACGAAAGAGAAGTCCGTTTGCTCGAACGGTTATACCTTGATAATGCGACAGAGAAATCCGTTTTTCAAACGATTATTTTGAATGAGAAGTCCGTCGTTCAATTGGTTAATATGAGAGAGACGCCCGTTGCTCGAAAGGTTATACCTTTGTAATATGAGAGAGAAGTCCGTTTTTCAAATCGTTAACACAAGAGAGGTGTACGTTGTTCTATAGGACAAAATGAGAGAGATGTCCATTGTTTGAAAGGTAAATATGATAGATATGTCTGCTGCTCGAACGATTAAGCTTTGACAACACAAGACAGCAGTCCAATGTTCGATTAGTTAATTAGAGAAAGAAGTCCGTTATTTAAATTAAAAAGCCTTGATAATGCGAGAGAGAATTCTGTCATTCGAGTGGTTAATACGACGGAGAAGCCCGTTGCTTGCACGGTTACATCTTTATAACACGAGAGAGAAGACCAATATTCGAATAGTTAATTCGAGAAAGAAGCCCGCTATTCGAATGATTATGACTTGATAAAGCGAGAGAGAAATCTGCCATTGGAATGGTTACTACGATAGACAAGCCCGTGGCTCGAACGGCTATACCTTGATAATTCGAAACAGAAGTCCAACATTCGAATAGTTAATTTGAGAGAGAAGTCCATTGTTCTAATGACTAACACTTGGAAATGCAAGAGAGAAGTCCGTTTATCGAATGATTATAACGAGAGAGACGTTCGTCGGTTCGAATGATAAATATGATAGGGAAGTCCGTTGCTCAAACAGTTATACCTTGATAATGCGACAGAGAAAACCGTTTTTTGAATGATTACGTTGGTAGAGAAGTCCATCGCTCAATTGGTTAATACGAAAGAGAAGTCCGTTGCTCGAACTGTTATACCATTATAAAAGGAGAGAGAAGTCCATTTTTCGAACCGTCAATACAAGAGAGAAGTCTGTTGTTCTATAGGTTAATACGGGAGAGATGTCCATCGTTCGAAAAGTTAATATGATAACTATTGCTCGAACGATTAAGTTTCGATAACACAGGACAGCAGTACAATGTTCGAATAGTTGATTCGATAGAGAAGTCCGTTACTCAAATGAATAAGACGTGACAACGCGAGAAAGAAGTCTATCATTCGAATGGTTAATACGATAGAGAATCCCGTTGCTCGAACACTTATATCTTTACGATGTGAGAGAGAAGACCAATATTAGAATAGTTAATTCGAGAAAGAATTCTGTTATTCGAATGATTATGACTTGGTAAAGCAAGAGAGAAGTACGTCATTCGAATGGTTAATACGATAGAGAAGCCCGTGGCTGGAACGGCTATCCCTTGATAATGAGAGACAGAAGTCCAACGTTCTAATACTTAATATGAGAGAGAAGTCCGTTGTTTGAATGATTCACACTTAAAAATGCAAGAGAGAAGTCCATTTATCGAATGATAACAACGACATAGAATTTCGTCGTTCGAATAATAAATACGAAAGAGAAGTCTGGTTGCTCGAACGGTTATACCTTGATAATGCGACAGAGAAATCCGTTTTTCAAACGATTATTTTGAATGAGAAGTCCATCGTTCAATTAATTAATATGAGAGAGACGTCCGTTGCTCGAAAGGTTATACCTTTATAATATGAGAGAGAAGTCCATTTTTCAAATCGTTAACACGAGAGAGATGTACGTTGTTCTATAGGATAATACGAGAGAGATGTCTGTTGTTCGAAAGGTAAATATGATAGATATGTCTGTTGCTCGAACGATTAAGCTTTGATAACACAAGACAGCAGTCCAATGTTCGATTAGATAATTCGAGAAAGAAGTCCGTTATTTAAATTAATAAGCCTTGATAATGCGAGAGAGAAGTCTGTCATTCGAGTGGTTAATACGATAGAGAAGCCCGTTGCTTGCACGGTTACATCTTTATAATGCGAGAGAGAAGACCAATATTCGAATAGTTAATTCGAGAAAGAAGCCCGTTGTTCGAATGATTATGACTTGATAAAGCGAGAGAGAAATCTGCCATTGGAATGGTTACTACGATAGACAAGCCCGTGGCTCGAACGGCTATACTTTGATAATTCGAGACAGAAGTCCAACATTCGAATAGTTAATTTGAGAGAGAAGTCCATTGTTCGAATGACTAACACTTGGAAATGCAAGAGAGAAGTCCGTTTATCGAATGATTATAACGAGAGAGAAGTTCGTCGTTCGAATGATAAATATGATAGGGAAGTCCGTTGCTCGAACAATTATACCTTGATAATGCGACAGAGAAGGCCGTTTTTCGAATGATTACGTTGGTAGAGAAGTCCGTCGTTCAATTGGTTAATACGAAAGAGAAGTCCGTTGCTCAAACGGTAAAAGGAGAGAGAAGTATTTTTCTACCAGTCCGTTGTTCTATAGGTTATACGGGAAGGTCCAGAAGATGATTGCTCGAACGATAGTCCCGAATTTTCGAATCAAATGATAAACTTGACAACGCGAGAGAGAAGTCTGTCATCGAACGAGAGAGAACGGTTATACCATTATAAAATGAGAGAGAAGTCCGTTGTTCTATAGGTTAATACGGGAGAGATGTCCATTGTTCGAAAGGTTAATATGATAACTATTGCTCGAACGATTAAGTTTCAATAACACAAGACAGCAGTACAATGTTCGAATAGTTAATTCGATTGAGAAGTCTGTTACTCAAATGACTTGACAACGCGAGAGAGAAGTCTGTCATTCGAATGGTGAATACGATAGAGAAGCCCGTTGCTCGAACAGTTATATCTTCACAATGCGAGAGAGAAGACCAATATTCGAATAGTTAATTCGAGAATGAATTCTGTTATTCGAATGATTATGACTTGGTAAAGCAAGAGAGAAGTACGTTATTCGAATGGTTAATACAATAGAGAAACCCGTGGCTCGAACGGCTATCCCTTGATAATGTGAGACAAAAGTCCAACGTTCTAATACTTAATATGAGAGAGAAGTCCGTTGTTCGAATGATTCACACTTGAAAATGCAAGAGAGAAGTCCGTTTATCGAATTATTACAACGACATAGAATTTCGTCGTTCGAATAATAAATACGAAAGAGAAGTCCGTTTGCTCGAACGGTTATACCTTGATAATGCGACAGAGAAATCCGTTTTTCAAACGATTATTTTGAATTAGAAGTCCGTCGTTCAATTGGTTAATATGAGAGAGACGTCCGTTGCTCGAAAGGTTATACCTTTATAATATGAGAGAGAAGTCCGTTTTTCAAATCGTTAACACGAGAGAGATGTACATTGTTCTATAGGATAATACACGAGAGATGTCCGTTGTTCGAAAGGTAAATATGATAGATATGTTTGTTGCTCGAATGATTAAGCTCTGATAACACAAGACAGCAGTCCAATGTTCGATTAGTTAATTCGAGAAAGAACTCCGTTATTTAAATTAATAAGCCTTGATAATGCGAGAGAGAAATCTGTCATTCGAATGGTTAATATGACAAAGAAGCCCATTGCCTGCACGGATACATCTTCATAATGCGAGAGAGAAGACCAATATTTGAATAGTTAATTCGAGAAAGAAGCCCATTATTCGAATGATTATGACTTCATAAAGCGAGAGAGAAATCGGCCATTGGAATGGTTACTAGGATAGAGGAGCCCGTGGCTCGAACGGCTATACCTTGATAATTCGAGACAGAAGTCCAACATTCGAATAGTTAATTTGAGAGAGAAGTCCATTGTTCGAATGACTAACACTTGGAAATGCAAGAGAGAAGTCCGTTTATCGAATGATTATAACGAGAGAGAAGTTCGTCGTTCGAATGATAAATATGATAGGGAAGTCCGTTGCTCAAACAGTTATACCTTGATAATGCGACAGAGAAGACCGCTTTTTGAATGATTATTTTGATAGAGAAGTCTGTCATTCAATTGGTTAATACGAGACAGAAGTCCGTTGCTCGAACCATTATACCATTATAAAATGAGAGAGAAGTCCGTTGTTCTCTAGGTTAATACAGGAGAGATGTCCATTGTTCGAAAGGTTAATACGATAACTATTGCTCGAACAATTAAGTTTCGATAACACAAGACAGCAGTACAATGTTCGAATAGTTAATTCGATTGAGGAGTCCGTTACTCATATGACTTGACAACGCGAGAGAGATATCTGTCATTCGAATGGTGAATACGATAACGAAGCCCATTGCTCGAACCGTTATATCTTTATAATGCGAGAGAGAAGACCAATATTTGAATAGTTAATTCGAGAGAGAAGTTTGATATCCGAATGATTACGACCGGGTAAAGCAAGAGAGTAGTACGTCATTCGAATGGTTAATACGATAGAGGAGCCCGTTGCACGAACGGCTATTCCTTGATAATGCGAGACAGAAGTCCAACGTTCCAATACTCAATATGAGAGAGAATTCCGTTGTTCGAATGATTCTCACTTCAAAATGCAAGAGAGAAGTCCGTTTATCGAATGATTACAACGACATAGAATTTCGTCGTCCGAATGATAAATACGAAAGAGAAGTCTGTCTGCTCGGACGGTTGCACCTTGATAATGCGACAGAGAAATCTGTTTTTCGAATGATTATTTTGAGAGAGAAGTCCGTCGTTCAATTGGTTAATATGAGAGAGAAGTCCGTTGCTCGAAAGGTTATACCCATATAATATGAGAGAGAAATCCATTTTTCAAATCGTTAACACGAGAGAGATGTTCGAGAAAGATGTCCGTTGTTCGAAAGGTAAACACGATAGATATGTCTATTGCTCGAACGATTAAGCTTTGATAACACAAGACAGCAGTCCAATGTTCGATTAGTTAATTCAAGGGAGAAGTCCGGTATTCAAATTAATAAGCCTTGATAATGTGAGAGAAAAGTCTGTCATTCGAATGGTTAATAGGAAAGAGAAGCCCATTGCTCGAACAGTTATATCTTCATAATGCGAGAGAGAAGACCAATATTCAAATAGTTAATTCGAGAAAGAAGTCCGTTATTCGAATGATTATGACGTGATAAAGCGAGAGAGAAATCTGCCATGGGAATGGTTACTACGATAGAGAAGCCCGTGGATCGCACGGCTATACCAAGATAATGCGAGACAGAAGTCCAACGTTCTAATACTTAATATGAGAGAGAAGTCCGTTCTTCGAAGGATTTACACTTGAAATTGCAAGAGAGAAGTCCATTAATCGAATGATTACAAGATAGAATTTCATCGTTCGAATGATAAATACGAAAGAGAAGTCCGTTTGCTCGAACGGTTATACCTTGATAATGCGACAGAGAAACCCGCTTTTCGAATGATTATTTTGAGAGAGAAGTCCGTCGTTCAATTGGTTAATATGAGAGAGAAGTCCGTTGCTCGAAAGGTTATACCTTTATAATATGACAGAGAAGTCCGTTTTTCAAATCGTTAACACGAGAGAGATGTCCGTTGTTCTATAGGATAATACAAGAGAGACGTCCGTTGTTCGAAAGGTAAATACGATATATATGTCTGTTGCTCGAACGAATAAGCTTTGATAACACAAGACAGCAGTCTTATGTTCGATTAGTTAATTCGAGAGAGAAGTCCATTATACAAATTAATAAGCCTTGATAATGCGAGAGAGAAGTCTGTCATTCGAATGGTTAATACGATAGAGAAGCTCGTTGCTTGAACGGTTACATCTTTATAATGCGAAAGAGAAGGCCAATATTCGAATAGTTAATTCGAGACAGAAATCTGTTATTCGAATGATTATGACTTCGTAAAGCAAGAGAGAAGTACGACATTCAAATGGTTAATACGATAGAGAAGTCCGTAGCCCGAACGGCTATCCCTTGATAATGCGAGACAGAAGTCCAACGTTCTAATACTTAATATGAGAAAGAAATCCGTTCTTCGAAAGATTCACACTTGGAAACTCAAGAGGGAAGTCCGTTTATCGAATGATTATAACGACATAGAATTTCGTAGTTCGAATGATAAATACGAAAGCTCGAACGGTTATACCTTGATAATGCGACAGAGAAATCCGTTTTTCGAATGACTATTTTGATAGAGAAGTCCGTCGTTCAATTGGTTAATATGAGACAGAAGTCCATTGCTCGAAAGGTTATACCTTTATAATATGAGAGAGAAGTTCGTTTTTCAAATCGTTAACACTAGAGAGATACCCGTTGTTCTGTAGGATAATACGAGAGAGATGTCCGTTGTTCGAGAGTGATGTCCGTTGTTCGAAAGGAAAATACGATAGATATGTCTGTTGCTCGAACAATTAAGCTTTGATAACACAAGACAGCAGTCCAATGTTCGATTAGTTAATTCGAGAGAGAAGTCCGTTATTCAAATTAAAAAGCCTTGACAATGCGAGAGAGAAGTCTGTCATTCGAAAGGTTAATACGTTAGAGAAGCCCGTTGCTTGAACGGTTACATCTTCATAATGCGAGAGAGAAAACCAATATTCGGATAGATAATTCGAGAAAGAAGTCCGTTATTCGAATGATTATGACTTGACAAAGCGAGAGAGAAATTTGCCATTGGAATGGTTACTACGATAGAAGAGCCCGTGGCTCGAACGGCTATACCTTGATAATTCGAGACAGAAGTCCAACATTCGAATAGTTCATTTGAGAGAGAAGTCCATTGTTCGAATGACTAACACTTGAAAATGCAAGAGAGAAGTCCGGTTATCGAATGATTATAACGAGAGAGAAGTTTGTCGTTCGAATGATAAATACAATAGACAAGTCCGCTGCTGGAACAGTTATACCTTGATAATGCGACAGAGAAGACCGTTTTTTGAATGATTATTTTGATAGAGAAGTCCGTCGTTCAATCGGTTAATACGAGAGAGAAGTTCGTTGCTCGATCGGTTATACCATTATAAAATGAGAGAGAAGTCCGTTATTCAAATCGTCAATACGAGAGAGAAGTCCGTTGTTCTATAAGTTAATACGAGAGAGATGTCCGTTGTTCGAAAGGTAAATATGATAGATATGTATGTTGCCCGTACGATTAAGCTTTGATAACACAAGACAGCAGTCCAATGGTCGATTATTTAATTCGAAAAAGAAGTCCGTTATTCAAATTAATAAGCCTTGATAATGCGAGAGAGGTCTGTCATTCGAATGGTTAATATGATAGAGAAGCCCGTTGCTTGCACGGTTACATCTTTATAATGCGAGAGGGAAGACCTGTAAGGACCCGTAATTTCAAAAATAAAATAAAATTATTAAACGGTTTATTCGATATGATAATTGAGGAAAATTTGAAATTTATTGAGTTTATTTGAGTTGGGGTTAATGTGAGGAAATTGTTTGTAGGAGGGTGCAAGTGCAATATGTTTTTATGTTTGTATATAGAGAGAAGTCCTTTCCAATCGTTTCGAATGCTTATGACTTGAGCTACAAAGAGAGAGATTAATATCAGTGCTCATTGGAACAGTTACTACGATAGAGAAGCCCGCGGCTCGATTGCTCTCTGGACGGCTATACCTGATTGCTCTCTGGATTTGATAATGCGAGACAGAAGCCGTTACTTCTAACACCTTCTCAACATATCCAAACCACTTCTTAACATCGAAATATGTATCCCTTTGGTCATTAGATGTTCAACATTCGAATGGTTAATTTAGGAGAGAAGATCCGTTGTTCGCTCATATCCTATTGTTTCATTCCGTCCTTGTTACCATTCGTATAGACTCTCACGTTGTGGTTCTTTCTTTGGAGTCGTAGCACACTCGTTCATGAGTTTATTGATAATCCTTTATGTTGGACACCTAGTATTGACATGGTTGAACATGGATAATCATAGAGTATTAGAATGAGAATCATGATGCATAATGAATGATTTGTGAATGATTGGGACACTTGAACACAAATTATGATATGATGACGATAATGGGAATGTGAGATGATGCGACAAACCAATAAACTAAGGTTAAAATGGTGATGTGATGAGTTATTATCGGTATGAGATAGGTCAATGCGAGATGAGATATGATGGAAGTACTCGTTGATATGTAGGTGTCTCTCTTATAATGAATATCGTATGGTTGTTAGAATGATAATATGGGAATAGACCCGGGTAACGCCGTGGTGACCCAAGTACCTTCTGCGATAGAGACGTCCGTTCCTCGAACGATGAAAGAGGGAATACCCGGGTAACGCCGTGGTGACCCTACCTTGATAATGCGATAGAGAAATCCGTTTTTTGAATGATTATTTTGAGAGAGAAGTCCATCGACTATTCAATTGGTTAACATTACGAGCAGATGTCAGATAAGTCCGTTGCTCGAAAGGTTAGTTACCTTTATAATATGAGAGCCATCTTCTAGCGAGGATTCCGTTTTTCAAATCGTTAACACAAGAGAGATGTCCGTGGTCCTATAAGGTTAATAAGAGAGAGAGGTCCTTTGGATTATTAATTGTACCTCCGGTGAGAATTTTAATTATCAAATGTTATTATTATTTATGTTTCAACTTGGAGAGCATAGGTAAATAGGAGAGTCTCATGGGTTCAAAAATCGCCGCATCTTTTTCGTGTGTGCTTGCATGAATGATATTCTCAAATTGCATTGGTATTACAGTAGAGTGGCGTATAGTTGTTAACCTCTAAAGGAAAGGTTGGAGAACATCATTTATTGTTTTGTGTTTTAAATTTTTATAACGAGACAGCAGTCGCCAAGGGCGTGGGCTTGGATCGGGGTACGCCATTAGAGGATGAGGTGAGTCAGCATGGGGAAGCTCCGCATGGAAATCCGGGAATGGGGGTAGGACATTCTTGTTAGGGAAATTGTGGCGGCATTAATACCTTCTGAATCCAGCCTTGATGATGCGAGAGAGAAGTCTGTCATTCGAATGGCTAATACGATAGAGAAGCCCGTTGCTTGGACGGTCGATTCTTTATAATGCGAGATAGAAGACCAATATACGAATAGTTAATTCGAGAGAGAAGTCCGTTTTTCTAATGATTATGACTTGATAAAGCGAGAGAGAAATCAGTCATTAGAACGATTACTACGATAGAGAAGCACGTGGCTCGAACGCTTATACCTTGATAATGCGACAGAGAAATCCGTTACTCGAATGATTATTTTGAGATAGAAGTCCGTTGTTCAATTGGTTAATACGAGAGAAGTCCGTTGCTCGAAAGGTTATACCTTTATAATTTGAGAGAGAAGTCCGTTTTTCAAAATGTTAACACAAGAGAGATGTCCGTTGTTCTATAGGTTAATACAAGAGAGAGGTCCAATGTTCGAAAGGTAATTACGATAGATATGTGTGTTGCTCGAACGATTAAGCTTTGATAACACAAGACAGCAGTCCAACGTTCAATTAGTTAATTCGAGAGAGCAGTCTGTTTTTCAAATGAATAAGCCTTGATAATGCAAGAGAGAAGTCTGTCATTAGAATGGCTAATACGAGAGAGAAGCCCGTTGCTTGGACGGTTAAATCATTTTAATGCGAGAGAGAAGACCAATATACGAATAGTTAGTTCGAGAACGAAGTCCGTTATTCAAATGATTACGGCTTGAAAAAGCGAGAGAGAAATCAGTCATTGGAACGGTTACTACAATAGAGAAGCACGTGGCTCGAACGGCTAAACCTTGATAATGCGAGACAGAAGTCCAACATTCGAATAGTTAATTTGAGAGAGTTGTCTGTTGTTCGAATGATTAACACTTGAAATGCAAGAGAGAAGTCCGTTGAACGAATGATTATAACGAGAAAAAAGTTCGTCATTAGAATGATAAATACGATAGAGAAGTCTGTCGCTCGAATGGTTACACCTTGATAATGCAACAAAGAAATCCGTTTTTCGAATGATTATTTGGAGAGAGAAGTCCGTCATTCAATTGGTTAATATGAGAGAGAAGTCCGTTGCTCGAAAGGTTATACCTTTATAATAAGACAGAGAAGTCCGTTTTTCAAATCGTTAACACGAGAGAGATGTCCGTTGTTCTATAGGATAATACAAGAGAGACGTCCGTTGTTCGAAAGATAAATACGATATATATGTCTGTTGCTCGAACGAATAAGCTTTGATAACACAAGACAGCAGTCTTATGTTCGATTAGTTAATTCGCGAGAGAAGTCCATTATACAAATTAATAAGCCTTGATAATGCGAGAGAGAAGTCTGTCATTCGAATGGTTAATACGATACAGAAGCTCGTTGCTTGAACGGTTACATCTTTATAATGCGAAAGAGAAGGCCAACATTCGAATAGTTAATTCGAGACAGAAATCTGTTATTCGAATGATTATGACTTCGTAAAGCAAGAGAGAAGTACGACATTCGAATGGTTAATACGATAGAGAAGTCCGTAGCCCAAACGGCTATCCCTTGATAATGCGAGACAGAAGTCCAACGTTCTCATACTTAATATGAGAAAGAAATCCGTTCTATCGGTTATGATTCACACGGGAGAGAATCCATTTTATCGAATGATTATAACGAGATAGAATTTCGTAGTTCGAATGATAAATACGAAAGCTCGAACGGTTATACCTTGATAATGCGACAGAGAAATCCGTTTTTCGAATGACTATTTTGATAGAGAAGTCCGTCGTTCAATTGGTTAATATGAGACAGAAGTCCATTGCTCGAAAGGTTATACCTTTATAATATGAGAGAGAAGTCCGTTTTTCAAATCGTTAACACGAGAGAGATGTACATTGTTCTATAGGATAATACACGAGAGATGTCCGTTGTTCGAAAGGTAAATATGATAGATATGTTTGTTGCTCGAATGATTAAGCTCTGATAACACAAGACAGCAGTCCAATGTTCGATTAGTTAATTCGAGAGACAAGTCCGATATTCAAATTAATAAGCCTTGATAATGCGAGAGAGAAGTCTGTCATTCGAATTATTAATACAATAGAGAAGCCCATTGCTTGAACGGTTACATCTTTGTAATGCGAGAGATAAGACCACTATTCGAATAGTAAATTCGAGAAAGAAGTCCGTTATTCGAATGATTATGACTTGATAAAGCGAGAGAGAAATCGGCCATTGGAATGGTTACTAGGATAGTGGAGCCCGTGGCTCGAACGGCTATACCTTGATAATTCGAGACAGAAGTCCAACATTCGAATAGTTAATTTGAGAGAGAAGTCCATTGTTCGAATGACTAACACTTGGAAATGCAAGAGAGAAGTCCGTTTATCGAATGATTATAACGAGAGAGAAGTTCATCGTTCGAATGATAAATATGATAGGGAAGTCCGTTGCTCGAACAGTTATACCTTGATAATGCGACAGAGAAGACCGCTTTTTGAATGATTATTTTGATAGAGAAGTCCGTCATTCAGTTGGATAATACGAGACAGAAGTCTGTTGCTTGAACCGTTATAATATTATAAAATGAGAGAGAAGTCCGTTGTTCTGTAGGTTAATACAGGAGAGATGTCCATTGTTCGAAAGGTTAATACGATAACTATTGCTCGAACAATTAAGTTTCGATAACACAAGACAACAGTACAATGTTCGAATAGTTAATTCGATTGACGAGTCCATTACTCATATGACTTGACAACGCGAGAGAGAAATCTGTCATTCGAATGGTGAATACGATAATGAAGCCCACTGCTCGAACAGTTATATCTTTATAATGCGAGAGAGAAGACCAATATTCGAATAGTTAATTCGAGAGAGAAGTCTGATATTCGAATGATTATGACCGGGTAAAGCAAGAGAGTAGTACGTCATTTGAATGGTTAATACGATAGAGGAGCCCGTTGCACGAACGGCTATTCCTTGATAATGCGAGACAGAAGTCCAACGTTCCAATACTCAATATGAGAGAAAATTCCGTTGTTCGAATGATTCTCACTTCAAAATGCAAGAGAGAAGTCCGTTTATTGAATGATTACAACGATATAGAATTTCGTCGTTCGAATGATAAATACGAAAGAGAAGTCCGTCTGCTCGAACGGTTACACCTTGATAATGCGACAGAGAAATCCGTTTTTTGAATGATTATTTTGAGAGAGAAGTCCGTCGTTCAATTGGTTAATATGAGAGAGAAGTCCGTTGCTCAGAAGGTTATACCCATATAATATGAGAGAGAAATCCATTTTTCAAATCGTTAACACGAGAGAGATGTCCGAGAAAGATGTCCGTTGTTCGAAAGGTAAACACGATAGATATATCTGTTGCTCGAACGATTAAGCTTTGATAACACAAGACAGCAGTCCAATGTTCGATTAGTTAATTTAAGGGAGAAGTCCGGTATTCAAATTAATAAGCCTTGATAATGCGAGAGAAAAGTCTGTCATTCGAATGGTTAATAGGAAAGAGAAGCCCATTGCTCGAACAGTTATATCTTCATAATTCATAATGCGAGTTTATCAAAGAGAGAGAAGTCCAATATTCAAATAAGATAATAATTCGAGATAGAGAAGTGCCGTTATAATGCGAGAGAGAAGACCAATATTCGAATATCAAATTCGACAAAGAAGTCCGTCATTCGAATGGTTATGACTTGACAAAGCGAGAGAGAAATCTGCCAATGGAATTGTTACTATGATAGAGAAGCCCGTGGCTCAAACAGCTATACCTTGATAATTCGAGACAGAAGTCCAACATTCGAATAGTTAATTTGAGAGAGAAGTCTATTGTTCAAATGACTAACACTTGAGAATGCAAGAGAGAAGTCCGTTTATGGAATGATTATAACGAGAGAGAAGTTCGGCGTTGATAGGACAAATGCGATAGAGAAGTCCGTTGCTCGAACAGTTATACCTTGATAATGCGACAGAGAAGACCGTGTTTCGAATGATTATTTTGATTCGAATGATTATTTTGATAGAGAAGGCCGTCGTTCAATTGGTTAATACGAGAGAGAAGTCCGTTGCTCGAATGGTTGTACCATTATAAAATGAGAGAGAAGTCCGTTTTTCAAATCGTTAACACGAGAGAGATGTCCGTTGTTCTATAGGATAATACGGGAGAGACGTCCATTGTTCGAAAGATAATACGATATAACTGTTGCTCGAACGAATAAGCTTTCGATAACACAAGACAGCAGTCTTATGTTCGATTAGTTAATTCGCGATTGAGAAGTCCATTATCAAATTAATAAGATTTGATAACGCGAGAGAGAAGTCTGTCATTCGAATGGTTAATACGATAGAGAAGCTCATTGCTTGAACAAGTTATATCTTTATAATGCGAAGAGAGAAGGCCAATATTCGAATAGTTAATTCGAGACAGAAAGTCTGTTATTCGAATGATTATGACTTGGTAAAGCAAGAGAGAAGTACGACATTCGAATGGTTAATACGATAGAGAAGTCCGTAGCCTCGAACGGCTATCCCTTGATAATGCGAGACAGAAGTCCAACGTTCTAATACTTAATATGAAAAGAGAAAGTCCGTTCTTCGAAATGATTCACACTCGAAAACTGCAAGAGGGAAGTCCGTTTATCGAATGATTATAACGACATAGAATTTCGTAGTTTGAATGATAAATACGAAAGCTCGAACGGTTATACCTTGATAATGCGACAGAGAAATCCGTTTTTCGAATGACTATTTTGATAGAGAAGTCCGTCGTTCAATTGGTTAATATGAGACAGAAGTCCATTGCTCGAAAGGTTATACCTTTATAATATGAGAGAGAAGTTCGTTTTTTAAATCGTTAACACGAGAGAGATACCCGTTGTTCTGTAGGATAATACGAGAGAGATGTCCGTTGTTCAAAAGGAAAACACGATAGATGTCTGTTGCTCGAACAATTAAGCTTTGATAACACAAGACAGCAGTCCAATGTTCGATTAGTTAATTCGAGAGAGAAGTCCGTTATTCAAATTAAAAAGCCTTGACAATGCGAGAGAGAAGTCTGTCATTCGAATGGTTAATACGATAGAGAAGCCCGTTGCTTGAACGGTTACATCTTCATAATGCGAGAGAGAAAACCAATATTCGGATAGATAATTCGAGAAAGAAGTCCGTTATTCGAATGATTATGACTTGACAAAGCGAGAGAGAAATTTGCCATTGGAATGGTTACTACGATAGAAGAGCCCGTGGCTCGAACGGCTATACCTTGATAATTCGAGACAGAAGTCCAACATTCGAATAGTTAATTTGAGAGAGAAGTCCATTGTTCGAATGACTAACACTTGAAAATGCAAGAGAGGAGTCCGGTTATCAAATGATTATAACGAGAGAGAAGTTTGTCGTTCGAATGATAAATACAATAGACAAGTCCGCTGCTGGAACAGTTATACCTTGATAATGCGACAGAGAAGACCGTTTTTTGAATGATTATTTTGATAGAGAAGTCCGTCGTTCAATCGGTTAATACAAGAGAGAAGTCGGATAAAATGAGAGAGAATATTCAAATCGTCAATAGAAGTCCGTTGTTCTATAAGTAATTGTCCGTTGTTCATGTATGTTGCCCGTACGATTAAAGACAGCAGTCCAATGGTCGATTATTTAATTCAAAAAAGAAGTCCGTTATTCAAATTAATAAGCCTTGATAATGCGAGAGAGAAGTCTGTCATTCGAATGGTTAATACGACAGAGAAGCCCGTTGCTTGCACGGTTACATCTTTATAATGCGAGAGGGAAGACCAATATAGGAATAGTTAATTCGAGAGAGAAGTCCTTTATTCGAATGCTTATGACTTGACAAAGAGAGAGATTAATCAGTCATTGGAACAGTTACTACGATAGAGAAGCCCGCGGCTCGAACGGCTATACCTTGATAATGCCCAACATTCATTCGAATTAACAAAGATAGAAGTCCGATAATCAAATGATTGTAACGAGAAAGATGTTCGTCGTTAGAATGATAAATACGATAGAGACGTCCGTTCCTCGAACGATTATACCTTGATAATGCGATAGAGAAATCCGTTTTTTGAATGATTATTTTGAGAGAGAAGTCCATCGTTCAATTGGTTAATACGAGAGATAAGTCCGTTGCTCGAAAGGTTATACCTTTATAATATGAGAGAGGATTCCGTTTTTCAAATCGTTGAGATAAAGGTTAATAGATTCGAAAGGTAAATAGGAGAGATATGTCTGTTGCTCAAACGATTAAGCTTCGATAGCAGTCCAACGTTTGATTAGTTAATTCGAGAGTGATGTCCGACTTGATGATGCAGTCTGTCACGAATGGCTAATACGATAGAGAAACGGTCGATTCTGCGAGATAGAAGACCAATATACGTTAATTGTCCGTAATGATTATGACTTGATAGAAATCAGTCATTAGAACGATTACTACGATTGGCTCGAACGCTTATACCTTGATAATATCCGTTACTCTTGAGATAGAATCAATTGGTTAATACGAGAGAAGAAAGGTTATACCAAGTCCGTTTTTCAAAATGTTGAATAGGTTAATTCCAATGTTCACGATAGATAGAACGATTAAGCTTTGATTCCAACGTTCGTTAATCGAGAGAGAGTCGGTTTTTCAAATGAATAAGCCTTGATAATGTCTGTCATTAAATGGCTAATACGAGAGAGAAGCCCGTTGCTTGGAGTTAAATCATTTTAACGAGAGAGAAGACCAATATCGAATAGTTATCGAGAACGAAGTCGTTATTCAAATGATTACGGCTTGAAAAAGCGAGAGAGAAATCAGTCATTGGAACGGATAGAGAAGCACGTGGCTCGAACGGCTAAACCTTGATAATGCGAGACAGAAGTCCAACATTCGAATAGTTAATTTGAGAGAGTTGTCCGTTGTTCGAATGATTAACACTTGAAATGCAAGAGAGAAGTCCGTTGAATCGAATGATTATAACGAGATAGAAGTTCGTCATTAGAATGATAAATACGAAGAGAAGTCCGTTTGCTTGAACGGTTATACCTTCATGCAACAAAGAAATCCGTTTTTCGAATGATTATTTGGAGAGAGAAGTCCGTCATTCAATTGGTTAATATGAGAGAGAAGTCCGTTGCTCGAAAGGTTATACCTTTATAATATGAGAGAGAAGTCCGTTTTTCAAATCGTTAACACGAGAGAGATGTCCGTTGTTCGAAAGGTAAATACGATAGATATGTCTGTTGCTCGAACGATTAAGCTTTGATAACACAAGACAGCAGTCCAATGTTCGATTAGTTAATTCGAGAGAGAAGTCCGTTATTCAAATTAATAAGCCTTGATAATGTGAGAGAGAAATCTATCATTCGAATGGTTAATACGATAGAGAAGCTCGTTGCTTGAAACATTACATCTTTATAATGCGAAAGAGAAGACCAATATTCGAATAGTTAATTCGAGAAAGAAGTCCGTTATTCGAATGATTATGACTTGACAAAGCGAGAGAGAAATCTGCCATTGGAATGGTTACTACGATAGAGAAGCCAGTGGCTCGAACGGCTATACGTTGATAATTCGAGACAGAAGTCTAACATTCGAATAGTTAATTTGAGACAGAAATCCATTGTTCGAATGACTAACACTTTAAAATGCAAGAGAGAAGTTCGTCGTTCGAATGATAAATACAATAGAGAAGTCCGTTGCTCGAACAGTTATACCATGATAATGCGACAGAGAAGACCGCTTTTCGAATGATTATTTTGATAGAGAAGTCCGTCATTCAATTGGTTAATACGAGAGAGAAGTCCGTTGCTCGAACCGTTATACCATTATAAAATGAGAGAGAAGTCCGTTTTTCGAATCGTCAGTAGGAGAGAGAAGTCCGTTGTTCTATAGGTTAATACGGGAGAGATGTCCATTGTTCGAAAGGTTAATACGATAACTATTCCTCGAACGATTAAGTTTCGATAACACAAGACAGCAGTACAACGTTCGAATAGTTAATTCGATTGAGAAGTCCGTTACTCAAATGAATAAGACTTGACAACGCGGGAGAGAAGTCAGTCATTCGTATGGTTAATACGATAGAGAAGCCCGTTGCTCGAACAGTTATATCTTTATAATGCGAGAGAGAAGACCAATATTCGAATAGTTAATTCGAGAGAGAAGTCTGTTATTCGAATGATTATGACTTGGTAAAGCAAGAGAGAAGTACGTCATTCGAATGGTTAATACGATAGAGAAGCCCGTGGCTCGAACGGCAATCCCTTGTTAATGCGAGACAGAAGTCCAACGTTCTAATACTTAATATGATAGAGAAGTCCGTTGTTCGAATGATTCACACTCGAAAATGCAAGAGAGAAGTCCGTTTATCGAATGATTACAACGAGATAGAATTTCGTCGTTCGAATGATAAATACGAAAGAGAACTCCGTTTGCTCGAACGGTTATACCTTGATAATGCGACAGAGAAATCCGTTTTTCGAATGATTATTTTGAGAGAGAAGTCTGTCGTTCAATTGGTTAATAAGAGAGAGAAGTCCGTTGCTCGAAGGGTTATACCTTTATAATATGATAGAGAAGTCCGTTTTTCAAATCGTTAACACGACAGAGATGTCCGTTGTTCTATAGGATAATACGAGAGAGATGTCCATTGTTAGAAAGATAAATACGATAGATATCTCTGTTGCTCGAACGATTAACCTTCGATAACACAATACAGCAGTCCAATAATCAATTAGTTAATTCGAGAGAGAAGTCCGTTATTCAAATTAATAAGCCTTGATAATGCGAGAGAGAACTCTGTCATTCGAATGGTTAATACGATAGAGAAGCTCGTTGCTCGAACGGTTACATCTTTATAATGCGAAAGAGAAGACCAATATTCGAATAGTTAATTCGAGAAAGAAGTCCGTTATTCGAATGATTATGACTTGACAAAGCGAGAGAGAAATCTGCCATTGGAATGGTTACTACGATAGAGAAGCCCGTGGCTCGAACGGCTATACCTTGATAATTCGAGACAGAAGTCCAACATTCGAATAGTTAATTTGAGACAGAAGTCCATTGTTCGAATGACTAACACTTGAAAATGCAAGAGAGAAGTCCGTTTATCGAATGATTATAACGAGAGAGAAGTTCGTCGTTCGAATGATAAATACGATAGAGAAGTCCGTTGCTCGAACAGTTATACCATGATAATGCGACAGAGAAGACCGCTTTTCGAATGATTATTTTCATAGAGAAGTCCGTCGTTCCATTGGTTAGTACGAGAGAAAAGTCCGTTGCTCGAACGGTTATACCTTTATAAAATGAGAGAGAAGTCCGTTTTTCGAATCGTCAATACGAGAGAGAAGTCCGTTGTTCTATAGGTTAATACGGGAGAGATGTCCATTGTTCGAAAGGTTTATACGATAACTATTGCTCGAACGATTAAGTTTCGATAACACAAGACAGCAGTAAAACGTTCAAATATTTCATTCGATTGAGAAGTCCGTTACTCAAATTAATAAGACTTGACAACGCGAGAGAGAAGTCGGTCATTCGAATGGTTAGTACAATAGAGAAGCCCGTTGCTCAAACAGTTATATCTTTATAATGCGAGAGAGAAGACCAATATTCGAATAGTTAATTCGAGAGAAAAGTCTGTTATTCGAATGATTATGACTTGGTAAAGCAAGAGAGAAGTACGTCATTCGAATGGTTAATACGATAGAGAAGCCCGTGGCTCGAACGGCTATCCCTTGATAATGCGAGACAGAAGTCCAACGTTCTAATACTTAATATGATAGAGAAGTCCGTTGTTCGAATGATTCACACGTTAAAATGCAAGAGAGAAGTCCGTTTATCGAATGATTACAACGAGATAAAATTTCTTCGTTTGAATGATAAATACGAAAGAGAAGTCCGTTTGCTCGAATGGTTATACCTTGATAATGCGACAGAGAAATCCGTTTTTCGAATGATTATTTTGAGAGAGAAGTCCGTCGTTCAATTGATTAATATGAGAGAGAAGTCCGTTGCTCGAAAGGTTGTACCTTCATAATATCAAAGAGAAGTCCATTTTTCAAATCGTTAACATGAGAGAGATGTCCGTTGTTCTATAGGATAATACGAGAGAGATGTCCGTTGTTCGAAAGGTAAATAAATACAATAGATATGTCTGTTGCTCGAACGATTAAGCTTTGATAACACAAGACAGCAGTCCAATGTTCGATTTGTTAATTCGAGAGAGAAGTCCGTTATTCAAATTAATAAGCCTTGGTAAAGCAAGAGAGAAGTACGTCATTCGAATGGTTAATACGATAGAGAAGCTCGTGGCTTGTACATCTTTATAATGCGAAAGAGAAGACCAATATTCGAATAGTTAATTCGAGAAAGAAGTCCGTTATTCGAATGATTAACTTGACAAAGCGAGAGAGAAACGGCAGAAGACTTGATAATTGACAGAAGTCTACAGCCCGTTTCGAACAGTTATTCCGAGAAGTTCGAATGATTATGACTTGGTAAAGCAAGAGAGAAGTACGTCATTCGAATGGTTAATACGATAGAGAAGCTCGTGGCTCGAACGGCTATCTCTTGTTAATGCGAGACAGAAGTCCAACGTTCTAATACTTAATATGATAGAGAAGTCCGTTGTTCGAATGATTCACACTCGAAAATGCAAGAGAGAAGTCCGTTTAGCGAATGATTACAACGAGATAGAATTTCGTCGTTCGAATGATAAATACGAAAGAGAACTCCGTTTGCTCGAACGGTTATACCTTGATAATGCGACAGAGAAATCCGTTTTTCGAATGATTATTTTGAGAGAGAAGTCTGTCGTTCAATTGGTTAATATGAGAGAGAAGTCCGTTGCTCGAAAGGTTATACCATTATAATATGAGAGAGAAGTCCGTTTTTCAAATCGTTAACAAGAGAGAGATGTCCGTTGTTCTATAGGATAATACGAGAGAGATGTCCGTTGTTCGAAAGGTAAATACGATAGATATGTCTGTTGCTCGAACGATTAAGCTTCGATAACACAAGACAGCAGTCCAATGTTCGATTAGTTAATTCGAGAGAGAAGTCCGTTATTCAAATTAATAAGCCTTGATAATGCGAGAGAGAACTCTGTCATTCGAATGGTTAATACGATAGAGAAGCTCGTTCCTCGAATGGTTACATCTTTATAATGCAAAAGAGAAGACCAATATTCGAATAGTTAACTCGAGAAAGAAGTCCGTTATTCGAATGATTATGACTTGGTAAAGCAAGAGAGAAGTACGTCATTCGAATGGTTAATACGTTAGAGAAGCCCGTGGCTCGAACGGCTATACCTTGATAATGCGAGACAGAAGTCCAACGTTCTAAAACTTAATATGAGAGAGAAGTCCGTTATTCGAATGATTCACACTTGAAAATGCAAGAGAGAAGTCCGTTTATCGACTGATTACAACGAGATAGAATTTCGTCGTTCGAATGATAAATACGAAAGAGAAGTCCGTTTGCTTGAACGGTTATACCCTGATAATGCGACAGAGAAGACGGTTTTTCGAATGATTATTTTGATAGAGAAGTTTGTCGTTCAATTGGTTAATACGAGAGAGAAGTCCGTTGCTCGAACGGTTATCAATTTATAATATGAGAGAGAAGTCCGTTGTTCTATCGGTTAATACAAGAGAGATGCCCATTGTTCAAAAGGTTAATACGATAACTATTTCTCGAACGATTAAGTTTCGATAACACAAGACAGTAGTACAACGTTTGAATAGTTAATTCGATTGAGAAATCCGTTACTCAAATGAATAAGACTTGACAACGCGAGAGAGAAGTCTGTCATTCGAATGGTTAATACGATAGAGAAGCCCGTTGCTCGAACAGTTATATCTTTATAATGCGAGAGAGAAGACCAATATTTGAATAGTTAATTCAAGAGAGAAATCTGTTATTCGAATGATTATGACTTGGTAAAGCAAGAGAGAAGTACGTCATTCGAATGGTTAATCCGATAGAGAAGCTCGTGGCTCGAACGGCTATCCCTTGATAATGCGAGACAGAAGTCCAACGTTCTAATACTTAAGATGATAGAGAAGTCCGTTGTTCGAATGATTCACACTTGAAAATGCAAGAGAGAAGTCCAATTATCGAATGATTACAACGAGATAGAATTTCGTCGTTCGAATGATAAATACGAAGAGAAGTCCGTTTGCTCGAACGGTTATACCTTCATAATCCGTTTTTCGAATGATTATTTTCAGAGAGACGTCCGTCATTCAATTGGTTAATATGAGAGAGAAGTCCGTTGCTCGAAAGGTTATACCTTTATTATATGAGAGAGAAGTCCGTTTTTCAAATTCTTAACACGAGAGAGATGTCCGTTGTTCTATAGGATAATACTAGAGAGATGTCCGTTGTTCAAAAGGTAAATACGATAGATATGTCTGTTGCTCGAACGATTAAGCTTTGATAACACAAGATAGCAGTCCAATGTTCGATTAGTTAATTCGAGAGAGAAGTCCGTTATTCAAATTAATAAGCCTTGATAATGTGAGAGAGAAATCTATCATTCGAATGGTTAATACGATAGAGAAGCTCGTTGCTTGAACGGTTACATCTTTATAACGCGAGAGACAAGACAAATATTCGAATAGTGAAATCAAAAGAGAAGTCCGTTATTCGAATGATTATGACTTGATAAAGCGCGAGAGAAATCTATCATTCGAACGATTACTATGACAGAGAAGCACGTTGCTTGAACGGCTATACCTTGATAATGTGAGACAGAAGTTCAACGTTCAAATAGTTAATTTGATAGAGGAGTCCGTTATTTGAATGATTAACACTTGAAAATGCAAGAGAGAAGTCCGTTTATCGAATGATTATAACGAGAGAGAAGTTTGTCGTTCGAATAATAAATACGATAGAGAAGTCCGCTGCTCGAACAATTACACCTTGATAATATGACAGAGAAGACCGTTTTTCGAATGATTATTTTGATAGAGAAGTCCGTCGTTCAATTGGTTAATACGCGAGAGAACTTCGTTGCTCGAACGGTTATACCATTATAAAATGAGAGAGAAGTCCGTTATTCGAATCGTCCATACGAGAGAGAAGTCCGTTGTCCTATAGGTTAATATGGGAGAGATGTCCATTGCTCGAAAGGTTAATACGATAACTATTGCTAGGACGATTAAGTTTCGAAAACACAAGACAATAGTACAATGTTCGAATAGTTAATTCGATTGAGAAGTCCGTTACTCAAATGAATAATACTTGACAACGCGACAAAGAAGTCTGTCATTCGAATGGTTAATACGATAGAGAAGCCCGTTGCTCGAACAGTTATATCTTTATAATGCGAGAGAGAAGACCAATATTCAAATAGTTAATTCGAGAGAGAAGTCTGTTATTCGAATGATTATGACTGGGTAAAGCAAGAGAGAAGCACATCGTCCGAATGGTTAATACGATAGAGAAGCCCGTGGCTCGAACGGCTATACCTTGATAATGCGAGACAGAAGTCCAACGTTATAATACTTAATATGATAGAGAAGTCCGTTGTTCGAATGATTCACACTCGAAAATGCAAGAGAGAAGTCCGTTTATCGAATGATTACAACGAGATAGAATTTCGTCGTTCGAATGATAAATACGAAAGAGAAGTCCGTTTGCTCGAACGGTTATACCTTGATAATGCGACAGAGAAATCCGTTTTTCGAATGATTATTTTGAGAGAGAAGTCCGTCGTTCAATTGGTTAATATGAGAGAGAAGTCCGTTGCTCGAAAGGTTATACCTTTATAATATGAGAGAGAAGTCCGTTTTTCAAATCGTTAACACGAGAGAGATGTCCGTTGTTCTATAGGATAATACGAGAGAGATGTCCGTTGTTCGAAAGGTAAATACGATAGATATGTCTGTTGCTCGAACGATTAAGCTTTGATAACACAAGACAGCAGTCCAATGTTCGATTAGTTAATTCGAGAGAGAAGTCCGTTATTCAAATTAATAAGCCTTGATAATGCGAGAGAGAAGTCTGTCATTCGAATGGTTAATACGATAGAGAAGCCCGTTGCTTGAACGGTTACATCTTTATAATGCGAGAGAGAAGACCAATATTCGAATAGTTAATTCGAGAAAGAAGTCCGTTATTCGAATGATTATTACTTGATAAAGCGAGAGAGAAATCTGCCATTGGAATGATTACTACGATAGGGAACCCATGGCTCGAACGGCTATACCTTGATAATTCGAGATAGAAGTCCAACATTCGAATAGTTAATTCTAGAGAGAAGTCCGTTGTTCGAAATATTAACACTTGAAAATGCAAGAGACAAGTCCGTTTATCGAATATTATAACGAGATAGAATTTCGTCGTTCGAATGATAAATACGAAAGAGAAGTCCGTTGCTCAAACGGTTATCCCTTGATAATGCGACATAGAAGACCGTTTTTCGAATGATTATTTTGAAAGGGAAGTCCGTCCTTCGATTTGTTAATACGAGAGAGAAGTCCGTTGCTCGAACGGTTATACCATTATAAAATGGGAGTGAAGTCCGTTTTTCGAATCGTCAATACGAGAGAGAAGTCCGATGTTCTAAAGGTTAATACGGGAGAGATGTCCATTGTTCGAAAGGTTAATACGATAACTATTGCTCGAACGATTAACTTTCGATAACACAAGACAGTAGTAAAACGTTCGAATATTTCATTCGATTTAGAAGTCCGTTACTCTAATGAATAAGACTTGACAACGCGAGAGAGAAGTCTGTCATTCGAATGTTTAATACAATAGAAAAGCCCGTTGCTCGAACAGTTATATCTTCATAATGCGAGAGAGAAGACCAATATTCGAATAGTTAATTCGAGAGAGAAGTCTGTTATTCAAATGATTATGACTTGGTAAAGCAAGAGAGAAGTACGTCATTCGAATGGTTAATACGATAGAGAAGGCCGTGGCTCGAACGGCTATTCCTTGATTATGCGAGACAGAAGTCCAACGTTCTAATACTTAATATGATAGAGAAGTCCGTTGTTCGAATGATTCACACTCGAAAATGCAAGAGAGAAGTCCGTTTATCGAATGATTACAACGAGATAGAATTTCGTCGTTCGAATGATAAATACGAAAGAGAAGTCTGTTTGCTCGAACGGTTATACCTTGATAATGCGACAGAGAAATCCGTTTTTCGAATGATTATTTTGAGAGAGAAGTCCGTCGTTCAATTGATTAATATGAGAGAGAGAGAAGTCCGTTGCTCGAAAGCTTATACCTTTATAATATCAGAGAGAAGTCTGTTTTTCAAATCGTTAACACGAGAGAGATGTCCGTCGTTCTATAGGATAATAGGAGACAGATGTCCGTTGTTCGAAAGGTAAATACGATAGATATGTCTGTTGCTCGAACGATTAAGCTTTGATAACATAAGACAGCAATCCAATGTTCGATTAGTTAATTCGAGAGACAAGTCCGTTATTCAAATTAATAAGCCTTGGTAATGCGAGAGAGAAGTCTGTCATTCGAATAGTTAATACGATAGAGAAGCTCGTTGCTTAAACGGTTACATCTTTATAATGCGAAAGAGAAGACCAATATTCAAATAGTTAATTCGAGAAAGAAGTCTGTTATTCGAATGATTATGACTTGACAAAGCGAGAGAGAAATCAGCCATTTGAATGGTTACTACGATAGAGAAGCCCGTGGCTCGGACGGCTATACCTTGATAATTCGAGACAGAAGTCCAACATTCGAATACTTAATTTGAGAGAGAAGTCCATTGTTTGAATGACTAACATTTGAAAATGCACGAGAGAAGTCCGTTTACCGAATGATTATAACGAGAGAGAAGTTCGTCGTTCGAATGATAAATACGATAGAGAAGTCCGTTGCTCAAACAGTTATACCACAACAGTGCGACAGAGAAGACCGTTTTTCGAATGATTATTTTGATAGAGAAGTCCGTCGTTCAATTGGTTAATACGAGAGAGAAGTCCGTTGCTCGAATGGTTATACCATTATAAAATGAGAGAGAAGTCCGTTTTTCGAATCGTCAATACGAGAGAGAAGTCCGTTGTTCTATAGGTTAATACGGGAGAGATGTCCATTGTTCGAAGGTTAATACGATAACTATTGCTCGAACGATTAAGTTTCGATAACACAAGACAGCAGTAAAACGTTCGAATATTTAATTCGATTGAGAAGTCCATTGCTCAAACGAATAAGACTTGACAACGCGAGAGAGAAGTCTGTCATTCGAATGGTTAATACGATAGAGAAGCCCGTTGCTCAAACAGTTATATCTTTACAATGCGAGAGAGAAGACCAATATTCGAATAGTTAATTCGAGAGAGAAGCCTATTATTCGAATGATTATGACTTGGTAAAGCAAGAGAGAAGTACATCATTCGAATGGTTAATACGACAGAGAAGCCCGTGGCTCGAACGGCTATCCCTAGATAATGCGAGACAGAAGTCCAATGTTCTATTACTTATAATAGAGAAGTCCGTTGTTCGAATTATTCACACTTTAAAATGCAAGAGAGAAATCCGTTTAACGAATGATTATAACGAGAAAAAACTTCGTCATTAGAATGATAAATACGAAAGAGAAGTCCGTTTGCTCGAACGGTTATACCTTGATAATGCGACAGAGAAATCCGTTTTTCAAATGATTATTTAGAGAGAGAAGTCCGTCGTTCAATTGGTTAATATGAGAGAGAAGTCCGCTCGAAAGGTTATACCATTATAATTTGAGAGAGAAGTCCGTTTTTCAAATCGTTAACACGAGATAGATGTCCGTTGTTCTATAGGATATTACTAGAGAGATGTCCGTTGTTCGAAAGGTAAATACGATTGATATGTCTGTTGCTCGAACGATTAAGCTTTGATAACACAAGACAGCAGTCCAATGTTCGATTAGTTAATTCGAGAGAGAAGTCCGTTATTCAAATTAATAAGCCTTGATAATGCGAGAGAGAAGTCTGTCATTCGAACGGTTAATACGATAGAGAAGCTCGTTGCTTGAACGGTTACATCTTTATAATGCGAAAGAAAAGAACAATATTCGAATAGTTAATTCGAGAAAGAAGTCCGTTATTCGAATGATAATGACTTGACAAAGCGAGAGAGAAATCTGCAATTGGAATGGTTACTGCGATAAAGAAGCCCGTGGCTCGAACGGCTATACCTTGATAATTCGAGACAGAAGTCCAACATTCGAATAGTTAATTTGAGAGAGAAGTCCATAGCTCGAATGAATAACACTTGAAAATGCAAGAGAAAAGTCCGTTTATCGAATGATTATAACGAGAGAGAAGTTCGTCGTTCGAATGATAAATACGATAGAGAAGTCCGTTGCTCGAACAGTTATACCTTGATAATGCGACATAGAAGACCGTTTTTCGAATGATTATTTTGATAGGGAAGTCCGTCCTTCGATTTGTTAATACGAGAGAGAAGTCCGTTGCTCGAACGGTTATACCATTATAAAATGGGAGTGAAGTCCGTTTTTCGAATCGTCAATACGAGAGAGAAGTCCGATGTTCTAAAGGTTAACACGGGAGAGATGTCCATTGTTCGAAAGGTTAATACGATAACTATTGCTCGAACAATTAAGTTTCGATAACACAAGACAGTAGTAAAACGTTCGAATATTTCATTCGATTGAGAAGTCCGTTACTCTAATGAATAAGACTTGCCAACGCGAGAGAAAAGTCGGTCATTCGAATGGTTAATACAATAGAGAAGCCCTTTGCTCGAACAGTTACATCTTTATAATGCGAGAGAGAAGACCAATATTCGAATAGTTAATTCGAGAGAGAAGTCTGTTATTCAAATGATTATGACTTGGTAAAGCAAGAGAGAAGTACGTCATTCGAATGGTTAATACGATAGAGAAGCCTGTGGCTCGAACGGCTATCCCTTGATAATGCGAGACAGAAATCCAACGTTCTAATACTTAATATGATAGAGAAGTCCGTTGTTCGAATGATTCACCCTCGAAAATGCAAGAGAGAAGTCCGTTTATCGAATGATTACAACGAGATAAAATTTCTTCGTTCGAATGATAAATACGAAAGAGAAGTCCGTTTGCTCGAACGGTTATACCTTGATAATGCGACAGAGAAATCCGTTTTTCGAATGATTATTTTGAGAGAGAAGTCCGTCGTTCAATTGATTAATATGAGAGAGAAGTCCGTTGCTCGAAAGGTTATATACCTTTATAATATCCGAGAGAAGTCCGTTTTTAAAATCGTTAATACGAGAGAGATGTCCGTCGTTCTATAGGATAATACGAGAGAGATGTCCATTGTTCGAAAGGTAATTACGATAGATATGTCTGTTGCTCGAACGATTAAGCTTTGATAACACAAGACAGCGATCCAATGTTCGATTAGTTAATTCGAGAGACAAGTCCGTTATTCAAATTAATAAGCCTTGGTAATGCGAGAGAGAAGTCTGCCATTCGAACGGTTAATACGATAGAGAAGCTCGTTGCTTGAACGGTTACATCTTTATAATGCGAAAGAAAAGAACAATATTCGAATAGTTAATTCGAGAAAGAAGTCCGTTATTCGAATGATAATGACTTGACGAAGCGAGAGAGTAATCTGCAATTGGAATGGTTACTGCGATAAAAAAGCCCGTCGCTCGAACGGCTATACCTTGATAATTCGAGACAGAAGTCCAACATTCGAATACTTAATTTGAGAGAGAAGTCCATTGTTTGAATGACTAACACTTGAAAATGCAAGAGAGAAGTCCGTTTACCGAATGATTATAACGAGAGAGAAGTTCGTCGTTCGAATGATAAATACGATAGAGAAGTCCGTTGCTCGAACGGTTATACCTTGATAATGCGACAGAAAAGACCGTTTTTCGAATGATTATTTTGATAGAGAAGTCCGTCGTTCAATTGGTTAATACGAGAGAGAAGTCCGTTACCCGAATGGTTATAACATTATAAAATGAGAGACAAGTTCGTATTTTGAATCGTTAATACGAGAGAGAAGTTTGTTGTTCTATAGGTTAATACGGGAGAGATGTCCATTGTTCGAAAGGTTAATACGATAGATATGTCTGTTGCTCGAACAATTAAGTTTCGATAACACAAGACAGCAGTACAATGTTCAAATAGTAATTCGATAGAGAAGTCCATTACTCAAATGTAGAAGACTTGACAACGCTAAAGAGAAGTCTGTCATTCGAATGGTTAATACGATCGAGAAGCCCGTTGCTAGAACGGTTATATCTTTATAATGCGAGAGAGAAGACCAATATTCAAATAGTTAATTCGAGAGAGAAGTCCGTTGTTCGAATGATTATGAGTTGGTAAAGCAAGAGAGAAGTACGTCATTCGAATAGTTAATACGATAGAGAAGCCTGTGGCTCGAACGGCTATCCCTTGATAATGCGAGACAGAAGTCCAACATTCTAATACATAATTGGAGAAAGAAGTCCGTTGTTCGAATGATTAACACTTGAAAATACAAGAGAGAAGTCCGTTTATCAAATGATTATAACGAGAGAGAAGTTCGTCATTCGAATGATAAATACGATAGAGAAGTCCGTTGCTCGAACGGTTATACCTTGATAATGCGCAGAGAAGACCGTTTTTCGAATGATTATTTTGATAGAGAAGTCCGTCGTTCCATTGGTTAATACGAGAGAGAAGTCCGTTGCTCGAACGGCGATACAATTATAAAATGAGAGAGAAGTTCGTTTTTCGAATCGTTAACACAAGAGAGAAGTCCATTGTTCTATAGGTTAATACGGGAGAGATGTCCATTGTTCGAAAGGTTAATACGATAGATATGTCTGTTGCTCGAACGATTAAGTTTCGATGACACAAGATGACAGTCCAATGTACGAATAGCTAATTCGAGAGAGAAGTCCCTTATTCAAATGAATACGACTTGATAATGTGAGAGAGAAGTCTGTCATTCAAATGGTTAATAGGATAGAGAAGCCCATTGCTCGAACGGCTAAGTCTTTATAATGCGAGAGAGAAGACCAAAATTCAAATAGTAAATTCGAGAGAGAAGTCCATTATTCAAATGATTATGACTTGACAAAGCAAAAGAGAAGTCTGTCATTCGAATGGTTACTACGATAGAGAATCCCGTGGCTGAAATGGCCATACCTTGATAATGCGCGACAGAAGTCCAACGTTTGAATAGTTAATTTGAGAGAAAAGTCCGTTGTTCGAATGATTAACACTTGAAAATGCAAGAGAGAAGTCCGTTTATGGAATGATTATAACGAGAGAGAAGTTCATCGTTCGAATGGTAAATACGATAGAGAAGTCCGTTGCTCGAACGGTTATACCTTGATAATGCGACTGAGAAATCCGTTAACAAAAGGTCCGTAAATCCAAGAAGATGATGAGCAGTATGAGAGAGTTAGAGAGAGGAAAGTGAACCGCGTCCATGAGAAATGCAACAGGTAATGTTCTCGGGGGCGTCATGTTCAATGGAACAGAGGATCCCTATTTTTTTTGGACGATGGAAGGGATTACACTCACTCCAGTATGACTCTTTAATCCTTAAATTAATAGAGAAAAAGGAAATTTAAATGTACAAATTTTAGGATGCTCACCTTTTGGGTCTATACCCATCGACACAATATTTGTTTTACTGAGCTCCATTTTTCTTTACCGGGCTCCACTAGTTTTGAAGAACAAACGAAGTGGGCTCCGAACATTTAATGTCGAGGAGGGATGCAAGGGTATCCCATTTTCTCCCTTAGCGAGTATAAAAAAAGAACTAACCATGAAGTAGATAAGCAATACTAAGTAATTAAAAGGGGAAGCCATTGCATCGCACTTTCTCCCTTAACAAGCACCACAACAAAACAAATTTCACACATTTAATGTCAAGGAGGGATGCAAGGGTGTCCCTCTATCCCAAATTCTTGGTCCTCTTGCACTTTGTCTCACTCAAACAATTGTTTATATCTCACAATCTATAATATTTTTTACGATTATGAAAACTTTGTTTAATAAAATTATTTGAGATCTATCAAACAATATCAATATTTGATATAAAAAATATTATAAATTAAAATATATAGCCAATTGTTTGAGTGACACAAATAATGAAAGAGTACCAAGAATTAGGAATTGATGGAGATAAGCAATACAAAGTAATTAAGAGGGGAGGAACCATTGCAACGCACTTTCTCCCTTGACAAGCACCACAACAAAATAAATTTCACACATTTAATGTCAAGGAGCGATGCAAGGGTATCCTACTTTCTCCCTTGGCATGTATTAAAAAAAAAATTACTTCATCCATCCCAAATTCTTTGTCCTCTCACAATTTGTCTCAATCAAACAATTATCTATATCTCATAGTCTATAATATTTTTTACAATTTTGAAAACTTTGTTTAATAAAATTATTTGAAATCTATCAAATAATATCCATATTTGATATTAAAAAACATTATAAATTAAAAGATATAGCCAATTGTGTTTTTTTTACTGGGAAAAGGGTGGGAGGGGACGATCAGCGTAACAACCCCCCTTGGGCATGACCATAGGGGCTCTCATCCGCTGTGGAATGTCCGGTTTGAGCCATAGCTACTGTCCGTGAGGACAAGCCGTCACCTCAGCACCACCTAGGTACAGGATGGCAAGGGAACAAATCCCTCATTCCCTTGCCACTGACAAGACTCGAACCTAAGTCTTGTCTGGGAATGAAGGAGGCTTTTGCCATCCAGGCTACCACCATCGGCGGTAATATAGCCAATTATTTGAGTGAGACAAATAATGAAAAAGGACAAAGAATTTGAAACGGACGGAGTAACCATTAAGTAGATAAGCAATACAAGGTAATTAAACGGGAGGAAACCATTGCATCGCACTTTCTCCCTTGACAAGCACCACAAAAAAACAAACTTAACACTTTTAAGCGAAAATGACGGCCCAGGACGTGTTTTGATAATTAATACCTACCAAGGACAAGCTAAAAACATTTGTTAATACTGAAAATGCCCTTGGTGGGTATTAATTATCAAAACACATCCTTAGCCATCATTTTCCCCACATTTAATGTCAAGGAGGGATGCAAGGGTATCCTACTTTCTCCCTAGAGAGTATAAAAAAGAATTGAGTATTACCGTAGTGACAAGCGAGAATGAGCAAAGGACCAATTCCCAAAATCAGCGTGAATCAATCTGTGAATAAACAAAATAGATTGTTATCAACTATATATACAAAGACCCAAAGCCACAAATAAGATCGGGATCGGAGTCGCACCACAAAATCCAAAATAAAAAATTACATGTCAAAATAGACGTTAGGATAGGAGGGTCAATAATGGGTCATCAATACAAGATTGTTTGTACTTCCCATATTATTTAGAATTGTTTGTCACATTGTTGGTTCGGTGGAAAAGAATAATCAATACTAATTAGTAAACAATACAAGTTATGATCCAAATTGAGTGCGGGTTTCAAGTATATTCAATAGCCTACCTTTAACATTATACTTGAGAGAGAGAAGTTTGGAGTTAAGAGTCTTAGTTGATGAGAATTGGACAATAGCGTTAAATAAAGAAATCCGAGTTTAAAGAATCGTACGAAACGGGCTGAAAATCATACACAACTTTAGGTTCCTATGTTCTCCGACTAGCCATGGTGACTAAGATGGTCTCCAACGTAATGAAAGGCGAGTTTGAGTAGCAATGATAGTCTGGGAAGGGCTTTGGTGTTTTGAGATTTGTAAACTTCGAATAACAGGAATAGGGCTTTTTCCCCCGAGTTGTTGCGCGTGTAATTTGAAACTAATTATTTATTTGTTTGTTTGTTTTAACCGATCTGGAGATGGCACGTGCCACCTCCCCCAACCTTGCAAAAGTATTAGCGAATGTCCGTGCCTGAAGACACGCGCAAATGTAATTCAGGCATAACTTACAATGATTATGCTCTATTCTACAAACATGTACTAATAGTTTAAGTATTTGTCCCCGTGTTTAGTGGAGGTGGTGTTCATCCTCCCCTCAAATTGAACATTTACATAATTTATAATTACTTCTCAAGACCAATCAATGAGCAATTATAAACTTTTAGAATAAAGCAACAAAAGGTTAGACCACAAACAAACTAAACAAACACCAAAATTTTGGCATATTAGGAACATCCCTTCCCATTCTTATTTTGAAGCCAACACTCAAAGCATTACAATTACAACCATAGTTGTCAGAATCGTATGATTCGATACGATTCAGTGGGTAATCGATACGAATAGGCTGCCGAATCGGAAATAACTAAGAATCGTAAGTGAATCAGTGAATCATTTGATTCACTTAAAATTTCCAAAATTCATTTTTTACTCTTGTTTTGCTTCTTTTGTTGTTTGAAAATGGTTCAAATATTTTTTTAAGGTCTAGTATTGTTATACGTCATTTTTTGTCTATGTTATATGGATAGATAATAAGAAAAAGAGATTTATTACAAGAGTGAATCGAAAATGAGGAAGATAAATTGAATATAACAACCCTATAGACCTTCTAAGGGTTTGTTTTGTACTTATAACTCTTTCGTACAAAAAGAACCATAAGTACGCTTTACGAATCACCATCTCTTGGTAGTTGCAATAGAAGCAACTTACCTACTATTCCACGTTATTATCAAATCATCATTTAGAAGAAAGTATTTATTGATTTAGACCTAAATCTTTCATTTGTAGTATATATTGTTGTTACCCTAATCAATAAGCATAGGTTTCTATGCATTATAGAAGTCATGACCGAATCAAAGCGATTCTCGATTCGATTCATGATTTGACAACTATGATTACAACTTCAAATAACAAATGCATGCCAAGGAAACAATCTTAGTAAGCTAATTGCTTCACATAAGTAGCATGAGAGCCAAACGCTAGTCCATATAGGTAAAAACCAACGACCTAAACGACCAAAACTAACCTATGAGGTGAATGTTCTTCTAATGAGGTTTATTGATGACTTGGAATCATCAGTCAAAACGGTTCTTGGCTAAGGCTTTTTTATCAAATAGGTAGTGATCAGTTAATGTGTTGTGACTTGTTGCAACTTATTTTAGTACCATTCAAAAAGTAAATGGGCTTGTTGCGAGTAAGCATGTTCATGAATACACATGCTCAATGGAGTACATGAACATAGGAAAAAATTATTATAGAAGAAATCAAAATCACTGTCTACCTCCTTCACTATAGGCAAAACCCAAAAGAATACGAAAGAAAAAATCTGAACCAAAAAAATGTGTACCTCAATGTTCCGATGAACCTTTTAGGTAATGACCTACACCAAGAAAAAACCAAGCATCAGAAAATGACCAAATCACAACCCTTTATAATGCCATTGGGATAGTTTGTGCAACTAACATATTATTATTCTTCCCTCCCCTGTTATGTAGATAGCAGAGTTGCAGTCCTGGCTACTCATACGTGAAAGGATTATCCTAAGGGAGCTACTGGCTTTTAACTCTACTACACTAATTGTAAAAGATGACAGCATAAAAGTGTCATTAAACGGGATTTATGGAACTGCCATTAAAAGTCTGAATGTTAAAATAACTATGAAGATTGTTTTTAAACGTAATTAAAAGTAAAACATGTCAGTTGTAAAATGTCATTAAAGTGCTTTAAAACCATCAAAAGATGACATAAAAGCGTAATTAAAAAGTCAAAGATGACAGTTTTCTGTCTTTTATCCTTAAAAAAATCACAATTCTAGTTCCAGATCATAATCATTAAAAACAATTAAAAAGATACAAGCATCCACTAATGAATAAAGAAGTATACATTGATAAATAAAAAATTAAAATATGCTCTAGTACACAAGGGGTTCAAGTATCTTTCAACCCGAAAAGTACAAAATACAAATAAATGACCCCCTATAAATATTCACTTATTCCAGCTTGAAGGTCGAAACTCTTCTATTGCATTACAGCTCCTCTTCCCTACAGGAAAATACTTATTAGTTGTACATATACTCTTCTTTTTTAAGCAGTTTTCACGTGTACTATATCACAAGGGATAAACACGAGAGCCCAAAGGAAAAACTACCATCACAAGTTAGAGATCCATACCACAACAATCCAGGTTTCACGCTTATTGACTTCAACAAATTAGATCCCTCGGGGAAAAGCCTATGCCAGATCCAGATCTAGCGCGCTTGGGACTCAACCCCAACAGCAATGGAAATTCGAGATGCAGTCTTTGCAATGGCCCCTTGAAGCCTGGACTGTTAAAACAGAAAATCAATATAGGAAGAAAAAAAACTCAACATCATTCCCGATCTGTATGGTGATTAAACTTTACTTGTGTAACTTATTTCCTTACCATAACTAATCCAAAGTAATGGAACCAAAAAAATGATGCTAAACGCCACATGTGTTTCCATTAAATATAAATAAGGCTGACAAATATAGTAGAGGCATTTGGAATTAGAAGTTGAAGCGCAGGTCAAACATGAAACTAAGTCAAATGTGGAAGGGATAGCAAAGCTGCAAAAAGAAGCAACCACACCAAGTTGAGTGACAAGTGCCTCTACCATATACAATAATGTCTAAGACGAAAAGTATGAATCAAAATCGTTCTGTTATTATCGTATGGGGCCTGGATAGGAGTAATTTGGACCACAAAACAACCTCGGTGAAAGTTCAATCACTTTTTTCACTATTGAAAACACCGTACCAATGCTAAAAAGGAAAAAAATTAGAAATTGCTGAGATGCATTGACTACAGTTTTTGGAAGATGCAAAGGAAAGAAGATCGAAAATGGATGCGAAGGAGAGGTTGAACTGCCGCTAGGGTGAGTAAAGGGAGGATAAAATAACAACCAAACCAATGTTGGGGTGATGGCTGCTGACCACGTCATATCCTATATGAAATATAAAATTTAAACTGAACTTTGAACTGGCTATGATGAAATGCTCAAACAATATTGCAGGTTATTTTGCACGTCATAATTTGTTTCTTAGAGCATCCGCAATGTAATAATCAAAATCAAAAAGTTGCTAAAGTTAGCAATGTTTGCTTAAAAAAGTGCTCACATTGTAATAATCAAACTTAGCAACCTCTTAATAACTCACCAGATTTTGGCATTTGAATAATCAAAACTTTGTGCCAATAATCAAATCTAATGGTCCTCACATTTTCTCAATCAAGTAAACCCATCATTACACAAAACCTTTTCTCTCTCAACAATGTTTTCAAAAAATAATTTTTAAAACTATTTTTTTTAGAAACTTTAAAAAAATAGTTTTAAAAAAAAAACTGTTATTTTGAAAACTGTTTTTTTTAAAACTGTTCTCAAAACCGTTTTTACACAAAAAAAAAAAAAAATTTGTTTTCTTTTTGAAAAAAAACTAATATTTTCACTAAACTCTTTTTTTAAAATTATTGTTTTTTCAAAAAAACTATTCAAATTATTATCACAGTTTTTAGTTTTTAGATTTTTGTAGTTCGAAAAGGTGACATAGTAAGTTTTGGTTATCCAATTTTGATTATTAAATTGTGGACCTCTACATTACTAACTTTAGCAATGACTTAAATGGATAACCAAAAGGTGATGTGGCAACTTTTGATTATCCAATTTTGATTATTACATTGTGGATGCTCTTAGAACCCTAAAAGATCTAGAATTGGTGCACAGAGAAGTTGGAAGCATAACAAGGGGGGGAAATGCAAATCAATGGTAGCAGATATAGGAAAGTGATGTCTACTAACCACGAAACAAGTCAATACATTGAGGTTAGTCAACTTAAAGCTACACAAAAATGCAAATCAATGGTAGCCAGTGAACTGCTACAAATATGCAGGACAGCTAACATGAATGGTCTAAAAGGGCTCTTTAAGTATTCATAGCATGATCTCCATCGCTAGTCCTTGAGATAACCTAAACTCTCTGAAAATTCCATTAGTTGAACAACTTGCACTACTTCATGAAATGGAACTCCAAAGAAGATGATAACAGAACTCTAGGAATAGCAAGCTCACGAATACACTTATTAACACATACCAGTTCCATGGCAATACTTCCACATATTTTCTATTGTTGCTCAATATTATTGTTCGCTCCAAGTATCATCAAAGATGAGATTACTCCCACTGCCTGCCACAAGAGGGTCCAGCTGGATTAATTGAGAAAAACAAGTGGAATTAGAAAATAATCCGTTGACACAAAAGGTGTAATCTACTGAAACAATAAACCAAGGCAATCCTAAACAGTAGCACTGTCATTATAGATGTTCATAAATGCTATAACCCACTTTTTATCTTGAGGTAATAACGCCTTCTATCTGAGGAGGGAGCTTCGTCGTTCGACTCCTCATGAATGATGCTAGGATCAGCCGGCTCATCCTCGGAATCCTAAAAGAAAACAAAAAAAAAAGTGTAAATTTAGAAAAGAAAATGTTAAGTGCGAAAATCATTTCAACAAATGTTGTTGAAGTCGGTCGGAAAGTAATTTACCATGAAAATCCAACGATTACTACATAGGTATAGTCCATGGGATTAGACAAAGGGAATGGCACTTTACCATAGGTTTCATCCAAAGCCAATCAAGTTTAATTTTGACAAGTGTAGATTTCTTGTTGTAGATCAAAACTTCGGCTGGCAATTAATCAAAGCTTTTAATTAGAGAGAGATGATCATGTGAGAATGATTAAATTTGCATGTAAGCAAATTTATTCACTTACTGTGTCTTACAAGGCTATCATGCAATAAGGTTACCAATATACTACAATGGAGCATCTATGGTGCGACTTTTCCAAGGCCTGCGGGAGAAAATGACTTCTTTGACTTATTTCTAAATCAACTTGGGCATCAAACCTACTAGTACAGCGGTCACCCAATTGCTGGTAGATTTGTATTCTCAGAATTACAGAAAGGGGGCAATGGGGCATTTACCAAGAACTAGCCACTGGCCCACTAGGGTCATTGAGATTAATGATATAAACTACATAGGATATGGTATAACAAGGGTTGAATTGTTCCTAAAAGCGTCACAAGCACCACAAGTCTGCTAACTTGATGAATCAAGTTCTGACCACGAACTTCAAACCATATTGCACAGTTAATAAAGGTCCAGTTAGAGTTAACAATGACATTAATCTGCAAACTGAAAGTTCTGGAATCTTTCTGCGCACAAATTTATAATACTAGACTTCAAATCACATTTCAAACTTTCTAGAATGAGTTCTTCCCTTCGCACCAAGCAAAGATGCCTAGTTTGTTACAATCGTTGACTAGATGGAAATAACAGGTTCTACAGTAAAATTAAGGTCAATTATGAGTCTAAAGTAACACACTTCATAATTCAAGATTTGCTACTAGTCTGCACATATTATCTTTCCTTCCAGCCATGCAGAGAAAACTCCAAATAAAACAAAATGCCAAAAAAGGATGTGAAATGAACCATGCATTTTACCTGGTGAGGAGCTGAAGAGGGCGTAGCAGGGGAAGCACAAACTGAGAATCCCCCAATCCTAGGGCTTGTACCAGCCAAGTTTTAGACTTGCAACTGCAAAGGTTCGGTTCTACCACAATAACCTGCTTCATCGTTGGCTGCAATACCATCAGGTCCATCAACCTTCTTCTTCTCATACTTAGCCAGCCCCTCACCCCAACCAAGACATGGCTTCTTCTTAGCACTTGTTTCTTCAGATGGGGCAACAACTGATGAAGCAAAGGCAACATCACCTGAAGGGGACTGCACTGCAGTGACATTCCCCATCTGAGCTTCAGCCCTTGCTTCGCTGGAATCCACACCCATGCTCTTTGAGCTGCTCAAATTGCTTAAACCAGACCCCCGGGAGCACATACTCTCCAATCGGGCCCATTTAAGAGGCTTCCAATCAATCGATCCCAGCGAATTTTCATTTTCAAATCTCTGGCCATTGACACCACCACTCTTATAATGAATCAATGATCCCATATGTTAACAAAATCGGAATGAGGATGAGAGTTCACTGTAATTATACCATCAACTGACCTCTGATCACTTGCATCAAGTGGCCTGCCGGGGCCGTTTGGGGACCCACCATTTTCCCGAGAGTGACACTTCCAGTCTTTTTGGCTGAAAGATCCCCGATTTTCCCTGCCACTCCTGCTGTACTTTCCATCTGCACGAGTATCAGACGGCCGGAAACTCTCATCTATAATCTTCTCGTTGGACCAAGATCCCGTGAAACCATGCCCAGATTCTTCAGAATAGAGGTGCCAACCCTGATTACATGACCTTCAACAGATGACATCCAAAGAAAAAAATTAAAAAAAGAGAAAGATACCAATAACATCACTTAAGCAAATGACTTCTCCCATAAACCACAAAAGATAGGAATTTCACATGGAAACACAAGCCCCCGATCTCGGTAAACCGAGTACAAGCATGAAAACTCTAGATCTAGAGGATTACACAGTAAAAAAAACGTAACAAACAACCAAAACCAGCACAAGATAGTACACGCATAAATGAAGAGTAGAAAAAAGAAGAATAGCTGGGTAAGAACAAAATAATTCCTCAATCTGAACTGTCACCAAGGCTTCCATAGAAGGAAAAAAAAAAAAAGTTGATTTTAAGATTGGGGCCAAAATGTTAACTGAAAACCCTAGATTTGGGAAAGCATCACAATCAAAGACAATCAGCTCATCTATACATGTGTATTACAAAAGAAAGTCAAATAAAGTACGGAGGATATCTGTTTCTAGGGCTTCCATAAGCAAAAATATGATCTGAAGCTTGGGCCCAAAATCAGAAAGAAGTAAACTTGGGCAAAAAATACCACAAACAACGACACATGTTTCAAAACCAAAGAAAGCCAAATACTTAGGATATCTGTTTCTAGGGCTTCCGTCGAAAAACACGAATCCAAAAAATCGGGATCAGCATCAGAAACGATAACCTAGAACTGTTACAAAAAACGATTCAAAGGACTAACTCACCTGGAGGTCTGCTGCGAAACTCGGCCGATCCCAACCAACCGAAGTTGCCGCTGCGGCCGCCGCCGTGGTGAGGCATCCAGCGACGGCTTCTCGTGCTGCTGCTGCTTCCTCTCCTTGAAGAAGTCCTTCCGATCCCACGGCAAAGGCTCCGGCGGCATGAAAGTCCACCACTCAATCGCATCGGCCCACTAGCCCTAGCCCTAGCCCTAGCCCTAGCCCTAGCCCAATCCAACCGATGCTCAAGACCACAACGTCGAAAAACCACACAAACCGAACAAACGTTCGAAACTGGGATGTCTCTAGGGTTTCAAGAAACGAAACGAGAGGTTCCGCTTAAGAAGCCACCGATTCGACCGCAAACCCTGGGGTTTCGTGGGGAAGAACGGAGGGCAGGGAAGGTTGAGGTATGGGGGATTTGTAGGGTTTGGGGGGTGCCCTAGGGGGATTAGGGTTCGGAGAAGAACAAGGAGCGTAAGTCGGTATGGTCTGATCTTGTTGAGTTTTTGGGTATCAACAGAGTAGATTTCCTTTTGGTTTGGGGCGTAGACTAGAGAGAGAGAGAGAGAATTGTGACTCAACGGCAATCCTCTTTCGCGTCCGAAAAAACAAACAAAACGAATATTGGGTTTTCTTTTTAGAGTACGTGTTTGAATGAGATTTTCAGAAATTTTTAAAAAAATTTGTAATGTTTTGAGTTGACAGAGAAATGAGAGTAATGATTGAAAATATTTGTGATAATTAGATAGAGATAGATAGAGAAATGAGAATAATAATTGAAGATAGATATTAGTAATAATTGAAAGTAGGAGTAATGAGTATTTTTTGAGTTGAGAATTTTTTTTAAAACGCTATCCAAACAAGGCAAACTCTTTTCCGTAGCGGTGAAAAATCTCACTTTTTCACGACAGCTTTTTTCGGTCCTACTGTGTTTTTATTGTTGATATGGACCGTAGACCTCATGTAATAGTATATTCATGCAAAAAATAAATTTGATCGGATATCGATAGAAATATCAAAATTTGAATTTTACTTTATAAAATTGACAATTTATCTTTACTATTATTGACAAAAATCAGATCTTTTATTTTATAAACCAAAATTCAAATTTTGATATATCTATCGACTTTCGATTAAGCCGATTTTTTGCATGACAATACTATACTGCGGATCTTATAGTATGAACGGTTCATATTACAATAATAAGCGCCCAATGAGGCTCATAATGGATGGTGGTAGAAAAGTGGAGTTTTATACCTACAGTGTATAGAATTTATTCTCTTTTCTTTATCGAGACATTAAAAAAGAGAGCAAGAGATAGAAATTGTTTTCTTTTCTTTCCTTTTTTTTTTCCTTCTGCCCTTTTAGTGCCCATATTTTCTTCTTTTTAATGATAATTCAATCTCTATTCTATTTACTGAACAACATGAAATCTGTTTATTAAAGCACATAAAAAATTGAGAAATGATTTTGTTACTCCCTTTCTTGTTAATGTAACGCCCCGATTTTCGGAAATAAATCAAAGGCATTAAATATTGATTTCAAAAAAAATTTATTAATTTAAATTCAAAATCCAAACAGGATAATTCTCCCTAAAGATTCGTCTATTACAAACCATTATAGAAATACTAAAAATAGTCTTTGTGATAATAAATTAAACAAAATAACAGAGCCGTCTTCTAAGATTGATACAGGTCCCAAGCGTATTCTGGCTCCACTCCCACCTCTGGATTCTCTTCTGCGTAAAACTGTTCACCTTCAGGGTTCTGTGTTCCTTCTTGATTTTCTGCAAAATCTGGCACGGAAGCCAGGCAATCCGTACCTGAGTGAAAGAGTTCACCCCGAAGTATAATCCCACCCAACTACCCCTCTTACTTTACAATTAGCAAATACAAGATAATATTGAATCGAAGGGCCAAGCAGAGATTTCATACATGAACCAATTTATTACTATCCATTACCCTATGTGAGATCTAAGATCTCATCCACAAGATCCTTTCCTCCCATACCACTAACTATGATCGTGTCATGGAAAATCCCCCCCTTGTTTGTCCTGCACACGGGGTTCTAAATGAATTCACCTAAGTTATGTACCTCGTATGAATTCATTTAAGACCATAATAGGGGGCACGATTACCCTTTGGAACGTTCCATGGCGTACCATACATTAGGGTCGCCACCATCCCTAAGCCACTAACTATGATCGTGTCATGGAGAATCCCCCTTGCTGGCCTTGCAAGGCACGATTACCCTTTGGAACTTCCCATGGCGTACCATACGTTAGGGTCACCAAAATATCATCACTGGGCCCCGCAGGTCACCTTTATATCATCACTGGGCCCCGCTGGTCACCCTTATCCATTGCCAAATCAAAATCCACAATCTCACAACTTCAACACTTTACCATTTTTCCATCAACTTAACATCGTCTAGATGAAATCTATTCGCATACCACCCCATGTCTCTATAGTCCAATCTAACATTCAAATCAGATATCGGTGCAATATACAATTAAATCAAATAATAATTTAAAACAAATAACCAACAATGCAATCACATAACCCTTTATAAATGGGCCGTTGCCCTTATTCACGTATGGCCACAATGTCATTTATGAAGTAGAAACTTTATAAAATTTAATAAAATATTTTCTAGGCTTTTATTAATTATTTCTAAGTAATTAGATTGATTAAAAACTAATTAAATACAATAATTAGCTAAAAATGTTAGAATAATTAATCATGACCTAATAAGAGTCCTAAAGGTCCCATATAATCAATTGAGTGTCAAAAGTTGGGTTCGGAGGGTCGATGAATTAATTTACATGAAAACGTTAATTAAAATAACCGAAAGTGAAGTAAATAGACAATAAATAATTTATTATAAAAAAAATAATGAGACCATCATATTTTCATCTTTGGACAGTAAGGAGTTTAAAAAAAATTACACGGGTATTAATAATAATGTTTATAAGATCGTAAAGTAATTTTAATTGGAATTACTTTAAAAATATTAATAAATAGTGAATTAAATAAAATAAATATTAAATTTGACAAGTTATTGTATTTGAGATGTAAGGAGTCTAAAAAAAATTAGTTGGAGTGTTAAAACGTTGGTTGAAAGGTCGTAACTAATTTTTGTTTGTAAACGTTGAACGATATCTAATAAATAATTTAATAAATAGATAATTAAATAAAAAAAATATGACTTCAACAAGTTATGATCTTTGAGGTGTGAAGAGTATATAAAAAATAGTTCGGGGGTCGAAAACGGTATTCGGGAGGTCGCAAAACACATTCGAACCAAAACAGTCCAAACCGCAAGGTTGGACCGGGTTGACCTTGCGGCCCGCAAGGTCTGGGACCTGGTTCTTGCGGCAAGGGAAACCCGAAGGTTGCGGCCGCAAACTCACTAACAGATTCGATTTTTTTGTTGTTTTGGCTCGGTTTTCGATGCATGGGATCGTTCGGGGCATAGGGTTAAGCATAATAACATTAAATATAATTAGAGGGAGGGTTAGGAGAGATTATACTACCTCAAATCGGATCGAATTGATTTTTAAACGAAACTTGAAAATTTGGGAAGAAAGTTTCGGGTTCTTCGATCGGGAAGCTTTGAGACCGAATTGGATGACGTTCAATGATGCTAGGGATTGTAGAAAGGTATGAGAATGATCAATTCGGATTTCGGTTGAGTCTTGATCACAAACCCTTTTTTCTCTCTCTTTCTTTCTCTCTCTAGAACTCCATAGATTGGAGCTTCGATTTCTCTGAATTTTCTCTCTTTTCTGGACTGGTGGGGCGTGTTGAATTTCGTGGTGTGCCCTAGGGTCGACGTACTAAGGTATATATAGGAAATTTGGAAGAGTTTCGATTGAAATTGAATTTTAAAGAAGTTGTATATTGAAGGGTTTCGGAATGGACGAAAATTAAGACGAAAATATAGTCAGGAATGGAATAGAGATTGAGTAGGAGAGGGAGAGATGATAGAAGTTGCATGCATGCGATTAACAAAAATAAAAGTACGATAATTAAGACTAATATTAATTTTATTTGTATATAACTACTAGATAATTATTATTAAGATAATCTTGTTATTACAAATAATACTTTTTAATGAAACTATTAATTATAAAAAAATTACGGGTCGTTACAGTTAATGTCACTCCTCTGCAAGTGTATTTTTGGTACAAAAATACTCTTGCAGAGGAGTAGCGTTAACAAAAAAGGGAATGCCAAAATCAAAAGTCAAAAAATTTTCCAACTCTCTATATATACAAGGTGCTCAGCAGTGGAAAGAAATCTGTTAAATAGCATATTCTTAAATTTAAACACTCGAGCGTTCGAGCCTTTGTCATCTAATCCAATTATTCCTAAATTAAACTAGATTTAAACACCAAACCCAAGATTGTAAGTTGAAATCAATGCATGTGTTGTGCATAGAATTAGAAATAGAAATTTGTCTAAAGTTGGAAATAAAAAAATTATTACCAAATTGTTCCAATATCAATATGACACAATACACAATTGAAAATAGCAAAAGGATAACATGATTCGTATCTCTTGATTTAGCAAGTATAAGCATATAATAGTTAGCATATGTTTAACCAAAAATGTCATGTCAATCAAATGATGCCAATGTATGCTAATCAATCATTAGCATATGTGCTTGTGCCAAGTCTGCGACCATTCCAGAAGATTCTCAAAAAAGTTTACATTTGCAGTAATTGGCCGTTCCAGTTTTTTTTTAAAAGAACTTTAAGGAAAAAAAGGCAATTTCAAAGTCAAAAATTATGTGTTTATGTAAATAATTTTTCTATCAATATAGATCTTGTTTAATAGATCTCATTGAGATCTTTAATACGGTGACAAAAAATTTTAAAAATATTTTTTATTTTTGTTATATTTGAATTTAAAATTATATTCTTTTTGAAAAAGAAGGTTTTGGGAGAAAACGGAACGGGATCTTAGTCTTGCCTACAAGTGTTGTGCACGCCTTCGCTACGAAGGAGGAGAACAACATACCATTCCAGACGATTCTCAAAAAAGTTCATCAATAAACCTCCTATTGTTATGAATTCCTGTGCCAAGTCTGCGACCTTCAAGACTCCGAGTTGCTACTAGCAACGGAAGACGGGAAAACCGAGAGAAAGAGAAAGCAGTAAAAAAGCTATTGGTAGTGTTTGGTTGGGAGTTTAGTTTAGTTTAGTTTTGGTAGTGGGTGGAGAAAGAAATAGGATAATGATTGAAGATAGGGGTAATGATTGGAGAGAGATTAAAAAGTAATAATTGAAAAAATAGGGTAATGATTGAAAAAAGAAGTAGAGTAATGATTAGAAACAAAATGAAAACTAAAACTAAAATGGCATCCGAACAAAGCCATTGACACTCATTCTGCACACATACTACACGGGTTCAAAACCACCCCACACTGCGCCAAGAGTACATGACAGGCCCTCTATGATATGAGTGCTTGTGCCAAATATGTGTGTAACTGACGCAATCGAAAAATACTTATCTACCAATGATAGAACTGATTGTCAAATCATTTGAGGAAGGAATATCATTGCATGTCTTCAACACCTCTAGGTCGCCAGATCTCCTCATTGAAGTGAATGTGGGCTGCCTAGGCATCGGCAATATTGTGGCATTTTCACTCTCCAACATCAAAACCACAGATGACATATTTGGCCTCTGAGTTGCCGAATCCTGCACACATAACATAGCTACATGTATGCATCTCATCACTTCATTTTGGGAGTATGAGCTTTTGATGGAAGGATCAATCAACTCCATTGCTCTTCCCTCATCCCATAGATCCCATGCCTGAAATCATTTCAAAAATAAAATAAAAAGTCTGTTTTCGTTATTTTATCACCAATAGAAAATTTTATATTACCTTAACACCAATACATCGGGAAGGGTATCAATTTTCACTCTATCGGAGTTAAACCATAAGTTCGTTGTACGTATTGTGCAACTACACAAGCACTCAATCAATTGTTCCAGTACCCTTTCGGTGTCTTGTCAAATTCTCTTCTTTAATTAATTTCCTTTTGGATGCATCACGAGAACGAGAACACAAGACTTAGCAATTACACAATAACATCAAAGGATTGCATAGTTCAGAGTAAGGTGAAAATTATTCCACAAATGAAGATCAATAGATGAATGAAAGACTGAAAAAGGATAATGTAAGAGCCAGTTGCACAGACAATGGAATACTGGGTGAATGGGGTCGTGGCCAACCCCAAGTCCTTAAAGACACATAAACATGTATCCTATAATTCTTAATAACTAAACTAGAAACTTAACTGGAAACTTCAACAAATTTTCCACACTTTAAACTATCTTAAATACTTTAAGTACGATTTCTATATTTTATCCAGATTTTTTGTCTTAAAAATCATGTAATTTTTTGAATTGAAAGTGCTCTTAATTTTACAAGGCTCATTAAACGGTTGGCCTCTTTCTTGCAAGACGATAGAATAGTGTTAGCATATTAGTATTTAATTTGTTAAATTACTGCAATAATCAACCTCTTGTTTACATGAGTTGAACCCTACACCTTTGGAGGCTTGGAGCGCTACAAAATCATTGGGTCGAACGCCCAATCCCCAAGGTCGTAGGCCTCTTTAGTTATTCTAGTAGGAATTTTTGTTGGTCCTTTTGCTTTTAGAAGATGTAGATTGGTAACTCTCACCTAAGGCCCTCAAGGGCCCCAAAGGGTTCATACTATATATGGACTGGACGGCCCAATTAACAAATTGGCTCAAAAGTACCCAATCATTACCAATGATTAGAAACTGCTATTTGCCAAATCCTCTCCAATAATTGTCTGGAACAGTTGTTGGAGGTAACTTACAAATGTAAATCCCACAAGGATATTCTTACCGGTAAGACTATGTTGTATTGTGAGAAAAATGTGGACTGATAGGAACAGTAATTGAAAAGGATCTCATCCCTTCATAATTAGAGGCCGAGTTGACTTCGAGAGAGAAATGTTTTATTCAAAAAGGACTTGTTTCGCAAATTGCTGGGACAAATTTTTTGAGAACAACCCATTTATTAATAAACACTAACAAGATGTTTTCAAATTCTAAAAATTTATTGATCAATTAGGTCTAGTTCAGCTGGTCATTCTTGTACATTCCTAATTTAGAGGTCAAGGGGTCAAATTTTGGCTAAAGGCAAGAATCGATAGCTTTTCTCCTTAGAAGGGCTCTTCCTTGCTTTCTTTGTTTCTCCCCTTTGATGGACTTATTTCTCGTGTTGGTTGAGTTGTTGGGTTTCGCTATCTTATTGACTCTCACACAGTTTATGTAGTATCCCGTGATCTATATTTTGTATTATATATAAATGATGTAAATGATCTGAAGATTTATTTTCGGACATGAATGAAATAAAAAGTAGTTAGAGAGACTTTTCACCCTTAATGTTACTAAAACGAAGATAGAAACTAAAAGTCAACAATAAAATCAGAGAGCATAGTCTTCGAACTTACGTATCCAATGATGTCTGAGTATTCAGGTGAATGAAAGCTACTATTCCGCCGGCCGCATACAATCTCTAATAGTAGTATCCCGAAACTATAGACATCGGATTTGATAGAAAACAAGCCTTCCATTGCATACTCAGGAGCCATATAACCGCTGCATTTAGAAAATAATATGCAAAATCCAAGTGAAAATTTATGCAGTGAAATTACTAAGCCTATGTACAAAAAAAAACTTTAACTTACTATGTGCCAACAACTCGGCTTGTACTTGCTTCATTTTCGTTTCTCCCAAACATTTTGGCCATACCAAAATCAGAGATTTTTGGATTCATTTCTTCATCCAGCAAAATATTACTAGCTTTTAAATCTCTATGAATTATCCGAAGTCTTGAATCCCGGTGAAGATAAAGGAGTCCACGTGCAATCCCTTCAATAATTGTATAGCGCTTTCTCCAGTCTAATTCCGCTTGCCTAGTCTGATCTGTCAAAATTAGTAGAGCTTAATTACATCTCATATTTGGGACCCGTTTGGGAGGCAGATTGTGCATTGTTGTGCATTTTCCTACTTTTTTTGTGCGGGAGTGTAGTGTGTGAATGGATTCTAAATCTCACAATGCATTATGAAAACTACACTTTAGAGGCACAATCTGAGAATCAGCCAGCTTTTTCATTCTCATTTTGGATTATCTTCCTCAATTTATAATCTATTTTGGGCATTTATCCTTAAAATACCGTTTCATAATCTATTTTGAACATTATCCTTCCAAACACTACTCTATTGCAAAATTCATTCTATGCATATCTCCCAAACACTCTACCATAGTCATAATTTATTTGGCCACAATCCAAAATCGATAACTCACGATCCAAAATGAAAATTACAAAAATAATTCGGCGCCCTTAGGATTAACAAGGAACAAAAAGAAGAGATCACAGTGAAATTAACTAACCAAAGAGGAATTTATCCAAGCTTTTGTTAGGCATGTATTCATAGATCAACATTCTTTCTTCACCCTCTATGCAGCAGCCTACAATCCTGACTAGATTTCTGTGCTGCAGTTTTTTAATTAAAATGATCTCATTTTTGAACTCCTCCAAACCTTGTCCTGACTTCCTTGAAAGCCTCTTCACTGCTACTATTTCTTCTCTTCCTGATAGTTTTCCCTGCAAAAATTAAAAAATGTACAAGCTGGCTTTTTTTTTTTGTCATAAAAAGTTAGTAGGACGGAGTAGTATTTTTTTATTTTTTTTTATAATTCTCAACATAGGAAACTTTTTTAATTAGAATATTGATTTTGATGGCGAGGGTGTTTGGTATTTCGGATAAATTAATCCTCGGACTAAAAAAGTTTACCTTGTAGACAGCGCCAAATCCCCCCTGTCCGAGTTTGTTTTCATCAGAAAAGTTATTTGTAGCAGCGGCTACATAACTAAAACTATATAGCGATAATTCTTGTCCAGTCCGTTGCTGCCCTTCAAGTCCAAGCTCGTTCGACCCTGAAAAATCCGTCGCATATTCTCTACTTCTTGAGTCGATTGTTGGGATCCGATTGCTTGAAATTCTACGTTTTGAGTTTGTTTTGAACCTCCAAAGTATCCAACTAGATACACTAATGAAGAATATTCCAATCACCGCGAGTAAAATTATCAACAGCTTGGAAATCTTCCTTTTGTTACCTAAATTTGGAGAGGAACAGAAACATTGTTAGAAACATAATCTACTGCTAGAAATTCAAAAGATTTTAAGAAATTACATTAACAGCAATCAAAATTCAAAATTCGTGTTACCTAATTCAGAATGAGCAACGCGAAAGTACAGATCGTTTCCACCATCAACGAAGCGCTGCATGTCGACCAAATCCCCGCTCCACACCATGCAATTGATTCCGCTAACAAACGCATACGCGTGACACGAACAATTCTTCAAACAATTCTGTCTGCATTCGTCAATTTTCTCTACCATCACCAAGCTCGCGAAATCTGGTAACTTCGCCCCCTCGATCTTCAAAAACCCGTCTACCGGTTCCCCCTCCGCCACCCCAATTTCACTACTAGTATTTCTACTACTAATATTTCCACACCCTAAGTTCGTCCTTCTAACACACCCACCTGACCAATTTTCCCCCTCCCATTCACTCTCATACTTAGGTAAAAACCCTTTTAGGCAGCTGCATATGGGTTTTTCCATCACATTACACATCCCGTATGCACCACACCTATTGTACACTTCGCAATCGTTACTCGGCTCCAATTGCACATTACTCCATTTGCTTGTACCTTCATCCCACCTCAACTGCTCTTCAATCCCATCCGGACGTATTCGAAACCTCATTAGTACAGAGGCGTTCGGCAATGTGTATGTGAAATAGAACGTACCGCTTTCCTTAATAAGCTTAAAACCGTACGAATAGAGAGTCCTCATCGTTGGAATGCCGGTGAAAATTATTCCATTCCAATGGCCGCTTCTCCAATGCCGGTTTAAACCGTCCCATATCACTATCTGTGGGGATCCACTTGGATCGATCCCCATTGAGTATTTTCCAATCGAAGGATCATTTTCACTTTTCCAAGAAGTGAAAACACCCTCATCCGATCGGACATCGATGTAGACTTTCATATCAGGGAGAAACGTATCCGTTGGATCATCAAAACTCTGCCAAATGGCCTTTCCTTGATCACCGACGATTTCGCTGCTCGAGAGAATAAGGTTCCCAGTGTCCATGAGAATCGCGGTGGAAGTTGAATTCCCTGGTACAGCCGGGCATTTCGTAGACCAGATTTGATTCCCATATCCGTCTAGAACCATTAGATTACCGGCGTTTCCAACCGTTAAAATTCCAAACTCACTCGAAATGGGTCTCTCTCTGTTTGCCACCCAAACAACTGATTGGATTTCAGTTTCGTTATACCAAATTCCAACGTACCGGGATACCGAATTCCCAGGACTAAAGAAACCAAGCACAAATTTTTGGCTTGGAGAGGTAATTGTTTCACCATCTCTAATAATCTGGCCCTGTGTTATACTGTTATTAGCCCCATAACAGAGCAATGAAAAAGAACAGAAAACAGAAATCAAAGAGTAGAAAAAGACGCTGTTATGGTTACTTCTGGGTCTAATTCCCATTTTCCCAAACACTGGATTTCTAGACATTTCATCTGGAAAACAGAAATGAATTTGAAGGGGGCATCATTTTCAGGGAATTTAATTCACAGACTAAAAAAATGACCTGAATTTTGTCTTCTCTTATTTTTTTTTAAAAAACTAATAGAAACAAAATGAGAGGCTGACTTTGATGGGTCCAGAAAAGAATACACTGGTTCTCGTGTTATTAGCAGAGTCTGAAAGCATTTAATTTTCAAATGTAGGTGGAATTAATATTTACTGAATTTGGAAGAAAAGCAAATGAATATAAATGCAGGGGCAGCTCAGTGTAATCTGTAGCACTTGGAGATAGATATCAATTTAATTTTGGTTGATTTTAGGTCAGATTGTATTTGCAAGTTTAGTTGACTTGGCATTTATGACATGATGATGCCAGCTAACGTGAATAATGAGCTGGAACAATAAAATCATTTGTACCTAACTTTATGATGGAGGTTAGTAGTAAATGGGAAATCCCAGTTAGATCATTGTAATAGTTGATCTCTTTTAGGCCCCGTTCCAGAACATCTTTTTAAAAAATAAATATTTATTTCACATTTTCAAACTAAAAATAATGTAAATGAAAAATAATTTTTCATTTTTTTTGCACTGTATAAAAGATCTCAATGAGATTTATCAAACAAAATCCATATTGATAAAAAACTTATTTGCATAAATACATAATTTTTGAATTTGAAATTGCATTCTTAAAAAATAAATACTTAATTTCCTTTCAGAACACTGCTACAAAATGATATAAAGATCACGGTGCAAAAACTAAAAAGATCTCACTTTTTGTAAAAGCGTAATAAAATGTTATAGACTATAGTTTTCATCTCATTTATACGAAAAAATTGAGATGGAAAGATTTTTTAATCTCAGTAATCTAAAAAATGAGATCGTAACTTGAAGAATAGATCTCATTCTAAAAAAACTAAGATTATATATGAAAGAATATATCTCGTTTCGAAAAAAAACTAAGATAAAAAGATTTTTTAATCTCAATAATTTAAAAGTGAGATTGTAACTTAAAGAATAGATCTCATTTTTCAAAAACAGAGATTGTATATGAAAGATTATATCACATTTCAGAAAAACTGAGATAAAAAAGAATCTTTAATCTCAGTCATCTAAAAACTGAGGTCGTAAGTTAAACACATATGTTATATATTAAATATTTCAATTGTATATTGAAAGTGTGTGCATGTGGTGCAGTTGGTTAAAGTTTCAGTGTAAAACTCAAGAGACTTGGGTTCAAAACCCAACAGGAGAAATAGAGTAGGATTTTTTCCCTTAGGAAAACACCACTTTTAATCTCGGTTTTTTCAAAAACTGAGATTATTTCTCTCTAAACAACCACGGTTTTACAATAAAACTAAGATGTTAAGCTATTAAAGGTCACGGTTTTATCGTTTTAATCATAGTTTTATGTTTTTGGTCGCGGTTTAAACGAGTTTTAATCACGGTTTTTATCCTGTGGTTAAAAGATAGAGACTTTTAGTTATACATTGATAGACCACGGTTTTGAATGCGAGATTAAAAGTGAAAGATCACACCAAATGACCGAGGTCTTTATCTATTTTTGTAGTAGTGGAAACGTGGCCTTAGTGGTTTCTATGTGACATTGACATTTCGATGGCTATGAACCCTTTCAAACTAAGGAAATGATGATTGACTACATGTTTTTAGAATCACTAAGTCTGTTCACACAGAAAATGCACACATCATAGATTTCAATATGGGGCCCACTACAGGTCCCACAGAAATGATCCAAGTCGTTCATTAAATGTAAAATATTTTTTCAAGGGCTCTCTTGTAAAACCAGCTCAATTCAATATCTGTAGGTGCTCGATCCAATCATCTAAATTTTCATTATCGTGAAATTTGAATAAAAAGTTAAATGATTAGATCGAGCACATATAGGTATCAAATCGAGCTAATTTTTCGCAAGGGCTTTGAAACAATGTTTTACATTTAATGAACGATTTGGATCGTTTGTGTAAGACCAGTAGTAGGTCCCACATTAAAATTGTGCGTGCATTGTCAATGTCAATAGCACTGTTGTTTTAGAATATGGCAAGAAATTCATTAAATATAATGAACTTGCAGCGAACCCATTGGTGCAGCTATTTTCTTGATAACTAGGATCAGGTTACGCACAGTCCGACTAAATATAGGGGACCAATCCTACCATCCAATAGCAGGGGGCCCAAATAAAGTTAGAACAAAATTTTGTATGGGCCAGTGCAGTGATGAAGCAATACGACCATATAGATAACATGTTGCATACAAGACAAGCAAAATCCGCATCCTTGGGGTGGTCTCGTCCAATAGACGCACCACCGAAGAATGACAAGGCACCGCCTAGAAGGGAAAATGCATGCCATCTGAAGAAGATACACTGCAAACGGTGGTTTCACTTGCAGCAACTTGCTCCATAAAATCGAATAGAAGAACAACCAAGTGCCGGGCACCCTATGTAGATAAGCGATCTTTCTATTGTAGTGTCCGATCTGTGAACTTCCAACCTTCCCTTATGTGAATCTTTTGATGAATACTACCTCTCAACTTTTGGCAAAAAAACACCTGATAGTATGAGGAAAATTACTACATACTGGTCACAAATTTAAGTGGAGAGAGGTCTTACAACTGAAATGATCTCAAAGGAAAAACAACAAAAAGGATCAACTCCTAACATTCACCATAAGAAGTTGAAAGAAGAACATTTTACAAAGGACTCAACAATAAACGTTTCTTAATGAAGAGAATTGGCAAGCCATATAACGCACTTTGATCTGCTGTTATTACAATCACTTGGATTTTGCTAGTTTTTTCATCCACACTCCCTGTTCGTCACACGGGAAAAATGTGATCACTTAGATTTTGATGGTTTTTTCATCCACACTCCCTGTTCGTCACACGAGAAAAATGTGATCACTTAGATTTTGCTGGTTTTTTCATCCACACTCCCTGTTCGTCACACGGGAAAAATGTGAGCTTTGGGCATCTTACTTTCTCCAAGTAAATCAACTTCGGAAACAGTTCCATCAATTCCCTCCAACCCATCTCTAAGTTGTTCAAGAACTTAAGCCGCAAAATCTCAATTGTCCACTCCTCCTTTTCTTGAACACCATATTGACCTAACTCCCGTAGTGTCCCTCCCCGGATATAAAGTTTCTTCAGTTTGTTATCCATTAGCCATTTGGGTGCATCAATATTAGGGAAACACTGAAGATCCAGTTTCTCCAGTTGTGTTGGAAGTTCTGGGCTTGCATCTGTGTTTGTCTTCGATGTAGAAGTCTTTCTGAAACAATTAGTTGGCACGTTCAGTGCACGCCAATTGCATCGCTTCATGGTGGATGGTGTTGCCCTTGAATCTGCTTCATTATCAGCATTGCAACTTTCCCTGATATTAACCCCATTGGCTGGATTCTGGGTATCCACGCCCCCAGAATTCTGTTTGGTAGATTCTACAGCTGGTGTTATTTCATTGAGATTTTTCGCCATAGAATTGTTTTCTAATTTCTCCTGTGAATCTCCTCTCCATTCTATTGTTAGTGTGAGAAGCTTCTTTAATTGGTTGAGATCCCTTAGATGAGAATCTAAAGGGAAGTCTTTCCGACCAGTGAAAATGATCAATTTCCTCAACTTTGGCAAGTCTGCCAAATCTTCAAGGGTACAAGAGTCTTTTTCTTTCCCCACCAAATTCCCAACAACAAACCCCTTAAGAACTTCAAGTTCTAAGAGCATCCACACTAGCCTCACTAAATTTAAATCAAATTATAGCTACAAAAGCCACCCGTTTCTCATAAGGATACACTCTTATTCGACTTTTCACACATTAAGATACAAGATACATCCCATGATAAGCGCTAGCGAGTAAATGCAATAGCCAGAGACAAAAAGCTACGCATGCTATCAGAAGAGCGCTAAGAAAGAACGGAAAGCTAATTATTAACAAGAGTGCACGACAAGGGACAAATCATACTCAAAAAGTAATAGATATCAATCATGCATCAAACGGAGTTAATTAGCGTACAAAAGATCAACGGAGGACTTTATTAGCTTATAACGACCTTGGATACAAAGGGAAAGGGACTACAAAAATGTAGTGGCCATACACTTGCATGGTTCATCTACCCTTGGCCACTACCAACCCTAAACTACCCTTGGCATGGCCACACAACGGCCAAACACCTAACAAAACTACGAAGAAGAAATAAAGAACAACTACTAGATAAATCCTACAAAAACTACAACCACCGACTCAAACACACATAATCGCCATCGTCATCCGGCTCCTCATGGTATTGAGCATCGAACTCCCCCTTTCCATCAGACTCTTTCTCAACCGGAATGTAAGTTAGCCCGGAGGTCACACCAATCCTCTCATCGTAGTATTTAACCCTGTTTCGAATCCACTTTTGCTCTTTCATAGCATTTCTTTGATTTTTCTTTGAGGAATAGGGTCATTTGAGATGAGATTTGTAGTAAGAGAGATTGAGGAGCCAATTTTAAGGGCTTTGGAGTGAGAGATGAAAATTTGGGCTTTAGCATTTGTAATGGGAGAGGAGAGAAAGGGAATCACACATAAAATCTTCGTCTTTTTACAACCCAACCACTTCTATCACATTCACATCACCCTCAAACTTCCTTGAAACATTGAAAACCATAGACAAACAACCCTCCGAACATCCGGTTACCTAGGTTCAAGCAACGGAAGAGACTCGGATTATGGCTCAAAATAAGGACAAGGTGACTCTTATGTGGTTTAATCAAGCAAAAATGCCTTCAATCATTTCCTAAGTACGCGCATCAACTCCAATAAGATGCATGAAAGATATATGCACTACTCGAGCATGAACAAAAGATATTATTTACGCGAGTGCGAGAAATAAGAACAAAAAGCATGGGATGCTTAAGAAATGAATCTCCACTCTAGCGATGCATAACACTTGACTTAACTTTTAGGCTCAACTTGTTCATCAATGTTCATGTATAAGCATGTGACATAGATTCAAATATATAACCAAATTCGATGAGATACACGACTCTTGCCATATTGACACAATTGAGCATAATTAAAGTATCTAAGAAGTGAAATCACTACTAACAAGGGAGGATTGCACAAAAAATTTAAAAATTTAACCAAAAGCAGAAAAATTATGAACATATATATGGTATATACATCCCTCCCCCCAACTTAAAAGATGCTGTGTCCTCATAGCATGAAGAACAACAGTATTGAGAGGAAAGAACAAAAGATTGTACCTCCGGGGGAATGTCAACCCCCGTATACCTCGACCAAATTGGAGGCTTTCTTGTCATTGCTTCCCTTCATCATTGGAACTGCTTCCAAGGCTCACTCTTTCGGCTCCTCCATCGGAACCACAGTTAGTCACACAAGGTCATCGTCAGGGCTTTCTTGGTCTTACAACCGCGACACGTAATCGCACCCATGCTTAAGGCTCCTGAATGCCTCACTCATCCTAGCTTTTAGACCTAAACAACCAAGGCTGGTGTGGTAGCATGCTTACCCTGCAAAAGACTTAAGAACCAACTACCTACTAAGAAGCAAATGACATTAGTACCGCCCGGCTCGTGTTATCCGGGCCCAACAATTGACAAGTAAAATTAAATCCACCAAATCGTCACGTGATTACACGGGTACTACTTTTCTCCCCATTTCCCAAGTGAGAAACGGGTGGCTATACCAGACCATCAAAAGAGAAAAAGAAAAGAGAGGGAGAAAAGAAAGAGTTTATGTACGTTCAGCCAAACACGGGCTTCGAACATTTATTATGCCAACGAGAGCTAGTAAAATAAACATAGTACTGTACTCCACACTTTGCTTCAAAAATTGAATCCGACCATGCCACAAAAATAGATACTTTGAGTAGCGCCTTTGCCGAATTCGTTTTAAAAACTTGAGTTCCACCAAGTGTATAGCCCAAATTAGATCAATTTTCAAAGAGTTGACAAAATTCATAATATAAGGATGGTAAACCAAATCAAATTCATCAACACCAAGAAAATCGGTTAGTTCTAGCATTGAGAACTTCTCAAGATTAGGCCCACATGCATCTTGTTTTTCTAAAAAAGAGTGTAAGGAATCTACCTCGCCATCCTTAGCGGTGAGAAGATCAAGGCACGGAGAATTCGAAGGGACAAATGTAGCTTCCATGGGCTCCAACTCTTCAAAGATTGGTTCAAATGCATCCTGTTTAGCCAACAACGAATACAAGTAATCCACTTCGGCATCCATTTCCTTAGCGGTGAGAGGCTTTACCAATGAATCTTCATAGTAGATGCCCGAAGTGTCAAGTATGTTCATCTCGTGAGCAAGGAGTAATTCCTCCGGGGAAGGATCAAGATACAGGAGATTGGAAGAGACAAGCTTAGCGGTGAGGCATTTCTCCACCGGATCATCAAAAAGAGGGGGATCTTTAAGAGAACTCTGGACCTCAATTTCATCAATAGGCTCATCACTCCATGCAGACTCTGAGGAGCTGTCACAATCTAAACTAACACTTGCAACAAAGATAGGCGGCTCTATATCCTCTTCCATGGCATTTGAATTGGACTCTTGACAATGTTTAACAAAAACCCGAGAGTGTAAAATTTGAGCCAGCTGATCAAAGAAATCTAAGGCTTCAGTGGGTTCTTTATCAAACAATTTTCCATCGCACAACATATCTATGTAAGCATGACTCTTATGAGAAAGTCCGTTATAAAAATAGTTAGCAATTTGGAAGTTTTCAAAGCCATGATTCGGGACCTCAATTAGCAAGTCCTTGTATCTGCCCCAACATGCATAAAATGACTCATTCTCTCTTTCAACAAAGGTTTGAATTTGTTTCTTTCGAACCCACTTATAAAAAATGGGAAGGAACTTGCTATAGAATGCATTTAGCAAATCAACCCACGTCAGCATAGATTGAGGGTTCAAGGAATTGAGCCAAGTTTTGGCACTATCCCTTAAAGAGAGAGAAAAGAATTTCGCCCACGCGGACTCTGATTTCACAATGGCACCAAGGGTACCAAGTTTTTCCTTGAAAGCCGCAACATGTTTGTAAGGGTGTTCGTGATCCATGCCATGGAAGCGGGGTAACAAATTGGAAAATTTCATATGTATCCTAAATAGATTGATGGCAGGAGTGGTGGGGGCAACTATGCAAGAAGATGGATAAGCATAATCGGGATAAGAGTATTCCCACATAGTCATGGGAACTATTTCCCCATTTGCCACCGCCATTCTATTAGATAGATAAGACATAAAGTAAACAGGTTAGAGGGGCTATGCCGCCACCTCTCTCAAAACAGTTCCGTGGGGTTAAGCCACCACCACATTATATGGACAACAAAAAGAAAAGGCAATCGATACTTAACCTAGCTTCGTTACACCTTAAGTTTGATAAGATGATCGGTTAGAGGTCTCCACTAGATGAAGTATGAATTACGTAAACTAAAATAAAGTGGAATACTTACAGTGGTTTGTCGAACCTCCAAATAAGCAATAATAAGACTTCCCCGGCAATGGCGCCAAAATTTGATTGCGCCCCTTCGGTAGTCGTTGAAGTTTACCAAACGGCGTTCAAATTCAATTATTTATTTACCGGACTACAACTAAGATTTGCATAGTATAGTGAGGAAGTCCGAGTCGATCCACAGGGAGCTCGAATATAGCTTGTTCGGATTATAGATGTAAGGGTTTGGGGTGTTAAGACGGCCAACTTTGATTTTCCTTTGCAATGTGAGAAATACTCTTATGAAAAAGACTAGAAAATGAGTTTGGACTAAGAATTAAAGGCGGCAGGGCAATGGAGTTACTAACGCCCGTAACCTAAGCCATCTAACAATTCTCAACAAAAACACAGTTGAATCACACGGCATAGGTTATCAACCGGAAGATTTAGCGGTGAAAATGGTTAGACTTGATATAGAGTTTGAATAACAAGCTAAACACAAGGCGTGACATCGCTCTCAAAACCATGTGAGCAAGCACATGATCACCGGAGATTAACAACGCCAAGACTTGAATTCAAACCAAATAGCAAGGTCGAGAACTAGAAGTATAGTTTGGAAAGCGAGCAAGTTCTTTGGTTCTTTTGGCAAACACCAACCGAGACATAGCTCTCGAAACCATATGAGCGAGCATATGATCACCGGAGGTTAACATCGATAAGTTTTGTTACATAAAAGGGCGAACTACACACATTTCCAAACCATACCTCAAGTCTTATGTTGAGAAAGGCAAGATTAACCGAAGTCACAAGGTGTTATTCACCCCATGGCTGAGCCTAAAAGACTACTCAAACATAATAAAAAGACTAGAAAACTTGCTTAGGGAAGAAAACATGATTAACCGATAGAAATGAAAATAAACTTGATATTAAGAAGAATCTAAAGCGTAGCTATAACATTAATAAACGAGAAATTAACATACAACTAAGACTTACCAAGGTTCTTGAAGGAAATGACATAAAACTTGAAAAGACATTAATGGAGTTCTCTCCTAGAGAGAGAACTTAAACTAGGACATAAAGTAGTTAGATTTAAAGTGAGAGAGAGAGGAGTACTTATACAACTCAGCCTTTTCTCTCCACAAAATATCCTTGAACTTGCCAAAAGTGGCAAGTATTCCATAAATGGAAAGTCCACAAAGCAATAAAAATATCTGCAGGAAACAAAAGTTATCGATACCGTAAGCAAAGGTATCGATAACATCCTTCAAATGATTCCCCGGAGAAGACTGTTATCGATAACTCCAACAAAAATGTTATCGATACATTTGCTTCTGGACAACTTCTGGACCAAAATGGGACCAATGGTATCGATAACATTCCAAATGTTATCGATAACATCCTACAAAATTGCAGGTTTCAGGTTCAGGCTTCAGCTTCAGCAAACAGCTCCTCAGCACTTCACAGCTTCAGCTTCAGCAAATGCAACATTTTAAACCTTTCTTTTACCTTTCCTTTACTTTAATTTATTTAATGAAAATAAGAAAGTACCCCCCATTTGAAAACAATGGCATTATCAGAATTTCAAGATTCTAATTAAATCAAAATGTGAACCCCCCACTTTTAGTACAAAACAGAAAATTGCATATTTTTCTCAAGAGAAAATGGATCAAAACATGACCTTACTCTTCAAATAAAATCTTGTAACTTTGTAGTTACTCTTAGAAAAATTCAAGGATCAATTACCGCCATTTTTAATCTTGAAAATCGAAACTTTTTCAGAAAGTCATTTTTCCATACTTAGACAGATTTTAGGGGGCCGACAGGGTCTTTGGGTACTTGGAAGCTTCTGGAGCATTCCTTAGCGTTGAAAAGCGCCTTATTTGCACGTTTTACCTGAAAACACTAAAATGATACCTTACGTGCAATATCGCTATAAAAGCTAAATAAAAGCAAGTTAAAACAATATAAAACGGGACTAGTCGCACCAAATATCCATAATATTGGGTGCTCATCATTAGAGTAATGTCAAAGTTACATTTTTACTTTGAAAACAACACTGTAAATTGACAGTGTTCGAGTAATGTCAAAATTTTCATTTTTATTTTGAAAACAACACTATAAATTGACAGTTTTAGACGCTCTCATTTGAATTTAGAATGTTACAACAATTTTACATTCGCAAACACTAAAAATTTTACATTTGGAAACATATGTTACAAGCATTTTCTTGTTGTTCTTGTATGTAGTAGTTTGAGAAAAAGGGAAGGCGAAGCAGTTAGATTACATAAGTGATGAAGAAGATACAGAATTACAGACAAGTGATGAGGAAGTCCTGCCTCATGAGGAAGTATCAAATCCGCCAAAGAAGTTAAAGATGAAAAAATTGGTGGGAAGAAAACTAATTAAAGTTACTTCATCATCTGTTCCAAAGGCTTCATATGAAAGACATGCTCAATCTCAATATGACTTTCGGGTTAAATCGCCAAAATATCAAGGAATCAACATAGAACAAGTTGCGCCTTGGTCCCAACCTCTTAGAAAGAGACCAGGAATTGTTGTTGAGACTTTAGAGACATAAACGACTGAAGAGTCACAACACATCACTTTTAATCGATGTAACATGCAAGCGATGATCAGATTAATGAAAGGTTTCCTGTCACTCCTGCGCTCAAGGATTCGCTGAAAAAAATATCTTTTTGGCATTTGATCAATGCATTTATTGAGGAGAAGGTGAAGAGTGATCATTGTAGAAAGTTTGATGAGGTGGTTGTTAAAATTATAGAGTCGTATGATGCAAATATAAGAACATTTAGATTGGGAAACAAACATGTCAAGCTCGAAAGGGAAGATGTGAAGTTGATTTTTGGGATTTCATGTAGAAATGAGGAGATAAACCAAGGTTATTGTAAGAAAGAAGATGTGCAGTTAGCGGTCAAGTGGAAAATAAAGGGGATAAGATTGGATACCTCAATAATCAAGAACCTTTTACAAGAAAAGCAAAGCAGCAAGTTGGAAGAAGATGTGGATGATATCGCAAGATTGTTGTGTTTGTTCCTTTGTGGGACGTTGTTCTTCTCTATAAGCGGCACCACAATCAATTGGGTTTATATTCGCTATATGGAATACTTGAATAAGATTGAACAATTTGATTGGGTGGAAGCTATTTGTAAGTACTTGCTGAAATCTACTCACGTGGAATATAAAGATCCCAAAGAAGTAAAAGGTTCTTCAATTCTATTATTGGTAATTGACAATATAACTCTTTACACTTGTTTGTCTAAAAAATAATTATATGTGTCCTTTTAAGTTGTAATTCTATTGTGCAGTATTGGCTTTGTGAGCATAGCAATATCCTGAATCAAGAGAGCCCACATTCTATTCCAAGGTTGCTCAAGTGGAACATTGTAAAGCTGCGAAAAGTGCTCAAAGATGTGAAACAATTGCAGCAACTCCCAGATGAGAAGGTAACATTGGTGGTTAATTGTTCATATTTGATTTTAATGTTCATAAGGCGACCTGTCTATGACAAAACTTCGTGGTTTAATGTGATTTAATGGCATTGCCTCTTTGTAGGTAAAAGATGAAACACTTGAACAAACCATTGAAGAAAAAGTTGATTCTGAATTTGAGCAACATGAGGTTCAGCAAGATCAAGTTCAGCAAGATGTTGGGGAGAAAGATGAAGTCAACCAACATGAGATGAAGAATGATGAATTTGTTGAACTTGTTGAAACTCAATTTGAAGTTAAGCAGGATGAGGGGGAGAAAGTTGAAATTGCTGAAGTTGAGAACGTGCCTCATAGTTATGGGTTGGATGATTTCGATACTCCCACTGATATGTTTCAGTCTCCATTGTGCTCATGCGACGTATATGAATCACAGCCGGTTAGTTTCAGACGTGATGAAGTGACCTCTCCCAAATATAATTCGGATTCAACTCTTGAACCTAACACATTGAGTGGGAAATCACTACCACAAGAAAAAGATGAATGCTTGAAGAAATTTATGGATAACATATTAGATGATTCAAAAAAGTATGCATCTGCAATGATTGAATATTTAGAGAAGCAAATGGAGATTGAGAAACAATCAAATAAGGAAGCACTTACCATGATTGACGAATTGAGGAAGGAAAAAGACTCAATTACGAATGACATGTCCACGAAGATAGGACGTTGGAGAATGAAAAGAAGTAGATGGAGATTGAGAAAGAATCGATTTGCGAGTCTCTCAATGACGAGATTACAAAATTGAAGAAACTGATGGAAAGTCAAGACAAACAAATTGTAATGTTGAAAGATGTTATGAGCAAAACCCCACTCACAACGATGCATGAACTCAAGAACCAAAAACAATCGTTGGAGAAGATCTGATTGAGAAGGTTGGATGTCTGGAGAAGGAAAAGAAGCAATTGGAACTTTAGAAATTAAAAATGCAAGAAGACAATGACATTGTGCTACAATCTAAAGATCAGCAGATTACAGCATTGGCAAGAAAAATTGAAGAAACAGAAAAGGCAATAAAGAATCAAATCCTGAATCTTGACAAACAAAATAAGAAGCTGTGTTTGGCAAAGGACAGATACATACAGACACTTTTGAACAAAGCCAGTGTCCTCGAGAAGCAAAAGGCTAAACAACAAGACGTCAACAACGTATTACAAATGCAAATTGACGAATTCAAAATTCATGAGATAACACAACGCTGTGCTGATGAGATCGAGGGCGCAGTGCATCAAGTAACGTAAAATGTAACAATTGAGAAGATCTGAAGACTTGAACGTGAGAAGGAGCTTGAATTGGAACTCTTAGATATTAGAGTGCATGAAGAGAGACAGAAACGCAAGGCAGAAAAATCTCTGATCTCTCTAAATTCGAACATAATAGCACTTAAGGCAAGAGAAAGAAAAAGAACACAGCTGCGGACTTTGTCTATTAAGAAGTAAAGAAGAAGATGAAGACTGGAAAAGAACTTTTCATAGATGTAGATGACTTAGTCAAGTCTCAAGAGTACGAAAGAGAAAAAAAGAAACTGAGAAAGTTGAAGGCAAATGCTGAGGTATCAAAGCTTTTAAGTCGTGAAAGTTGGATGGCGATTGAAACACTTTGGAATACAGCAGACATCAGGTAAAAAAAATTAGTCTTATTTCTGTGTAATGTCGAAATAATGCAGAGTTCGGAGACTTTTGACAAGTTTTTTTTTCTTTTGCAGTACTGTAGTGTGGTCTCGAAGGATGAACTAATGTATGTCACTACTCATGACATACAGACGCTGTTGTTTGAATCAACATTTTCAACCCGGGTAATGTTTAAATTTCTTTGGTTATATAACTGTACAGACACTACTAATCGCAAATACTTTGCTAACTATACGGATTCTGTTCTTTTATACAGTCTGTTGATGCTTACATGAATATCCTTATGCAACAACACGTAGACTAGCAACCGACGTTCATATTGGAAACACAACCAGCTAAGTCTTTTGTGTTTTCCAGCTTTTTTGTGGTAAGACACTAGTAGTGACTCATGATATATGTTGGCCTTATACTTCTTTTGGGTGATTTCATGAATATTTGTTTTTGGTGAGTTAATGTAATTTTCTTTTACCATAAGATCCGTTTTATTACTTTGTAAATAGGTAATTCTCAATGACAAACAACCAATCAAAGTGAAGAGGATTCTTGATAAGATGATGCCAAAGGTCGTATATGCAACTTTCCTGTTTTTCCCCATAATTCATCAATTCCATTGGACATTGCTGGTGCTTCATAAAGATGAGGGAAAGTGGATATTCTACAATTCTTTGTTTAAAGGGAATCGAAAAGATTTTTACTATGAGACAACAAATAATTTGGTGAGCAAACATTTATGTTTTGAATGCTAAACATGTTTACATAAACTATACAGAGAAAACTTATTGCAGACAATATCAATCGTCATTCGAAATCAAGTGCTGGTCACACATTTATGTTTTGAATGCTAAACATGTTTACATAAACTATACAGAGAAAACTTATTGCAGACTATATCAATCGTCATTCGAAATCAAGTGCTGGTAAAGGTATTGGTAACACAGTCCACATTGATCAGTTTTCTCTGCAACAACCAATTGTATTGTAAGTACTATAAAATCTCAAACCTATTCTCTTTTTTGTATCAATGAATGACCAACAATAAGATATCTTGGCACAATTATATTGTTGCAGTGTTGAGTGTGGGGTCGTCGTTATCTTCTTGATGAAGCAATATTGAATGAACTAAGAACGGAGCAAAGTAATAAGTATTGAGGAATGTGGGAAAACAAGAGCCGAGATGATAATTGCTTTTTTGAGTGACCAAAGCAAATCAAGCACTTCAAAGATTCCACAACCAATACAAAACCTCAAACAAATTGCAGAATCTTCAAAGGCTTTGAAACCACAGTTCAAACATTATCAACTTAGGGTGAAACAAGGGCCTAAAATTAAGTAGCAATGCCAATTGCCTCTTATACTCATTTTTGGAAGTATTTTCTCTGTGAAAAGAAGGTATATATTACCACAATTAGATTGTTATGAAAATGGTATAGCCACTTCGTTGTGCAGTTAATGTTGAAACAAGCATCTACTTTTGCTCTTTATGCTCGTTAATGACTGTCTGAAGGTTGAATTTACTGAAAACAAGTAGTGCAGTTCGTATTTCTCTTTCAAGAAACTGAAGGTGTTCGTTGAAGATCGAAATTTTGTTTACTATGGTGGAAGGATTATGTTAAGTTGCTGGTTGATCTGTTAAAACTAATGGAATTGATAGAGCACATCCTGTTTTGTGGAAATGACAGCTCTAACTGTTTTTTAATTTGGTATTATAATCAGTTTGACATCATGGATTTACTTTTCTTGTAGGCAGCTTTAACTATTTTGGGGAAGCCCCACATTTTAGTTACCATTCTTGTACATTTTATCAGTTACGTATAATCCAACTGCTACTGCTGTACATCTTATCAGTTACGTATAATCCACCTGCTACTGTAGTTCTGCTAGCCCAGTTGTTGTTACCAACTGTTTAGCGTTTTTTGATGCTGTTTGGTAGTCACTCCTGCTATCAGTTTTGGTTATTTGTTTTACTCTGTGGCCTGTTTATGATGCTTTGCTCTAGCCATCATCTCTGGTCGTTTGTTTAGAACGTTTAGTGTTTCAATTAGTAGTCTATGCCTAACCTTCAGGGGCTATCCTTGGGATCTCCCTTTGCAGAGGGGGACATCCTCTGCATGGTGACTTTTCTGCTATGGTTGATGTTCTGTTTAGTTATTGGGCTGCCCTGTAATAGCTAAGTTGTGCTGAGGTTGCGTGCTGGCCCACAGCTGTTGTTATTTGCTGTTATCAAGCTTAGATGGTGAATGCTATGGCTGCAAAATGCTACGGTGGCTGCTGCTGTGTTGTGTTGTCCTGTGTCCCTAATCCAACAGGTTGCTTGCTGCTGTTGTAGTTCTGCTGTTGCTGTTGGTTATGCTCTTATGATGTGCTGCTGCATTACTGTTTTCGTGGTGCTGTAAAACCTCAAGCATTGTGTATTATTACTGGTTTTGGAACCAATGATGCTAGGTTGCTTTTGACCTTTGCTTGTTTTGCTGTAGAAATCTTGAGTCGAATGCGTTGACAAGAGAGCTGCCTCCCGAGCTTGGCAATTTGAATTATCTTGAGGAACTTAGGTTGGATAGGAATAAGCTTCGAGGAACCATACTTCGAAATAACAATGAAAGTGAATCAGAACAAGCTTTTTTGTATTAGCTGTCAAAAATCGATCTCAAAAAAAATCAATGTCATGCAATATAAGAGAGAGAGAGAGAGAGAGAGAGAGAGAGAGAGAGAGAGAGAGAGAGTGTGTGTGTGTGTGTGTGTGTGTGTTTACCTAAATCACAATCAGAGATTAGCCAGACTAGTAGATCATCAACACAGGGGCCCAATTAACTCTCCCAGAATACAGATCAGAGATTCCATCGCAGCAACAACTGGATAACAAAACAGAACAATGAAAGCGAATTAGAATAAGCTTTTTTGTATTAGCTTTCAAAAATCGATTTCAAAAAAAATCAATGTCATGCAATAAGAGAGAGAGAGAAAGAGAAAGAGAGAGAGAGAGAGAGAGAGAGAGAGAGAGAGAGAGTTTACCTAAATCGCGATCAAACCCTAGAAAATCGAGAACAGGCCCTACGAAATTGCCAACAAGTAGAGAAAGCGAAGTTTGCACGAAGTGGAATGAGATGAACGAAGTTTGAATGAGATGAGCGAGAGAGAGAGTGTGTTCGTTTCTGTTTTGATGTGTAAGGATATTAATGTAACTTCATAGAGGTAACTAGAGTTAGGCATAAATTAAAACCTGATTAATCCTCAATGGGAATTTTACACACGTTTCTAATACCGGATTAATCCTCAATGGGAATTTTACACACGTTTCTAATACCGGCCGGTAAATCTCTCTTCTTCGGCTAGGCCTATTTATTTTTTTTTTATTGACGGGCCGGTCTAGAAAATGAGGCGTAATTCCCTCGGACTCTAACTTTGTTCTAAATTTATACCAATTAGGATTGTGCACCATGATATACCACCACCATCTCAACCCAAAAAAGAAGACATGAATTCTACAGACTCATGACTCATCCCTTCCCCCAATGCTTAGCCTCCGAACCTCGCCTTCGAATAAGGTTGAGAAAACCCCAAGCGTAGGGCTAGGTCGTCGATAGCATAATATCCGGAAGTCCGGGATCGTACCCACAGAGAATCGAAATATAGCTAGTTTGGATTGTAGGTTTAAATGGTTGAGCGCGGCGTTTAAGACGGCCAACTTGATTTTGCTTTAAACGGAAATGATAATGGAAAAGACTAGAAATGAACTTTATAAACTACAAGAGGCAAGTCTAGGGATCGTCTATCCCTTGACAAGGGCCGTTACCGGTTCTCGATTATAACTCAAGCGAAAGTCACGACCGCATGCTCACGCTCGGAAGATTTAACTTTAACGACTACGTTTATCAAAAGATGTGATTAAACGGAACTAAACAAACCTATTTTTGCAAATGTATCTAACACGTAGGAGGCCACGAGTCCTCAATATGCCGCTTGCCAAGACCGCTTGACTAAACAACATACCAAGGAGTTAACACCCCTCGTTTAGACTAAAATGGCTAGATTAATCCAATTCCGAAAACCATGATTTTAAGCCCGAGAGTTCGAGAACCAAATAACCACCTAAGTCATTGGGAAAGATTAGCCCAAGACTTAGCCAAAAGACTACTCACACATAGCTAAAAGACTAGACATGGTAAGAAAATGGAGCGAAAGATTTAACCGAAGAAAACGAAAATAAACTTGATTTATGCAAAGCTCCAAAGCGTAGCTACAATATTAATAAACGAGAAATTAACATAAGATAAATACTTACATGAGTTCTTGAAGAAATTAGCTAAGAAAGCTTGAGAGCAACAATGGAGTTCTCCTAGAAAGCAAAAAAGACATAGGCCTAAAAAAGACTAGAAAATGGCCCTCTTCTATAAAAGGCATACAAGCCTATTTATAGGGCTCTAAAGTTAAATTACAAAGGACCAAAAAGTCCCCAAAATATCTCAAAAACATTCCATAAGTGGAAACTTTTCATAAATGGAAGGTAGAAAAAGGTAGCAAAAATCGGCAGATTTTTCCAGGCAGTACCGGTACTGGGAAACTCCCAGTACCGGTACCAGGCTTCAACGGGCTGGAGAATTGATCTCTGGACACCCAGTACCGGTACTGGGAATTTCCCAGTACCGGTACCCGCTTGACAGATTTTTAGGCAAACTTTGTAGGCTCGCTTCGGACACTCCCGAACTCGGATTTAGGCGTTCTTTGGACCGTTGGAAAGCTTGTCGAGTCTACTTTCTAACCCAAGTGGTTTGGATTAAAAGTAGTTTGTATATAAAAAGTTATGTCAATTCTACCCTCAGCTAGTCGGAAGATGAGTGGCTTTGCTAAAATCCTCATTTCTCCTTCAATTCCCTTGACCCTTGGGTGACCCGAGCAATCCCTAAACCATCTTTCGAGCACCACAATGGGGTGGCGCATGGCCTTGAGTACTTGGTTGCACCCGGAGCATTCCTTGACATTCAAATGCGCCTTATTTATATGAATTACCTGAAATACACAAAAACCTACCTTACGCGCAATATTACTATAAAAGCTAAATAAACGCAAGTTAAACCAACATACTACAGGACTAGTCGCACCAAATATCTACAACATTGGGTGCTCATCACCCAAACAGACAAAAGCATTCTCTGTCTCATGCCCATGCCCATGCCCTTCCCCCCCCCCCAACAACACCGCCTTGCCACCGAAGTACTACTGTGAGAGAAATTTGATGATGTAAAGAACCCTAATCCTCTCCGGCTTTTGTCTATGCCACCACCAGTACCATACCTCTCCCTCCCCCTCCCTCTTATCCTGGTTTAGGGTTCGAATGAACCCTCACTCCGGCAACCACCATTTGGCATCCTCCAGCCTCCGACGAGTGTCAATGACCTCTGGTGAAAACTAGTGCGGCCTTGAAGTGCCCTATTTGACTCTATCATGCTCGATTCGACTTGTCGGCAACCTGAGACCATCACCGATCACTCTACGGGCTTCAACGACCACTGTTGGTCCTCGTCGGAGACTCACTGACCTCCGGCGACCACTATTTTCAGTGCAATCAGGTTTGATTTGTACTGTGGAGTTCTGATCTGGACGTGATTGGTTTGTATTTTTGACACTTGTTTTGGTTTTGGGTGCTTCAATCTACGAAACCCATTACATGGTGGCTGTATAGAATTTTAATGAAATTCACGAGCTTGAAGCTCGTGAAATTCACTAGGGAATTTCACTAGCTGCTATGATTTTTTTGAAAGAGCTGATTCGTTGTGTTGAGATCTAGTGAAATACACAAATTCTAAAAGTAGTGAAATTCACTAGATAAAATCTACACTAGCGAAATTTGAGAAGTAGTAAATTTCACTAATTTTTCAAAGTAGTAAAATTTCACCCAAAAAAATCACCGGCCGGAGTGGTCGCCGATTGGAAGTAGTTGTGGGGTGGAGGTAGGAAGGGGTGATGAAAACTTTGAAAAGATAATAAAGTGTGAAATTATATTTATTTCAGAGTAAAAGGGTAATCTTCGTATGAGGTTGTCTTTAGAGGTAAATAAAAATTGAGTTCATCCTTAATGGGAATTAAGTCTTGATTTTCTAGACCAATAGGTAATTTTCTAAGTTATATATTAATCGGAGACCAAGTGATCAAACCAACCATTATAGCTCATTAAAATTTGGGCTTCTTACGCAACCATTTGTATACTATCGGTACCTAAATATAGGCATCCTGATAAGCACCCAAGATTGTAAAATCTTGGTGCTCAAATCCTCTAGTTTGTGGCTTTTATATATTTAATTCGATATTGCACGTAAGGTATTTTTGTAAGCTTTTCAGGTAAAAAGTGTTAATAAGGCGGTTTTGAATGCCAAGGGATGTTCCGAGATGTAACCAAGAGTTCAAATGCCCGGCGGCATACATTTCATTGTCACCGAAGCCTAACGGAGTTGCAAGAAGCTTCGGTGGACGTTCGGTGGTCAACAATGGCAAGGGGCGTGCCAAAGCTTAGCAAGCATTGCAAATGCATCGAGGATGGCCCTTGAGGGTATCCAAGAGACCAATGTCACATGGCATACTTCCGTCAAGTCCCGTTGATCAAGTATTGAAGTATCGAAGAGCCGTCGCGACACCACAAGGCCTGAAGTGCCAAGCTGAACTTGTTCTGCAGTTTTCACACATTGATACCAATACCTCAATAATATGGTACCGGTACCATTTTGCTGATATGGAAGACAGGTTGATTGGTACCAATACCTCAAAAAATAGGTATCGGTACCAATGCCCTTCGATCAACATTTTTTATGCTAAATATTTCAACCTTCCATTTATAGAAAGTTTCTACTTTAGACATATTTTTGGGATATTTTGAGGGCCTTTTGGCCCATTGTAGGGCTGATTTGTAAGGCTTATAAAATATAAATAGTCTTTTATGCCATATTTGGCCATAATGTAATCTTTTACACTTTAAGTCTTTTTCTTGCTTTCTAGGATTTCCATTTTGTGTTCTTAGTTTTTCAAGCTTTCAATCTTCAACAACTCAAGTAGGTTTAAGTGTTTTGATGTTTTCTCAAGTATTAATGTTGTAGCTTTGGTTTGGATCTTCTTATAAATCAAGTTTATTTTAGTTTTTATTGGTGAATCATGTTTTCTGTGCTTAACTCTTTTTCTAGTCTTTTTGCTATGTATGAGTAGTATATAGGTTTGGTCATGGGGTGAGGTTCACTCTATCATTTAGTGGTTTAAATGGTTTTTCTTAAACTTTAGCTTAAGTTCAAGATTTTTGAATAAATTAAACACATGATGTGTAGTATTGATCAAGGGTTTGGTAGCTTCTTTGATCATGAAGTATATCGCCTTATGCTACGTGCTTGATGATCCTACGCGTGCGAACGATTCTTTTTCGTCTCTCACTTGCGTTAAATGAGTTCAATTTGAATCAGAGCTTTGAGTTAAGTTTAAAGTAGTCTTCAACTTTTAATTCTTCTAGTGGAATCCGGACGGTTTCGGTCCACTCTTGAGTTAGATGAAGAAATCATTTGACAGCTAGTCATGGGTAAATCAATTCCTTTGACTCGACCATCTCTAATCTAGTTTAATTCCAAGTTTAATTATCATCATTCAATTCGAATACAAAAGTTGGCCTCTTGAACGCCGCAACTCTTCACGCAACATCTAATCCGAATTTGCTTAAGAAAATTTCTCTGTGGGAACGATTGCGGTCTTACCGGTTATTATGCTTTCAACTACTTATCTCTACGCTTGGGGTGTGAACCTTTCTAAAAGGTTAGGTTGCGACGAAGCACATCCATAGTCAGATGATTTGATTCCTTTGGAAACTAATAAAACGTTAAAACGTTGAAGTTTTTTATTTGTTTTGATATGTTAGCAAATGCACTTGTTTTCATAACACACTTAAATCAAGAGTACAGCTATTAGGGGAAAATAAAAAATTACCAAACAAATAAATTCACTTGAGAAATTATTCCTTTTAGAAACGAAGATCCTATGAAGATATTTTCTAGAATTAATACGATTAAAGTAACACTTGTCGCACTGAGTGCTCTCCTCACGAAATGTCATTCTTCAATACTACGTAGTATAGATGAGATGAATCTGTGACGCATTAGATGGAGCCAGAGGGGGGTCGCCCCCATACATTTTTTTTTTGTTTAAAAAAAGAGAGTATGTGTTTAGTATTTTTTGACCTGTAGCCATAATTAGTTAGAATTGGGGGCTAAAAGCTAATTAAATTCCTAAGAATTGGGGGACTAAAGCCTAATTCCAAAAGCAATATTTATATTTTTGGGGGGCAAAAGCCTAATTAAATTTCACCTTATTTGATTTTACCATAAAAAACGACTGTCGACTCCCCAAACCAAATCTCTCTCTCATCTTGTGTTTTTCTTTTCTTCCCCCAACGTTTTGCCCTAACGAAGCTAGCGATTGCTGATGGAGGACAACTAGCACCACAAGGACATTGTCGAACACCATGCCATTGCTACTACCAGTGAAATCCATTGGATAAAATACGATTGATTCTGAATTGCAAGAATTGAACAATCGGTTTAAGGAAGATACGTACAATGGAGTTGCTCGTTCTCAGCACATCTTTAGATCTTCATTCTCAACACATCTTTGGATCCTCATTCTCACCACAATCGGTTAATAGTTTCGCAATCTAAATTGATATGAGAAACATGTTTTTATTTTTTTTGCACTAGATATGAGAAACGTGTTTAGATTTATATGTATTGGGGTAACTTTGTATTTTTTGAGTAACTAAAAATTCACATTATTGTGTCTCTTTTTTTAATTTTTTTGGTTATGTATATTCCCTCCCGCTATGCAAAAATCCTGACTCCGTCAGCGTCAACCGATCGAATGGGTGATGTATTGCTTCGTGCTAACATGATTCCATACCAAAAACAGATTTTTTTTCCGAAGCATTAACAATGAAACTCTCATGCAAAGCTTACATTTGTAACTCTCTTGATGAGTTGTTGGTTTTGTTGGTATTTCATTTCCATTGGAAAAAGTTTTTATCGTCATATTCTCTCTCTCTCTCTCAAATGTTTTTTCACGCCGCCACTGCCAGGGCCGACTCAAGGGTTTTGAGTGTTCAAGGTCAAATTAAAAAAAGTGTGCACCTAATACTTAACAATTTTTACAACAACGATCAAAATACGAGAAAGCCAAACCAATATAAAGTTCTACTAATTATTACATACGAACACAAAATACAAAAGTCATCAAATAGGCAAATACATATTTATCTCAACAATGCATGACTATCACTTGAATACTACTCATCTTGCATTTCTAGAAGCAAAAGTTCCTCATGACAAATTCCTTCACTTGAAATCCACATCTACGGAAACACAACCTAACAGTTTGTGTAACCACCAAGAAAACTTGCTGAGAAAATAAATGAAAATAGTACTACATTGAGTCCCAGATCATCTACTACATTACGAGAAATAAAAACAGATACATGTATTCTCTTATCGCTTGTAATCAATAGGTGGATCAAGCTCAATTTAAGTGCTTTTACATTTCGTACGTACCGAGATCCGATGATTCCAACCACATCAAAAGAGCCCAAAATCCCCAATGCAAACAAATCTAGGGCAAAATACCTCAGATTTAGATTAAAAAAAGAAGCTTAATTCTCATAAATTATTGCACTCAGATCCGATCAAACGCGGTATAACAAGAAGCATGAAATGAATGAATTGCAGTAAGTGAAGTTAAAATTGTGAGACGTAACGCAAATGCATTGACAACAAAGATCGGCGATTGGTTTACCCATGATGAGGGAATAGATGAGAAGGTAATTGTTCTTGAAGGAATTGATGGGCTGAGATGTGTTGATCCGATCGGACCGATCCTTCTTGTTCTTGCTTGCTCCAGACCTACCACTACGGCCGCGAGGAATCCAATAAGGTAATTGTTTCATCAATTTGAGGCTGTAATGGAAAAAACGTGCCAGAGCTTTGGTTTTTTTTTTTTCAAAAATGGACCAATTAGTTCTCTTATTTACAAAAATGCCACCGAATTTTTGGGTCATCTGAATTTTTGGGCCTTTATTTGCATGTTGGATGGGCATTTTTTTTTATGGTATTGAGCTAAAAAAAGAGTCCTAGTCAAACCTCAAATACTAAAAAAATTAAAGTCCCCCAAAAATTGAACATTTTTAAGGTGCTCAAGACCCAGACCTCTTGGGTCTTGGGGTTGGGCCGGCCCTACCCACTGCATACCAGACAAGTTTTTGAAACATGTCGACTAGTGCTTTGATAAAAACAATAGGTAAGGAATTGGCCTAGAGGTTGGCCGTGGCCCTCACATGTCGACTAGTGCTTTGATTATAACATGTCGACTAGTATTTCCACGTTGCGTGCTCATTTGGTACAGTTGTTCTTCTAGGTAAGAAAGTTGAAATCAAGATTTACTCGGGGTCACTGGTAGTTATGTCTGATCGTTACTTTTAAGGCTTCGAAATTAGTTGAGGTGTGCGCTCAAGTTAGCCTGAATATTCGATTATAAAAAAATTATAAAGAAGCTAATTACTATAAGCTCCACGTGAAGCATACTAACATAGAATCATTAATTGTGGAGTTTCACTACGACAAGATAATTCAAAAAATCATAAGATAACTGAAATGGCGAAACATGAGCTATATGAAAAAAAATCCTTAAGAGGCAGGTTTAACGGGAGGGAAGACACTTATATATGTAATTGGGGAATATTTGAAAAGTAATTGGGTGTCCGTAGAATGTCAGATGAACTTTGGGGCTGGAGTTACTAAGGTAATCTTGACCATTGAATTGGAAGATCCTCCTGCCAATTCCCTATGGATTGAAGAGGAGCCGGTTCGGTATGAATCCAGGTTGTAGTGTAGCCAATGGCGAAACCAGGAATTAATTGATTCTTGCCCTAGGCTAACTTAATTTTTTTTCAAGTGGGCAAAACAGTGTATAATATGCATACGGGCAATCTCTAAGAAATAAACCTTGTAATCCATTCCATGCAACGCGCATATTGCTAGCCCCATTATATCATTGACCTTACATATTGTGAATGTCCAGATTGTAACAAGTGAGCATATTCAATATATATTTCTTAAGAGTTAATTAAGGGAGTGATTTCTTTAACATGCACAATATAAAAAGAAAAAAAAAGAATCCTGTAAAAACCCTTAGACATCAACAAATCTCAAAAAACGCTGTAAATAAATTTTTTTTTTTTTTGCTATTGCTTTACGGAGTATAATTAAACCTAAAAGAGTAAATTATAAGAACCAACTTTTTAAGATTTATAAACACATCACCTAGTGTTCTGCATCAACTAAAATAGTAAAAATTTAAGCACATCAATCAGTACTCTGCATTTAGAAATCTACGCTACCAATTGGAAGAGGATTGAGACGGTACCCGCCGTTCTTGAAATTTTTTGTAGCTGCCAACTGAGGATTGAGACCCGATTAGGCATTAGGAGCTGTCAATTGAGAAAGAAGAGAGCGGGTTTAGGAGCTACCCGGTTGGGCTCAATGGAATGGTGGTTAGGCTGAAAACAAAATAGGCCGGGCTAAAATTATTTGTACTGAAATTTTACATATGATATTTTTTGGCCGGCTATAATGCCACGACCAAAACTCTTAGTGCCATGACAATCAAACCCACACTGACATATTCACCCTCATTTTCTCTCTCCGTTCTTTTTTTCACGTCTCTCTCATTCTGTCATTCATTACAAGAAACCACAAAGAGGTATTTCCAACCCAGATTTTTGTTTACTTCTTTGATCTAATCACTTTCCTTATGTCAGCAACTTTAATTTCTTGCAAATTTCGTCGCTCCCTAAAAAAAAACCCCAAATCAAGATCTAAACATCGAGTCCATATACTTTTCCATCATTTCCCCTTCTCTAAATTCTCATCCTTTATCGTTGGTTGCTGCCACCTAAATCCATCAGCACTACCATTGAGAAGGTTTGCTAATTCTTTGGTTTCGAGAGTTCTCCATCTTATTATTCAAGGGTGTTCCGAAAGTAGACCCAACTATTGACGAAAAGTTATTGACTTGGTTACTGGCTGGATTAGTAGCCATGACCTATGCATCGGCGATGCGGTGTGTAACAACGAGGGGTAATGATAGAGAAAATAGGACGTTGGGTGAGGACTGAGGAGGTACATGGTGACGACAGAGAAAACTCAAAACAGGCCGTAGGGTCGGGAAGGAGGTGCACAGAGAAAGACCAAAACAGATGAAAAGCCAATACAGAGCGTTCAATTTTATTGGCGAGGATAAAATTGTCAAGTCAAGTTGTTCGAGGCATTATAGGAAGTAGTCGTGGATTTGGCATTAACTTTTTTTTTGAAAAGGACGGTTCAGGACGTGTTTTGATAATTAATACCCGTTAAAGGCATTCTTAGTATGTATTTGGCAGGTGTTAATTATCAAAATACATCATTTGATATTTCATTTTCCATTTTTTTTGCTTGTTTTTTGGAGTAGACTTGGGCTATCAAAAATTCTAACAGCAGAGACGATTTGCAGAGAACCACGTAGAGACAAACACATTTAGCTCCATTTCGGGTCCCGAAAAAATCTAGAAAAATATCCATAAATTTTTGAATATTATTTTATGGGGCCTTGTAAAAAATCAGCTCCAGCGGATATTGGTAAGTATTACTTTTGGATTCGTACGGGCGAACTGAGTTCGAGATTTTTTCGAGACCCGAAATGGGGCCAAACGCTTTTTTCTCTGCGTGGTCCTCTGCAAATTGTCTCTGCGGATAGCATGGCTCCTTGGGCTATAGCCCAACCTAGCCTCTCTTTACTTCCGCAGCTCCGCCTTTGCGTATCACAACTGTCCAACAAGTGTATTCAATGGTTGGATTTTGTTAATAAGACTCTTCTCGGGAAGAAAAGACTCTTTGCGAGAGGAAAAGACTCATCTTGAAAACGGTATTTTTATAATCCAGACCATTAATTGCTGAGACAAACGTCTGCAATGCTGCACTAGACCTCTGTACTAACACACACAAAAAAAACAGTGGCAATCTCGTAGTTTTCGGTCCAATCTAAGTTTAATTCTTGGGAGGAAAATGCGTCACACCCCATGACCATCCAACTGATAGATAATTGGTACCTTCCCATGCAATTTCTAGGAAAGAGAGAACCCTGTTTCACCTTCTGAAACTGCCATCAAAATCCATCACCAAAAACTGCCCTGTGGAACAAAACCCTTTGGCCTCTTATCCGTACCTTCGTTGGCAGTGGCACCACACCCCTACTACTCTTTCCTATTTAATCCCCTCATTCACCCAATTTTTAAGTCACCATCACCAAAATTCAATAGCAGATATTTCACTAGGCAATGGCATCATCAAGAAGTGGTGTGGAATTCAGGGACTTCTTCCCATCGATGGTGGAGAAACTGGGCGCGGAAGGGTTCCTGGACGAGCTGTGCAATGGGTTCCGGCTGTTGATGGATTCGGAGAAGAGGGTGATTACTTTCGAGAGCTTGAAGAGGAATAGCGCGGCCGTGTTGGGGTTGAAGGGAATGGGTGATGAGGAGCTAATGTGCATGATGAAAGAAGGGGATTTGGATGGCGACGGGAGCTTGAATCAGATGGAGTTCTGTGTTCTTATGTTTAGACTTAGCCCTGACCTGATGAAAGGGTCGAGAATGTGGCTAGAGGAAGTTATGAAGAACAAGATGTAGTAGACTCTTTCATAACTCTAGTGTTTTAGGCCCTTCTTTGTTTTGAATTTTTTGCACAAGCTGCTCTGTTTCTGTTTTTTTGCTAGTTCTTGGAATGTCATCATTTGTTATTTTTCTCTTTCAACGTTGGGGGTATGAAGATCATTACTGCCAAACTAGATAAATTGGTTGTAGTAGTTTTTATTTTCTTCACTTTTCTTTTCTTTTTTGGCGAATCGAAAAAACGATGATGGTCGTGTCTGAATAGGAAGAATTTGGACTATTATCAAATCGTTGATTACATTTTCAGTGTAGTTAGGGATGAGATAAAAAAATAAGATTCGTTGGTCGTCAGTGTGAAAAATAGTAATGGCATTGGAAGAGTCTCCATAACGAGTAAAATTTAGTTGTGCTCATATAATTTCAGCACCGGAATTCCACATGACACGACGAGGGACAAGTCATGACCGGCCATTTCAAAGTAGTCTAGATGTGTATGTTGCCTACAATGTTTGTAGTTCGATCTATAACTTTAAAACGCTTATCGATATTATCTTGTCAGTATAGTAGTAGTATTTCTTAAGAAAGCAAAACCTGATAGAAGATTTGACAATGGCATTTCTTTCAAGCTAGTCTGGGGAAATTGACGCAATCCTTTGGCGGAAAACTAATTAAATTTTGAAACTGATCCTCTACTAAAACTACGCTTTTGAAATGGAATAGAAGGGATGTATACATGTCTATGTGAGATTTTTCTTAAGCCATTTTTATGATCACTAGAAATTAAAACTGAGGGTTGATCATGTGGGACAAGGCTCATGTAACTCATAATGATGAATGGGAACCATTCATGTTAAAGGCCTCGCAGTGAGATATGTTTTAAAAAAAAAAAAAAAAAAAAGAGCCAAAGAAGTGACTAAATCACAATTTGGCAGTTCTTTAGTCATGGAGAAAAGTGTATAATTGCTTAAGAAAAGAAAGTGTATAATTATGATTTAACATGGATAAGCATTGAATTCAACAGACATTTCTCCATCGCTTTGTCCAGTTCTTTCACAGTTCTCTTTGTTAAATCATAATTATATACATTTCTACACCTTTGGTCATTTCCTTTCATCATGAAGAAATGAGCTGAAATATATATATTTCCATCTCTTTGGCCGATTCACAGACTGACTTGTTGAACTGGCCGAAGGAATGGAGAAGTGTATATAATTGGAGAATAAATTCTTTCTACCGTCAGTGTAAAACATTTGTTTCTTCCAAATTAATTGCGTTGCGCTACGTCGCCATGTTTTATTAATTAAGACCACTATTTTGACACGTGTCGCAATGCAATTGATTTAGAGGAAACAAATATTTGCACCGGCTGCATAAAGAATTTATTTTCATATAATTATGATTTAACACGGATAAGCATTGAATTCAATCCAATTCGTCTTTCTGGTTTTTTGCCAAGTTGGACATGGGAATTATTCAACGAGCTATTGTCTAAAGGAACGCTTATTTATCGAAAAAAGACACATCAAAGAAAAGAACAATAATCAATAAAAATGAGAGTAATGTTCACCTTCATTTAGTCAGGGTGAATAAAATTGGACTCAAAATTTGGGTAAAAATTTCTAAATCTCACTTCGGCCTTTAATATAATAAATAATAATACAAACTCATATCAAATTAAGTTGAAGTTGAAGTTTTAGTAAAGACAAGAGAGACTCAAATCAATACCCCAGTTTTTAAAGGTTTTTATTTTCTATTTAAATTTACAATTATGTCAGAGATTGAATTGAAACTGAATCGTATGACTTTTGGTCCATATACAAATTGCATTTTCTAATAATGTGACTCGCGGTTTGGTCTAGATCTGGACTTTGCGCCGCCCTACTGCAGATGCTAAACAGGGTCATTTTAGGAAAATCAGTTGATAAATACATCATCGCATATACAAATCGCACAGCAGATTTCTAGGGCTCAAACATCCTCGCTGTCGATCCCTCGAACCCCAATTCGATCCGATCAAATCGCGTTCAGTCAATTAGGGTTTCGATATTGTCACTGATCGGGAGAGATGCCTCAGAGACACTCGAAGAACAACAACGACCTCGCTTTCTTCACGTACGACGAGAAGCGGAAGCTCGGGTACGGCACCCAGAAGGAGCGGCTGGGGAGGGACTCGATTAAGCCGTTCGACGCTTGTTGCCTCTGCTTGAAACCCTTGATTGACCCCATGTGTTGCCAGAAAGGCCACGTCTTTTGTAAAGAATGCATTCTCGAGTGCCTTTTGGCTCAGAAGAAAGACATTCAAAGGTACTGGTTTGCTGTGATTGTATTAAACCTGTCTTGCTTTGAAGTTAACTTCTTGCATCTCTTCGTTATTTTGAAATTGTTGTTAATTGTTTTTACATAAGTTGACTGACCGACTTCATCGGAAGCTCGGGTACGGCCACGTCTTAATTGTTTTTATATGTCTGGCAAATAGTAATTTTGATGCAAATGGTTAGTATTGTGATGGGTTTTGCTTCAACTGCTAATAGGAAGAATTCTATTAATTTGTGCCTGTGTAGATGAACTCAGTTATTGGAAAAATTAGGAACTGTGAAGAATAGAGGAGATGATGTAGTGCAATGGACTGTCAGTTCATGGGTTTGCTAGTAAGGAAGCTTGCAAGATGGTTAGCATAAGTTTTCTTAAGTCTATCGGATAACTTTGGCTCATCTGTCAGTTCTGTGGTGTGGTGGTTTCCGTCTGACTTCTCTGGATCTTTCCTCCTCCGCTCCGCTGTGTACTTGTACCAAGGCACGAGGCGGTTGGCCGCCTCACGCCCCTCCAACGAGCAAGTCAGTATACAGGAGAAGAAGAGAGTGCTGTAGTAGGGTCTGAGATTGTGTACCTTTCTTAGGGTTTATCGTCTCCTATTTATCGACAAATATACTTGCTCTTCAAGCCAGTGTGCACGGCACGTGCCCAAACTAGCCCCAACTCTGGCATGTTCTAGAAGCTTCTAGAACCGACTGGAGGGGTCTCTACACAGGCCCCGCCCGGGTCAAACGGACCCTCTAAGCCCAACCGCCCATTTGCCCGACCCAAAGGTTTGGTCATTGAGCTCGCGAACTGGGCCTCTGACACCGGTGGGCCGAACCCTTTGGTCCGGTCCACCTCTTCTCGGCTCAACCCACTACACGCACAGGGCCTAGGCCCAAACCGCGTGCACGAGTCCAACCCATCACGCTCATCTCCTAGCCCCACCGAATCAACCTGCGGGCCAATCTGTGGCCAAACTGGGTTCGGCCCACCACAAGTTCTATTATCAAATGGCGAGACGAGGATCAACAAATATGCTTTGGAGTAAATAAACAATACATGGAGAGAGCTTCTTATGCTGTACTTTCAGTAACTTTGCTATAAACTAAGTGAGGAAAAGTGGAGTTTGATATGGTTGGGCGGACAGCTGTGCCAAAAACCTAATGAAGATTGTTGTGTGAAACCTTATGCAACAAACTTTGACCAATTATTTTTGAATTACGCTTATTAGGAATGGTAGATGGTTGGATTTAGATAGTGGAGAGGAGGTGGAGGTTGCAGATGACATTTCTGACCATAACCCACTTCATCTTTTATATTTACGTTTTGGTTTATGTGGATATTTGAGAGAAGGTGTATGTTGGATTTTAGTCGAGTTGAGTTTTGTGCCTAGTTTAGTGGTCAAGCTCTTAGTATGGTTCTCTGATTTTCTCGATCTCAATCAAAAAAGGGTAAATAAAATGACTAACAAGATGCCCGGCTCTCTATAACCAGGAAACACGGTGGTCGTATGCTGCCTTGATGCCTTTAATGTGATCCGCTAAGAAGATTAGTGGGTATAATACGGTTGTATTTGCTTAGCCTTCAAATGGAGTTTCACGTTCAACTGCACCTCCCAATGGTGGACTGGTTCCTACACCTGCTCCCCCTCTATTCTCCCCATAGATGATTCTCTGTCACCCAACTATCCAGATTTACGTCATCCTTCCGATAGTCCTTGCACTATCGTTGGTTGTCATCATTAAAATCTATTGAACTATGCTATGTAGTCTCATTCTATGACCATGCCTCTGGCCGCCAAAAGAACAAGTGCTTCATGGCAATTTGCCCAAACCAATTATTCGTCTACCTTCAACTCCATAGGGGTTCTAGTTAACACCGTGGTTCCCTCCTACTGATCCCGCTGCACTATATAACACACAAAGAGTTTGAAAGAGGCCTGGAAGAAACCGAAAAGCATATTTGGAGCATTATTCTCCCGATGAAAAATTGGCTTCAAATATGACCAAATGTGAAATGAACACACAACACGAAGGAAGCAAAAGCATTATGACTAAAATGACTGTGTCACATGCACATAACAGAACTCGTGTGATACTTCTGAGTTCTGATTATAATTATCTTCGACATAAATATGACCAAGGTTAACATCTCCATACACACTTGGTGATGCCACCAGAGACTAATTATGGGACTTAGCTGGATGTTCATTTGCGTGGATTTTGGTGGCTGTGTATATTAGTCATATGTGTATATTAGTCATATGATAAGACAATATTTATGAGTTAAAATCACTGATTAAAAGATTTTTGTCTTAGGCAATATATTTGTTTGTTGATGTATGTGGCATCAGCATATTATGAAAAGATCATGGTTGGCAATTTTTACCACCTTTTTACTCTATGGGTAAATGCTTTTATCTTGCTTGTGATATTTCTCACATGGTCTGTGGAAATGTAATTTGTTGCCCTTAAGATACGTTGAAGGATGTTTGAGGGCCGCTGTGCTGATTAATAATTGGGACTTATTTTGTTCTTTAAATTTACAATGACTGGATGATCTACTGCCTTTTCTGTAATCAAGATATTCATTGATACAAGGATAACAATAGTGATCTCAGATGGATGTTTGCTGCACACCTTGAAATGTTAGTCAGGTCTACTCTTGGATGATTCATCAGAAATTTCGTTGGAAATGTGGAGCTGGAGGGACGAAATAACATATTCTGCAAAGATTCTAACATGATTGCTGTTCTGTTCGAGGGGGAAAATTTTCCTTGACAATGTGGAGCTGGAGAGATGAAATAACATATTCTGCAAGGATTCTGACATAATTACTGTTCTGTTAGATCAAAAAATTCACCCATTACCAATTCCATTTGTTGTGCCCACACTTGTTAGTTGTTGGCTCTATGTTATTCTGACTTTTGTCTTCCCTGTACATGGTCAGTTACCCATGGAAATCCTAGCTGTGTACTCTGAACGAGATCTACTTATCAGACTCATATTTGCTCCAGACTAGTTGTAAAGAAAGAAGTCCTGATGGAATCAACGTTCTCATGTTTCCTTCAATTTCAAGGGAAATTTATTTGTAGCTTAGCCATAGTACTTCTCAGTTGGTGGTGTCCTTTTTGGTTTTTGTATGTTCTGTTTTCCTTGAGCATTTGTGAACACCGCTCTGAAAAAATTGCGTTCTTGCCTGACAGGAAGCTAACTGCGCATGTTGCTCAGCAGAAGCAAGAAAAAGAAGAGGAAGAAGAGAAGATAATGCTACAGAAAGCCAGAGAGCTTGACGCGTTCGATCAACAAAACCATGGTGCGGTCCCTCAATACAGCGACAAGAACTACAACAAGGACAAGAATGGCTTCCATGGCGCAAACAGCGTCAAAACCACCTCTTACGAGGAAGAAGCACTCAGGACCATGAAAGCATTCTGGCTTCCCTCAGCCACCCCAGAAGCAACTGCCAAGGTGGAGGCCCCACCCTCCACAACAACCTGTCCAGAAGGCAAGGAGAATCTCAAGTTGAAAACTCTATTCCCAATCTACTTCACTGAAGATAGTTCTGAGGATAAGAAATCAAAGTCTCTTGAGAAGAGCTATATTTGCCCTAGTTGCAAGGTTACTCTTACAAATACGCTGTCGCTTACGGCCCTAAGTTCTTGTGGTCATGTGTTTTGCAAGAAATGTGCAGATAAGTTCATGGCGGTTGACAAGGTTTGTTTGGTTTGCAACAAGGGATGTAAAGAGCGGCATTTGGTTCCATTGCAGAAAGGAGGGACAGGATTTGCAGGCCATGATGATCATTTGTTGGCGACGGATTTTAAGCATTTGGGTAGCGGTTCTGGGTTGGGGCTTGTGAGGCCTGCAATGAAGACATGAAATGGATACATAGTGGGTAATTACACTCTATTGTTGTACTGTGATTTTCTTCCTTTGACATGGTTTTGTTCCGTCTTATGTGCTTTCATCCAGTTTTAGTCGGACATGTTTATTGTGAGATCAGTGGAAGTACACATCATGTTGTAATGGTAAGGTTTAAGCAGTTCTTCCTTTCAAAATGAGGGGAAAAACTGCAATAAACCACACTCGGGGATCCGGTTGGGTGTTGTCCCAATCCGAGCTGTCCAGCTCGGCTTGCTTAGATTTCATCTCGGCGGAACAGATCTCTTCCAACCGTGTATTGCTGAGAAGAAATTTGAGTCATTCATTGCCGAGCATGGACGGCTCAGATGGGAACCACGGATTAGCATATGGTGAGTATCGATCCCAGAAGCTCATCTTGGTAAAGGGAGCACCGGTTCATTTGGGCTAGATTTTGTTTTCCTTAAAACTCGGGTTCGAAAACTCTCTTTCTGATCATATGAGAATTGTTCACACCCATCTCAAGTCACGTTCTCATTCCATAAGAAATACGGCCAAAGGGTTTGTGTAGTGCTGCAAATGCACTATGGGGGTAAGAGCATCTCCAGCAGCCTCAAGCTGTTTTTAGGCAAATTGTCTAGAAATTACCTCAAAAATTATTTTAATTCGCCACCAAATGATTGAGGTACCCAACAGCCAAGGCAATTGGGCTATGCAAAGGGAATAAATCCCAAAATCCAGTCTTCCAAAACCACTGGAAAATCCATCGTTAAACTCATTCCACCCATCGGAAAACCCACAAAGATTCAGGCAATCACTGAACCATCTCTCTCTCTCAGAAAACCCAGTTGATAACTATCTCCCAAATCAAACCTCAATCCATGCACAAACTGAAAACCACCTTCCAGAAAACCATGTTTTCTGCCACAAAATTGAAAATCACAAACCGATAGCACAAATCAACAAAATAATTGATAACCCACAACCCACAAATTGAAAACGACAGCGAAACCCACAAACCCATACCAACGATTTTGCCCCTGCTGTCGCCGTCGAGTTCGATTTGGCCGCTGTCATTTCCGTGGAGTTTAATTTCTCCGTCGCCGATCTTGTTTCCGCCATCGTTGTCGTGCATTCCGGCTTTGAAAGTTGCAAGATTCAAAGTGGCATCGTTGTCGTGCATTCCGGCTTTGAAAGTTGCAAGATTCAAAGTGGGAAAGAGAGAAATAATCGAAGCGAGGGAGCTGTACCAGCGAGGTACTGTAGTGGACAATCAATTCCCCGAGCGTGGAGCTAGTCTGCTGCGAATGGGTTTTTTGGGTTTGGGCACATCAAAGTGACGAGAATCCTCATTTGCTTAGCCTATTGAAGATGCTTTAAGGCACCCCAATTTGCTCAATCAAAAAAATTATTCCATTGTGATCTAAACCATTCAATTTGTAACACTGTAAATCAGTTAGTAAAAAAAATAATTAAATTGATCGGATATCATAAGTTCCTCGGTCAAACATCACTTCTACGAAAATGGATGGTCAGTAGTATAACTTAAAAAATGCATTGTGAAACAAATTATCTCGATTATCTAGATACCAATGTTTGATTAAATTAATTTTTGGTGTACATTTAATATTTGGCAATTGCTACAAGCTTGATGATTCGAATCATAATGATAAGAATTCGATTGAGCACACTGAAGTGCCCTACACCTCCGTAGTGCATTGTCACACTACAGAAAATAAACATTGTGATAGTCTTTAGAGTTTACGTTAAAATTTGACATCTTTGAGAATACACATTCCAACCTCTCTCTCTTTTGAGAAAATGAATTTGCCAAAATTCTAATGTATGCATTTTTATTCTTTTTGTTGTCATTTTTAGGTGTTTTACGTAACAAAGTTTTGGATTCGAATGTCAGTCACACCCAATAAAGTAATCAAAGTCACTTTTGGATCAAATTACACTCCAAAACATTTTTATTCTAACTAGTCAGGATAGACACTTACCAAAAAAAGATATAGGATAGACGGTCGTTATTGTCTCCTATTTTCCTATTTTTCCCGTTGGTTCCGGGTTTTAGCTTGTTTAGATTGCCATTCGTCCCCCAACCAAACCCACCCCCCGCCACCCCACCCCCTCCCCCGGCTGAGTTTAAGCAATTTTTTTATTTGGATAAATTAACCACTTTATAGAGCAAACAAATAGAATATATAGAGTTTTTCAATACAGACTCTGAAATTGCTCCAACAAGGAGCCTTAACAAGGAAATTAATGAGAACCAAAGCGTGAACACCTGCTAATAGAAAAACAATAGAACTAGACAACAAACTCAAAATCCTAGAATTTAAACCCCAGATATCAGCCAGCAAACAGTTGAGTTTAAGCAATTTGTATGGGTTTATGCGTTATGATATCATTATCACATCCTACTTACCTAATTAAAGACCGAAAAAAACATCCAACCTACCTAAAGACATGGCAGTTTCCTTAATTCGGCCAGGTGGGTATTGACTAATTAATTGTACTCTCTCCGTCCGTTTTTAAGTGTCCTGCTTCGTAATTTCAAATTATTAAGGAGACATCGTTATTACATATTTCACATCAACTTTTATCTCCATTTTCCCTACTTATCCTCTATGAAGACATTATCATTACACTTTTATTTACTAATTTTTCAAAATGGAATCTACCTTTAGGAGTAAAATAGAAAATGCACCAACTTTTACTTACTAACTTTACAAGACACTTATTAAGGGATAGTTTAAAATGAAATACTGAATTCTAAAAAAAGGGACGGAGGAAGTACTTATAATACGGACATTTGTATCTCGTCCTAATTGGTGTTGTGTTTGTTGTTGGTCTTTTTCAATACAAAAAAGATGGGGGTTGAAAATGGTGAAGGTGCTGCTGCCGTAAAAGAGAAATACCAGCAATCCCTAGGCATATCCTCGGATGCGGGGAACACCTCCAGGCTCCAAATGCTTCGACGACGACGGCCGCTCCAAGAGAACCGGTAATGTCACCCTCCCTCCCTCCCCTATTTTGATTAGGATCTGGCTTCTTAGGCGTCCAACAGTGAATTTCAAATTTGGCCCTTCATCTCAACAATTAATATTGACAATCAATAGTTTAAATTGCAAAAGTATCATTTCAGCAAATCTAGACGATTAAAAACACTTTTGAACAATTGAAACTACGTGTCTCTCCAGTCCAAATGCCGGATTCAAGAAACTTATTTTTACTTTATCACATTGCCTGTGTGCACATCAATACTAGAATAGACTATTAAATTCTACTCAGTAAAAAAAAATTGCACTAAACATATGACAATTACTCATTGCAGGTAGTTCAGGCTTTGAATTACGATGGAAAGTCCTTTGCTGATTGTAGCTCAATCTATCCTTGCTGATCGTGTAGAGCTTTTACTTTTATTTTCATCTTGTTCATTTATTCATGTTAAGCGTTTTTGTAATAAGATAGCCTATTCTTTGGCTAAGCGCTCCCTATTAGAGCATCCACATCACACTCATTTCTTCTCATCTCACGCTATAGTAACGAGCCAAAGGATGAAAATGGGGCTGCATCAGACTCGTGGAAATCACATGAGAAATAACCTGAGCTACAGTTCCTCACTCAAACACACGAGGAACGGTTCATTGGTTTTCCAATAAAATATAATTTCTGCAAACTTGAATCAGTCGCAAATTTGAATTACCTGAAAGTCGCCGGAAAACTTGAAACATTCAGTGAACGAGAGCTAAGATAGCGAACCACAGACTGTAATTCAATTTTGGACTGTGGAAGTTTTAGGGTTTCAACTGGTTGATTGAGAGAGTGAGGGGTTCAATCTTGGGGTTGATTGGAAGATCAGCGATTCAACAGAGAGGAGATTGTGGTAGTGGGTTTGGTTGCTGGTTGAATATTAGAGAGTAAAGTTAGGCTCTGTTTACAACCTAAGGAAAAGAAAGGAAAGGAAAGGAAAATAAAATGGGTAGAAAATGAGAGAAAAATGGGAGGGAAAATTTACTATTCACTAAACTTAAAATTTTTATTTTATTTTTTCTTTCTCTTCCAACCAAACAATGGAAGAGAAATTTTTTAAATTTTCCTTTTTTTCCTTTTTTTTTTTTCTTTTCCATAAGTTCCAAACGAGAGAGAATGACGAAGACGATGGGTTTTTCTTTTTCTTTTCCATTTTGTTTTCGTGAGTTAATGTGGTGGGTTCCATTGTTTTCCATTTTGCTGCCTCTTTTTTTCAGTAGTAGAATAAAGAAACAATTTTTGAAATAAGATATTTTTAATATAGAGAGATTGATGTAGTAAACATTTTAAAAGTGAATAACTAAAGTAATAAAGTGACTTTTTAATATATAATTTGATCCAAAATATAAAGAGCATAATACGAATGCTCTTAGGTGCTAAACTGGAGTATTGGGAGAGTCCTGTCCCTTAATATCTCTCAAGTCTCGCCCTCGATGATGTTGCCTCCTTGAACAACATTTCTTTGTAATAAAATCACTCCCTTTTTCCGTGAAAAAAGAAGTCACCTTTATATATGCACTTCACATCAGACTTTCTTCTCTGACTCTATTCCATTATATATAATAGTCTCTCTTTGTACAATTTTTACATTTTTATGTTTAAATATATGTCTATTTCATTCTTGCTTGTAATCCTCTATTCCTACATTAATTAGGACTGTTTCATTCTTGTACCTCTCTATTCGTACATTAATTAGGAGATAAAATGAAACTTTTAAAATTTATCAAAATATTTACTTTTAGATTCTGAAAAAATCTATTAAAGCAATTTAATCCCTTTAGTGGCAAGCATCAAACAGTAATAATAGCCTAATGGAGTTTGGTCAAATGGATTTGAGAAAATTAATACGTAAGTTTTTATTTTTTTTGATTTGTGAATTTTTGTTAGATTTGGATTGCTCAACGGGAGCAGGCTAAAACGTGCAAAATTATTACCAAAAGCAAAAAAAAAAATAGTTCACTAAAGACGGAAAAAAAAATCAAACAATAGTCTTTTTTTTTGGGGGGGGGGTCTAAAATCTTGTTTTAAACGAACTCTTTTCAACGTTAGACCACATTTTTAAAATTTTATAATTCTTCTCGTCGAGACGCATGAATAATTTTGGAAATTATGTCAAAACGCTCAACAGAAACTACGACAATCAACGTAACAATTTTTTAAAGATAACACAGGTCTTTTGCATATAACCCAATCAAGCCTTAAAAATATTGACTTGTTTTTTAAAATGGCTAAAAATTTGCTTAGACGAATGAAGATGCTCTTTATAAATTTTGTTTCCCCTGGCAATCATATCTCGAGAGAAAACTAAGGACGACAGGGGAGACCAATCAGCTACCAACTGCGCGCCGGAATATACATATATATATATATACACGTAAAAATAAAGTATTTGGATCAGCACCTACACACATCGAATGCCATTAATTCTCGCATTAGTCCACTCATTTTTTTTTTAAAGATAGCACAGGTCTTTAACGTATAACCAAATCAAGCCTTAAAAATATTGACTTGTTTTTTAAAATGGCTAAAAATTTGCTTAGACGGATGAAGATGCTCTTTATAAATTTTGTTTCCCGTGGCAATCATATCTTGAGAAAACTAAGGACGAAAGGGGAGACAGATCAGCTACCAACTGCGAGCCGGAATATACATATATATACATAAAAATAAAGTATTTTGATCAGCACCTACACACATCGAATGCCATTAATTCTCGCATCAGCCCACTCATTTTTTTTTTAACGGCTCAAATCAACCGTTCGGTAGCCCCGAATTGAGCCTGACATGCCGCCAGTAGCCGATCGGTCCCCCCTTTGTCCGTAGCATCCCTCATCATATCTGTTGAGAAACGAAAATTGACCTCGTTACGTAATCTTCTTTTCCTTTTTTCCTTAAATTGACCTTGGTATCGTTAGGTAATCCAAACTCCTATATAGACGTTCACATCCTTTTGTTTTGTTTTTCCCACATTATCTGCCAGGTGTAGCACTAAAATACTGTATTAAGGCTCACACGTGGCACCTACTGGACCGTCCCTATCACCGGGTCCCACCCTCCATTATTAATTACCCGCCAACCCTTTCGCCCCCCACCCCCAAAGAGCATCAATCAAACCAAACGCAACACCTCTCTCCCCCACGTTATTCCCCATTAAAATATTGATTTAGAAAACCGATAAAGAAGAAAATGCTTGTTTAGACAGAGATTGAGATTACAGAAAGAGGGAGAGAGAGACCTAAATGGCGGATGCGGTGAGGGAGGCGGAGGAGGAGGGAGAGAAGTTGTTGGAGGGGGTGACGGTGTTGGATTTCGACATGCTGTGCTCGACGGTGGCTATGCGGACCCAACAAGGGAAATGGAGGAAAATAGATGAATGCGAAGGAGATGTTGATAATAATAATAATAATAGTAATGGTGGTGAATTCGGGGGTGTTCTCAGGATGTGGGAAGGTGAAATCCTCGATTGCTTCGATGATCGCCGCGTCGCTCTCCAATCCGCTTGGTAAAATCTCTCTCTCTCTCTCTCTGAATTTTTTTTGACTGGGTCAGCTTTTCCTACCATCCTCTTGTGGGGGGAGTCCAATTAAAGCCAGAGCACAGCTTCATTTGGACTAGCCCAAAGAAGCTGATAGCACCCAAGTGGTTTCGAACATTGAGATCTTAGGGATGAGCAAACCCTGAGATAAGGCATGATATTTGTAATACTACTACTTAATAACCTTATGTTTGTACGATTGATTTCAACTGATATGTGGACCGTTCAGAAATTGTAAGTTTCAAGTGCTGGAAATTCGCTTCTATTGGATTTGCAATCCGATAACTTGTCTGATCCGGCAAATCCGGCTTATAGAGTGAGGAGCATGTTCGGGGCGAAATATGCTTCTGGTGTAATCGGGGGCATATCTGTTTCTGGTGTAATCGGGGCATATCTGTTTCCAACTTTTAGTGTAAAATATCGAAATGGGTTTTGACTGAAAATGATTTTAATACTCCCCTCTTGTCCGTTGGCATTATTTTTTTCCATGAAATTACCGACTTACATTTTCTATAGAAAAAGTGACTTGAGGCAAGGGCAGTTTAGTAATTCATGTGAATATGGAGTGCTAATGGACAAAAGGGGTGTGTGAAAATTATTTTTCGTTAATATATTCACATGTTATTTAAAATTGTGCCTCGTTTTGCAAGCCTTATATATATATATGTGTGTGTGTGTGTGTGTGTGTGTGTGTGTGTAATGTGTTGGTAGTTTTCATTATAATAAGATCCATGGGCGTGGTAACTGTTAGTGTAAGGTTTAGACTTTAGGCAAGCTTATTATAATTTGATATATCTAGTTTAGAATAAGTTTGCAATTAGGCTCTTGCAGGAATTTTCACAAACATTTACACTCCGTCCAATAATACGAGCTTAAAACTAGTATTTTGGTGGTCTGAAATGTTTTTAACGGAACATTATTGTCTAGTCCTATTAGTAGTAGGGTTTCGTTGATTAGTTCTAGTTTGATACACAGGAACACAAAGAATTATATCTCATTTATTGATCGAAGTATGAATTTTTATTGTGAGGAAAACTAAACCAAATTACATTTTCAATTAGACGGTGAGAAGTGGATTCTTTTGAATTTTAATTTGCTAGAGCCCAAGGAGGAGGATTAGAAGCGACGGACCACCAGGGGTTGTAGCCTAGTGAGCCATCTCATGGCTCACTCCTACGGGGTTTGGGTGGCCATGAGTCACGGGTTCAAGTCGTGCTAACGATGCTCTCTTGTACTTGGTCCTCCTGCGAAGCTCGACTGTGGTTCACTAGTCCTTGGTGTGGCGGTAGTTGCTTTGACTCTTTGGTCCCTTCCAGGGCCCGCCGTGGGTATGGAGTCCCTATGGTCATGCCTAGGGGAGGGTTGCTACGCTTGGTTGCCCTTTCCTTCACCATTCTAGCTTAGCCAAAAAAGAAAAAAGAGTGATGGGTGATAGCTAAGCTATTCGGCTAGCTCTCAAATTAATAGACCACTGATCTCTTTCTTAGCCAATGGGGTGACATTCCTCTCATTTCCGAATCAAAAATGATTCCCGCAAGGGACAAAAACTAACAATTAAATTTGTCAGACAACTCAGCTCATTAACCGAAGGAAAGAGAGCTCAACCACCCCGCCATCCCTGACCCTTACCCTGAACCACCACCTCTTTAAGGGATTGATTGAACTGAGTGGCTTGAAAGCTCTTCTCTTTCCCTTGAGAAGCAATTAACAATTGCGAAGTGGTTTGGCATCTCAAATTTTGTTTTTAATCCTAGTGGGACAAACTTGGGGAGAAAAAATTGGGGAGTGGGTTGTGTGCGAGGGGGAGGGGTGCCACCTAAAAGAAAGATACTGAACTTTTGATGAGGACTGCGGATTAAGAGTTTGGAAGATTTTGAGGGCTTACTACATTAGAATGTAGTAAGGTGAGATATCTCTTCAGAATATGTTTGCAATTGCATACAAACAAACATTTAGGCTCGGTGCATATGGATGTGGATTTCAAGGAGAGGGATTTGACATTTGTTCTTCTAAAACCCATCTTCCAATCCAGTTCCAAAATTTTATCCAAACCTCTTTATGTTTTCTGTTGATAAAACCCCTTCATTTTGGATTTCACAAATATCCAGACTGAGCATTCAAGCCTTGTTGAGTTTTGTTGATCACATGTTAACTGATATTGTGCATTTACAGTTGTCCATGCTATAGATTTGGAAAGAACATGGGACGAGCTGGTTTCGGTTCTTGTTTTGTTCAGGTATTTTTCCATGAGCAGTTGTTTTGTTCAGGTGTAAAAATAAAAACCGTTTTCCAAATGATTTTGGTACCGGTGATTAGCGCCATCCTCCTTGTGACATGATAGTTTGTGTATGAATTAGATAGAAAAAATGGATACTTTAATACATACGAGGAGTCAAGGACATGACTTGGCAATTTCTTTTTCCATCTGTTTTGTTTTGGAATTTGGCTCTTGTAGTTGCAAAGGGGCGAAAATATACAAGAAAAATGTGAGAGGAACTAAATATTTTTTTCTTACTTTTTTGTTAGGAAAAAATGAGAAGAAATTTTGTTGATAAACTGAACTGGGCTAAGCCTTGTGTTCCAATGATGGTTTCATGTTCCATAAATCGATTTTTTATAGACATTTGTAGAAATACCATTTTTATTTAGCTCTACATAAAGTTTTAGTAAAAAAGGGCAAGGGCAAACCTAGTGCACGAGGATCCCGCCATTACGAGTTCTGGGGAAGGGTTGATGTACATAGCCTTACCCCTTGCAAGGAGGAGGTAGTTTCCGCGACTCAAACCTGTGACCTCCAGGTCACAATTGAGCAACTTTACATAAAGTTTTAGTATGTAAAGTAATTTCATTTTCCGTTTCCCTTGATGTCCAATATCAGAACATAGGAGAAATAAAAAAACAAGAAGTTGGATTTCTCTGAATATCCTTAAGGCACATGATGATTCCCCTGTTGAAGTATCAAATTCTCCATCCATTTCAAACCATTTTAAACTTTACTGATTTGATGAATATTTGTAATAGTCGGTGCTGTCAAGACTGTGCACATAAGTTACTAAAAATAATGTTTTCTCTGAAACAGAAAGGTAAAGGAGTACGTGTTAATCCCAAGAGCAGTTACAAAATTATTGTTAGGAACTGAGGAGAGTGATTTTTTATTTATTTTTACTTAAGTTATCCTTCTCTTTTGTGGCTTTGATTAAGTTTGGTTTTTTCATTTTGAATCCATGCAGGGGATTGTGTACCTCATGCTTGCCGCCGTTGCACTTCTCAACTGTATAGCCTTTATTGTGACCAAGAGACATTTTTTCCTGTATTTGGGTGTTGCTTTCACCATATCAGTTGGAACATACCTTGGCTTTCACCGTACACAGATCAGAAAAAAGTTCAACATCAGAGTATGCATCTCTATCCAAGGTTGTGTTGATTATAGTTTGTCAGACTGCTATTGTTACATTTTGTCACTGATTGTACTCCGTTCGAATTGATAACTTCCAAAATACTTTTCCCTATGATTGTTTTACTTTTGTATTTGCATTATTTGTAACCTGTGTGTTGTCATATATGCATTGTAAAAGTACAACTACTGATCTCCAATTACGTAAATGTAATATTGTCTCGAGTCCAGGACCCTCAGACAGCCATTTTTGGCTTTGTATCGGGCATTATCAAGGAATTGAATTTGCTCATTTGCATGTGGTGTATTCTTATTGAGATGAGTCTTGTCTATTTTTCCCTCATTAGTTAAAGTAATAAGAAATCTAATCAATGACCATAAACTTTTATTATCATATTTGGTTTATCCTGATATATCTGATTAATCAATAATACTGTTTTGCAGGATAGTGATAGTCAACTGGATGATTGTGTCTTCCATCTAATATGCCCGTGCTGCTCATTATCTCAGGTTTGTTTGAAACAAATCATTACATAGGAATTCAACATGGTAAAAAGCAAATAAAGGACTTCTTCAATTTCATTTACATTTGCCAACATTTGTATCTTCCAAACTGTTTTGATTATAGTCCTCGGGTAGTTAAGGTTATTGTGATCTGGATCAGGAAACTAGAACATTGGAAATGAACAATGTCCAAGATGGGACATGGCATGGTAGGGGTGACACAATATTCGTAGGCGGATATGGTGAAGGCAGCAAAGCATTCTTTGAGCTACACCCACCTCCTATTATTTCAACCAAGTCTGCTGATCCTGCCGTTGTGCAAATATGTGGGGATCGTTCATGGACTTCAGAAGTTGGGCATTCTGCACCTTTGGCCTCACAGTCCCAATAGCAGAGTTCCAAACAATGTTTGGGGTTCACCATATTCCTCCTCACAAGCAAGGAGTCTAAAGAAGATTTCTTCTGCTGCATTTGGATAGTAGATTTGTCGAGCAATTTGTGGAAGGACAAGTAAAGGGTAAAGGAAAGAGGCAAAATTTATTTCTCAGTTGGTGTATCTGTTTCCTTTCATTTGGTAGATGCCATTTTAGAATCCATGATCTAATCGTAGCCTTTAGTGTGCTGCCTTTGCAAAAGATCATGTAGTTATTCAAGTATGGGGGTGATTGGAAGACGCCCTGCTTGGTAATGTATATACAGTATGCACCAATACTATGCTCGTGCATCATTGTTGTAAGGGAAAATGACAGCAAAGGACGTGTTTTGATAATTAATACCTGCCAAGGACATTTTCAGCGTTAACAAATGTTCTTAGCTTGTCCTTGGAGGGTATTAATTATCAAAACATGTCCTGGGCCGTCATTTTCCCTTGTTGTAATGTCTACTAGTGTTTGGAGTAGGGTTTGTCCTTGTAGTTTATAAGGATGGGATCCAGTAATTGAATGGTATTGACTTAATATGATCACGTGGTCTTCTGCTTGTTTTGAATTTCTAGTTCCCTGCAAATACTTTTCTGGAAGATAAATAGGCAAAGAAATTCAGTTGTTGCACTCTTTATAGACCTTGTTCGTATGTTAGCTTTGGGATAGCTATACAATTTCAGTTGTTGCTTGCTTTCTGGAGCTTAAAGGCAGCAGGTCTTTAGATTTACGTAGGGCTATTATCTTGAATTTCTCAGGAGATAGGATTAGATATTATGGTGGCCTTGCGGACTTGGGCTGAATAACAGGGCGCTAGTCTGTTCAGCCGAAGGGCACTGGGGTGAAAGACCGTCTTTAAGCTGGACCACGGTAATGCGTAAGGCAATGCTAAGACACCGGTGCCCAGTGTGCGGAATTTTGAGCATGCTGCTACTAAGCCGAGCAAAGTTGAATAAGGTCCAAACTAGTAATGACAGGCCTGCATAGATGGCGCCACATGAAAACTGGCGGGACAACTGAGCCACATGATAGTTGCCGCCGGCATGTTGATTTGGCTAATGTCATAGACGGTGTCTTTTGGAAAATGGTTACTACTGATGTCGCGGAACGTGAGCCAAGCATAAGCTTGCTTGGAGGCCCAGTGCGTTCCCTATATTAAGTAAATCACAAAGTGCAAAAAAGATGCATTGTACTTCCATCTCCATGATTGAGTATTCTTCCGGCGAAAAAAGATTGGCTTTGGTTCGGATGGAACCAGGGGGTCTAGTGGCGGCAACTGCCACAACAAGAATTTTAGAAAATGCAATTATTATGTGAAAAAAAATTATTCCCAACTTATATAGTGCTAGGTTTTTACCTTATTTTTTTATTATATGCTACTCCCTCTGTCTCTTTTTAAGTGTCTTGCTTCGTAACTTTAACTTATTAAAAAAATATCATCATTATATCTTTCACATCAACTATTTCCTCCACTTTTCCTACTTATTCATTATCATTACATTTTTACTCACTAACTTTACAAAATGGAATATATTTTTACGGATAAAATAGACAATGCACTATTTTTACCCACTAACTTTACAAAATAGACACTTATTAAAGGACAACCCAAAATAGAATACTGGACTTTAAATAAGGGACGGAGGGGGTAGTAATAAATCTTCTATTTTTTTTTTCAAAAAAGGAGACCCAAAAAAGTACTCCCTCCGTCCCTTTTTTAGAGTCCAGTATTCCATTTTGGGCTGTCCCTTAATAAGTGTCCATTTTGTAAAATTAGTGGGTAAAAGTTGGTGCATTGTCTATTTTACCCCTAAAAGTAAATTCCATTTTGAAAAGTTAATGAGTAAAAGTGTAATGATGATGGGTAAGTAGGGAAAGTGGAGGAAAAAGTTGATGTGAGAGGTATAATGATGATGTTTTTTTAATAAGTTGGAATTACGAAGCAGGACACTTAAAAAAGGACGGAGGGAGTATTCTAAAACTAAATTCAATGAGCCAAAGTGAAATAATATAAATGATGATGTGTAATTAAGAAAAAAAAATCCACATTCTAATCCGAAAACAAGTTGACCTAAAATATTAAGGGAATTTAATTATAATGTCAATCCCCAAATTTATAATGTCACTCTCAAAAGGAAGTGAGGTTATTAATTTTGGAAATCCATATAGGAATTTGAGGAGTGGCATTATCGATACCCAAAATTAAAATTAGTCTTTTTTCATACTCCATGTGCAAATGACAAACATTATTTACTATAGTTTTTGTTATGTTATTTTAAATTTTTTTTTGAAGCCGATGACTATTAATATTGTAATGCATCATTTTATTTTTTTAGAATACATTTTGCCACTACTAGGATAAAATCCTAGTTCCGTTCCTCGGTTCGGATTGCCTACCGACCCAACTCCAGTTGGTAGGCAGAAAAGAATAGGTTGTAGTGTCGCAGGTTGATGAGAGGGAAACGCATCTAAATGTCACCTTCTATGTGGAGAGTATCGGAAGACGACTACCCGCAGTCAATGTGGTTAGCCCGGCATTGTCAAAATTATCTCAACATGTGTTACTCCTATATTGGAGTATAATGTGAATAGATTCGATTATCTTTGTTGGTCCAGACCATAGTTGTCAAAAGCGCGCCTAGGCGCACGCCTAGGCGATAGGCGAGGCGAGGCGCACCTATTGCGCCTTGAGTCATCCTAGGCGCAGCGAGTTGAACAAACTGCAGCTTAGGCGCAGGAGGCGAGAAAAGGCGAGCAGGCGAGAGGCGCAAGAAAAGCGCGCTTCTTTCAAAAATAGATCACAACCCTAGGATTTTACCCTCACTGTCAGATTTGAACGAAAATAACACAAAAGGAACATCATCTGGGCTTCGCCCTCTCACCCCTCACTTGATCTCTCACTGCTGACTGACTCTCTCACCTCTTTCAATCAATCAGCTGCTGTCTCTCACTTGATCTCTCACGTCTTTCAGTTGATCTGCTTCTGTCGTCAATCTGTTGCTGTTGTCTACTGCAGTCATCGATCTTCTCTGAGTCTCTTGATCTCTTCTCTCTCCTGATGGTATTCTTCTCTCTCTCTCTCTCTCTCTCTCATACGTATATGTGCATGAGAAGCAAAAAGAAAAATCACGAGAGCTACCAATTTGGCTTCTTTGTAGGTATATATGTATATATGTAGGAGTAATTATTTTCATAAATATGTAGGAGTAATTATTTTCGGAAATAATGAATTATAATATATAAAAACAAGTTCAAATTTTTTGACGTTTTAGTTTTTCTCTATGCGAGATTGGTGACTATTTAACATTTCCTGGATGTTTTTATATATCTTTTGGATGGTAAACTCATTGGCTTAGTGCTTATTACTTGAAATATTAGTGTATGCTATTTTTTCTATTTTTTCCGCATAGGTGCGCCTCGCTTCAAAAAGGCGTGCGCCTCGCCTTGCGCCTCTCACCTCAGGCCCAACAGGACTTTGCGCCTTGGTGCGCCTTTCACCCGTGACAACTATGGTCTAGACTTGGCTCTATTGCGGGTGGAATAGAGGATGTTGCCAAATAGCACCCTACAAAATAGGTACAGAGTCACCGATTCGGAAAATTCATGCCATGTTTGATTTGGTTTTTAAATTTTTTTTTGAAAAATAATAAGGTAATAAATAGAGAAATAGAGAGAAATATTGAAAATATAAAAAATTTAGGAAGTATTGTTTGAAAAATTTCTTTTGAATTTTAAAGAAACAAAGCAACAGACTTCAGGATTCAATAATTAATTGAATCTGGGCCCACCCAGTTATTCATCTTCCTCCGAAGCAAATTGTGAGGGTCTTGACTCTTCAACGACTTCATTCCCAAATACTCCTATCATCCTTTGCAAGTAAGCACTGCACTGCACTCACCACAGATCCGATGATCTCATGGCATTAGACAAAGATATCCCCATCTTCAACATCTTCTCTATAAATCACTCCCTTTGAAACCCCCATCTCTCTCTCTCTCTCTCTCTCTCTCTCTCTCTCTCCCATCAAAAACAGACCAAAAAAATGTCCACCAAAACCTCCTCCTTGCCGTCACATAACCTCTCCACCTCCGGCACCCACGAGATCGTGCCCGCCAAAGACACCGACCCCCCTTCCTCCTCCATTTCCACCAACCCAGTCCAACCCTCGCCGACCGACAACGACGACGAAAATTCAAAGCCAGTACCAGCCACAAATCAACCAGAATCCGAGGAGAAATCCTCCAAGGCGACTTCTCTGTGCTTTCCTTTCAAATTTAAGCCCCAAAATCCAAAACCCAAATCAGTTAACAACGGTAGCAGCAACGAAAACGGGCCAAATGACGGAAACGCTGACGGCGGAGGTGACATTTCTTGTCTTTTCTGGGTTTTAGCGTGTTGTCGGAATTTTTGTAGTTAAAAAAGGATGGACTCTAGAGCTAAGGTGGGCTTGTCAGAATAGGAGGAGAAAAAGTTTCCCGGGCGGCAAACATAAATAAAATTCTTGTATATAAAGCTCTATATAAATGAACAATTTTATTTTGATTGAAAATGAATTGGGCCTACGTTATGTTGTTTTTTGAGCTATATTATCTATACACTCACAAATTTAAGGAAGATTTCTTTTACTTTGGCTATGTATATGAACAATTCAGTGCCAACCGTATGAAAGAAAAACCAAATTAAATGTAAAAGGAAATTCAAAATTTTAGTTCATTTTCCGAGCCCCAAACCCCCTCAACTATAGATGTAGCCGCCCCTTGTAGACACCCCAATCCGAGTCTCGAAAGTGCTTTAAAATTTCCGATGATGAAACAAAGGAAACAAATACCTCCAAGAGCTTGGACATGGGACTCTCCCAAAGTGAACCCAAAAGCCCAGAACCCAAAGGCCCAGAGCCAAATCAAAGGCTCAGAGCCAAAAGCCCAGAGCGAGCCCAAAAGCCCAGAACTGGACCCTTAGTACCGCACGGCACACCTTTACACCGCACGGCATAATAGATTTCATTACGCCGCACGAGGTCATGAGGTAAATTGCACGGCATTTTGGATAAAGTTTTGACTGGCTCAACTAGCTGCCGGCCACGCCCACTTGAGCCACTCCTACAAGCTAGCTCAGCCGAATGGGCACTTCTAGCCCGCCCAGAAAATGCCTCCACCATTTGAAATTCAAAATCCTTAGCTTTTGCCTATAAATACAACCCTCCACTCAAGAGAAAAGGGCCCTGAATTTTCTTTCTCTCTCATCATGCTTTCACACCCACTCCTCATTCCAAATTCTTGAGAAAGTGCTCTAAAAAAAACATTCTCAAGCCCCTTTCTTTCTCAAAATCCTCCATTTCTCTCCTCCCCATTGAAGTGAGTCCTATTACTCACTTCAAGATCTCTTGTTCCCCAAATATCTTCTTTACCAAATCATCCCCACCATTTCTCCTCGACCGCCTTCTTCCGTGTTCATCCGAAACCATCCATTCCCATTCAAGCTCGAAGATCAAAGGTATAAACTAGTTTCCTTGGGATAGGCCCCGTCCATATCCCTGAGGGAACCTCATTGTGGTCAGGATCGGCCCTCCTTGGGTCAGATCTTGACCCAAAAATCATTTTCAAAACAAAAGCAGGCCTCTGTGTCAGGAACGCTACACCGCGCGGCGTTTTAATGCGTCGTGCGGCGTAGTAGACCTAGACGCACGGCATTTCAAGTTTACTGCTTTCTTTACTCAAACTACCTGGATCACAACCATCTCTTGTCAGATCTTTATTAAGGAGCCAAATACAAATACTTTTGAAAATGAACCATATCTACAAGCCATGTGTAGTTTTACTCCTTTGTTTCAAGAAAATGGAACATTCTTGGATTATTCAGAAAGATCAGGAGTTTAAAAAGCTTCTTTTCCGTTCATGGCTTGAAAAAATGGTGTTTTCTAGAGTTACTTGGTAATGAAAATGTTGTTTGACCTGGACCTGAAGCCCCGCACGTCGTACCCAAGACGCCGGGCGGCGTTTTAAGATTTCATAAAAACCTGACAAGATGAGGGGAACCCCGCACGGCATTCTGTAAAACCGTGCGTGGTACTACAGAAGGCCGTGCACAGGGATATTGTGATCCAGATGGTTTTTGCTGAAAGTTTCTTTTATCTTGCATCATTTTTATCATCATTATACAGTTAACACCACGAGCACGCCAACGTGACTTATTACCCTTGTTCCTTTTCCCTTTGATTGCTTATCTAAAGAGTTTGATTTTCCGAAGGATATTTTTAAATCCCCTCTTATTGAAAGGTTTAGTAGAGACCGGTTTTCACCGGGCGAGCGTGGTGCTTTTTCTAAAAATGAAACCTTCCCCGTTCGTAACATAGCTCCCGAACCCAAAATCTCAACGTTTTCGCTAGACCAAAAGCCTTTTCGCTATCGGTTTCTCGGATCATCCATCTCGAAAATCCGGGTGGCGACTCTTCTTTCTGGGCGCGTGCCGGCACGGGGAGCCCACAGTGGCGACTCTGCTAGGGAGGTAATGTTAAACAAAAATTTGGAAATTAATACACGAACGAATAATCCTTCAAAAGTCTGCCAAAACAGTACGCTCCGCGTTACTGAAGAACAGAATGGTGACATAACAGGATTTTACATCCGACCACTCCGAACTGGGACTTTTACCATTATTCGCTCGTGTAATCTTCTCCAAATGTTTGATTAATAAAAGCGAGCCAAGCTTGAAAAACGCTTAAAAAAGAGGGGGGGGGGGGGGGGGAATTTCTAATATCCTTCGGAAAATCAAAACTCTTTCTATCTTGTACACTTTGCACCGCACAAGCCTCGCCAGTGTGTTTCGGCAATCTTGCCCGGTTTGCCGGTGACAAGCTCTCCCGGAATGCCTTGCAACCCTCGACGATGATGAGCCATCGTGCTGTTCGACCATTGTCTTGCAATACACTTGACATGGGGAGTACATCTTGGCTCTAGTCCGGGGAACTCTTTTGAGACCCAAACCGGCCTTTGCACTTGTACATAACCATAGAACCATCCCAACTAGAACAGGAACCCATGGCTAGGACTTGTGTGTTATACCCTGTTTATGTGTTTATCTTTATGTATTCATGCCATTCATGCATTGTCGCATTTTGTAGGATAGGACTTAGAAATGCTCTAGGATTCGGTTAGTCTAGGAGACTCTAAATCCATGGAGATTGCGATACCTCTGGTGTTTGCCGTGCCCTAACGGCTCCCTTGGTCTAGAGCGAACCTTGAAGGTGCAAGTATCTGGATTCCGGTAATTGCATTGCTTTTTCTCGGATGGTCAAGGTAAGGAGATTGGCTCTGATTCCGAAACATTCGGAATTATACCTACCTGACAGAACCTACTCGGATTATCGAAAATCTTCTGTGCAAACGCCTCAAGTGAAGGCTAGACTATGGTAGGTCGTAGGACTTAGAAATGCTCTAGGATTCGGTTAGTCTAGGAGACTATAAATCCATGGAGATTGCGATACCTCCGGTGTTTGCCGTGCTCGAACGGCTCCCTTGGTCTAGAGCGAACCTTGAGGTGCAAGTATCTGGATTTCGGTAATCGCATTGCTTCGTCTCGGATGGTCAAGGTAAGGAGATTGGCTCTGATTCCGAAACATTCGGAATTATACCTACTTGACAGAACCTACCCGGATTATCGGAAATCTTCTGTGCAAACGCCTCAAGTCAAGACTAGATCGCGATAGGCCATAGGTCTCCGGAGGATCGAATGGAAAAGGATCAACATTAAGAGTTTCCTCTTTTGCTTGCCAGTTCTGAGATATTGGTCGACCGCGAGAAGAAACTGTACTTAATTGGTTCCGTCTTTCCGGAAGACTGATTCACACGGACACCCTGGAAAGTACGGAGTTGTTTGAGGTTCAGATAATACAGGAAGGGCAACCGCCGATCGGAATACCGTAAGAACCCCCGCCCATCAACCCATCGCCGATGGCTGATCAAGGAAACAGGATAGAAGAGCTTAGGCAGAACATGGCTGCCTTAGATGCCCAGTTTAAACAATCCCTGACCAACGCTGACGTACAACTCAAGACCGCTATCGCATCTATGCAAAAAGATATGGTTATGATGATGGAGGCCATGCAGGAAGTTAGTGATAAAATTCAAGTTAAACCTTACCCACAGCCCGAACAACCCAAGGAAGAAGAGCCCGCTGGAGATCCCAAAATGACCGCCCTTTTGGCTAAAATCAGCAAGATAGAAGAATCTGTCCAAGAGACCCGCCGACTTGGGAAAGGAGAAGTGGACATGAACAAACTGTACCTATTCCTCAACGCCAAGTTACCAGAGAAGTTCAAAGGAGTAGACTTTGCCAAATTCGACGGCACAGGCGATCTAAAGGCGCACCTTCAAGGTTATGTAGGCTCTCTTTCTATGCGCGGGATCAAGAAAGAAGCTATGACGCAGCTATTCCATGAATCTCTGTCCGGTCCGGCATTACAATGGTTCTTAACTCTTGAACCATCAAAGAAGAGGACTTGGGAAGACATTGGGACAGCTTTTGTGGCTCAATACGACTTCAATGTCGACTTGAAAATGACCACTCGAGAGGTAGAAAGTACTAAGATGGGGGAAAAGGAGAACTTTGCTGACTTTGTGAAACGGTGGAGGGCAAAGGCCGCACAAATGCAAAACAAACCGGACCTCAAAGAACAGATACGGATCATAACCAAAAATCTGCCAAGTTCTTTCGCTCCCTACATGGTTCTCTCTCAGGTTGCCCCGAATTTCGAAACCTTTTACGATTCAGGACTGGCCGTGGAGGAAGCTCTACGAGACGGCACTTTAGAGAAAAAGGAAACAGGATCAAAGGCTAAGAGAGTGTATTCTGGCAATAGCAACATCCTGCTAGGAAACGCCAATCAAGCAGGCACATCATCCCCTAAAACCGCAGAAGTTCACCAAATTTCTGAAAAACCGAAATTCCAAAGCCGGGTCTTCACCCAATTTAGTACCCCAAGGTCTATGCTACTCAAGAAACTTGCGGAGGCCGGGTTACTAAAACCTCTTTCTCCACCAACCACCATTCCACCTAATTTGAACCAGAATGTTTATTGTGAATTTCATCAAATGCCTGGTCACGCCACTGACAATTGCATTCGCCTTCGTCATGAGATTCAGAATCTCATTGATAACAAAGTCATCGAAACCCCTCCACCATATAAACCAAATACCCTTTTAAACCCCCTACCACAGCACAACCCTTCCTTCCGTGTCAATCAGGTCGCTTTAGCTTCAAGGACAAACACTCAGGACTTCGATCCAATTCTCTTCATCACTCCAGATACCAACCCCAAACCTTTGGTAGAAATTCCCGAAGAAATAAACCTCTGTTTCTTATGGGACGGGGATGATGCATAGAAAGACTTCGTCACCGACTGGGAGGCATTCGAAGCAGCTAGTCTGCAGAGAAATGAAGAATCACCGTTTGAGCCAGCATGGGAAGTTGATTGGCAGAATATTTATGCGGATCCTTTGGATGGATTCTCACTAAACGCAATGTTTGAATGCGAGAACTACTTCGGATGGGAATGGGACCCGACCCCAGACGAATACCAATTATTGACCCCGAATGATCCGCTGGACACATTTTTCTTGCCGGCAATATTTGATGAAGGATACCAGCCCGAGATGGTGGGCCCGGTTTGGCCAGAACTTCACTCGAACCCTTTTGGGTACAGTATTGGGCATACACCTTGGCCCAAAAATCCTGAGATCCCAGAAGCAGCAGAAGAAGAAGTAGCAAGTAGTGAGTTTAATCCCATGGACTACTTGGAAGGAGAAGCAGAATCGGAACCCTCGGTCACCTTTCCGAAAGAAGTGGATGTTGCTATGATGAATTTATGGGAAGACGAGCGAAGAGCCGAAGGACATTGGGTTAACTCTGAAATCGTCAATATAAGGGTAGGGAATGAGGAATGGACTGTTAATAAGGCAATAATGGAAACCGAGCAGTGGACGCCCAAAGATCTTTGGGAAGATCTGGTCATCGCCGATCTGGCCTCCAATCTTCAAGACACTACCATTGGAGCCAAACGTAAAGCCCCTGTCGATTTATGGAGCGAGGAATCCAAATATCGGCAAATCCACCACTTCACACGAAGCGGACGTATTTACCAACCCCCAATCTTCAAACCAGTGAATCCTCCAATACCACGGCTCCGTTAGCCAGAGAGCTTCCAAACCCTTTCGTCACCCCGGCCAAAAACATCTTCCAACCATTTGCCCCACCAACCAAAGAACCTTCTCGCCCTGAGAAAAACCCCGAAGGAGCAATCAAGCGACAGCTCGAGCAAACTCAGGCCAGAATGTTTCTATGGGATGTGCTCGTTCACTCTACCCGCCATCGTGAGGGACTTATCCAGGCTCTCTCCTGCTTGGAAGTTCCTTCCACCATAACCCCCGAGGAGCTTGTAGCACTTATCAAAACCATACCAATCAAGCATGCCATCACTTTCATTGATCGAGACTTGCCTACCGAAGGAACGGACCACAATAAACCACTTCATGTCACCCTAAAGTGCTGCGACAAATGGGTCCCAGTAATCCTAATCGATAATGGATCCGCCATCAATGTTTGCCCGTTGCGCGTTGCCTACTGCTTGGGATATCAAAATAAAGACTTCTCTCCCTCAGAAGTCAAAGTTCGAGCATATGATAATACGCGTCGGGACGTAATGGGGACTCTCATGTTACCAATGACTTTCGGAACGTATCAAGTTGAAGTTGAATTTCATGTGATTAACATTCCCGCTTCCTTCAATCTGTTGTTGGGCCGACCTTGGCTGCACCGACCTGATATCATGGCCATACCTTCCACCCTCCATCAGAAAGTTCATTTGGGACTTGAATCAGGCATGCTCACCATCCATGGGGATTCTGGGATCCGTGCACCGACTGAAGATAATGCCCCCCTCCTAGAGATCCAACACGGAGAAAAGGACGTCGCTTTGGGAGGATTTTCACTGGATACCTCTAGTTCTGTTTTCTCAATCAGGATTGATGATGACTTTCTCATTAGCAGCGTCGCTCTGAAAATAATGAAGAAAATGTCCTACATGCCAGGGCTAGGACTGGGAAAGAACTTACAAGGGCCAGCGAAGCTCGAAGCCCATGGGACCCCGGCACGTACTACCGGCCTTGGTTATTTAGCCTCAAATGACAGCAAGATGAAAAGGGGAGATAGGCTGGAGGATTACTTTGTGAAGGAAAAAGCAAAACAAGTCTATCAAGAACAACCGGAGCCATTCTGGGACAAGGAAACCAATACCTTCCTCCCAGGATTCGAGATATTCGCTAATGATGAATGGCCGGAAAGTGAGGAAGAATGTGAAGTTGTCAAGAAACCCATGGGACCAGCTAATTGGGTCAAAACCCTTGATGAAGGGAGTCTGGCAATCCTGTTTAGGGAGGACAAACCAAAGAGTACAGTCATGGAAGCAGAAGTACTGATGCTGGGGCAGGAAGCCTTCAAAGATCCGACTTCACTCATCGTGGACACCATTGGAGATTATCAGAATTGGGACTTCTTGCCAAGTGCAACCCATCATGGATCTGAATCTGAGTCTGAGTCGTTCAAGTCTTCCGAGTCTTCTGAGTCTGTGGAGTCCGAGTTGGGACCTCTTGGCCCAACTCATCGTCTGTATTTCGAATTCGAGTCAACTCCTGTGTATGATGCCCTTGAGGCCTTTGCTAGTGATGAAATAAAAGAAATCGATTCCGCTTACTTCTCTGATCTTGAAATAAGTTGTGTCGACCCGGATGACGAAGGGGTTGATTTCGACGGGAACATCCCTGAAGAGATTCATTCTCTAGTCAGAAGGGAAGATGAAAGGCATGTTCAGCCAGTAAAAGAGGAAGTTATTTTAATAAATCTGAGGGATGAGGGGGATCCCCGAACGATTCAGATCGGTTCCGCATTATCTTCAGAAGAACGCCAAGCCCTTACCAGCTTGCTGAAAGAATTTGAAGATGTTTTTGCCTGGTCACATGTTGATATGCCCGGAATCGATCCTGAAATCGTGGAACACCGGATTCCCTTTTATCCCGATGCAAAACCTGTAAAGCAGAAACTGAGGCGTATGAGACCCGACTGGGTACTTAAGATAAAAGAAGAAGTCACTAAACAAATCGATGCAGGATTTTTAATGGTGACCGAGTATCCCCAATGGGTTGCAAACATTGTTTCCGTTCCCAAAAAGGATGGTAGCATTAGGGTCTGTGTCGATTTCAGAGATCTCAACAAGGCAAGCCCAAAAGATGACTTCCCGCTGCCCCACATTGACATATTGGTCGATAACACTGCCAGGCACGCTTTGCTTTCCTTCATGGACGGTTTTTCGGGATATAATCAAATCCTGATGGCCCCAGAGGATCGAGAGAAAACCACATTCATCACCGAATGAGGAACTTATTGCTACCGGGTGATGCCTTTCGGATTGAAAAACGCAGGGTCCACGTACCAGCTAGCCGTCACAACTTTGTTACACGACATGATTCATAAAGAAGTAGAAGTGTATGTCGATGATATGATCGTAAAGGCTAAGGAGCGAGAAGGACATTTACCGGCACTCAGAAAGTTCTTTGAAAGGATTAGGAAGTATAGAATGCGCTTGAATCCGACCAAATGCACGTTCGGGGTTACGGCAGGGAAGATGCTTGGATTCATGATCACCACCCGAGGAATAGAAGTCGATCCTTCAAAGATTAAGGCTATTCTAGAAATGGAACCGCTTCGGTCTGAGAAAGATGTAAGAAGCTTTTTGGGCAAGGTGCAATTCATCAGTCGATTCATTGCCAAATTGACCTCAACTTGTGAACCGATATTTCGTTTGCTCAAGAAAGACGTGCCCTTCAAATGGGACGATAAATGCTAAAAGGCCTTTGACACCATTCGGGCTTATCTTCAAAATCCTCCAGTGCTAATGCCCCCCACACCAGGAAAACCTTTGATCCTATACTTGTCAGTTACTCCCGTTTCTATGGGATGTATGCTGGCACAGGAAGGAGATGATGGGGTTGAAAGGGCTGTTTAGCAAAAAGATGGTAGGATGCGAAGAGCGCTATACTCCCTTGGAAAAGACATGCTGGGCACTCGTCTGGGTGTCTAAAAAGCTAAGGCACTACATGCTGACTCACCCTGTGAGGATCATCTCTCGGATGGACCCCCTCAAGTACTTGTTTGAAAAACCAGCTCTCACTGGGAGGATGGTGCAGTGGTTGTTGATGCTATCCGAATTCGAGCTAAAGCATGTCACTAGAAAATTCATCAAAGGAAGAGCTGTCGCAGATTTCCTAGCTGATAACCCGACCGTAGAAGGTGAGGATACTGAGTTCATATTCCCTGATGAAAACATAATGACGCTAACTGAAGATGTTTGGAAATTGTACTTTGATGGAGCCGCCAATCAAAAGGGATTTGGAATTGGCATATTATTGGTGGCACCTGACGGATCTCATGTTCCACTTGCATTCAAGCTGAACTTTGAAGTTACCAATAATCAGGCAGAGTATGAGGCCTGCATTGTAGGTTTGGAAGCAGCCATCGAAATCGGCATAGAGAAGTTAGAAGTTGTGGGAGATTCTAACCTAGTGGTATCACAAGCCAACGGCGACTGGAAGGTCAAGGAAGAGAAATTGAAGCCATATCATCAGGACTTGGAAGACCTTATCCTTCACCTTATCAAAGTGACCTTCACCCATGTGCCAAGATTCGAAAATCGATTCGCGGACGCCTTGGCAACATTAGCCTCCATGGTCGAAATCCCTGTCGGTGTAAAGTTGAGGCCGATTGTAATCGAACAAAGAGAGACGCCCGTTTATCAGCATGTCATGGTAATCGATGAACCCGAAGATGGCCACCCATGGTATTACGATATTTGGAAGTTTGTGGAAAAAGAAGAATATCCTACGGAGGCAACCAAAAAGGACAAAATCGCCCTTCAAAGAATGGCCGCGCAATACATCATTTGTGGTGGGAGCTTGTATTGAAGGTCACATTGTGGCATGCACAAGCTATGCAACCATGGTACAGAGGCAAGAAGAGTGATGGAAGAAGTTCACGAAGGGGTGTGTGGTCCTCACATGAGTGGTATAATGCTCGCTAAAAAGATTCTCAGACAAGGATATTTCTGGTCCACCATGGAAACAGAATGTGTGGAATACGTGCGACGGTGCCACAAATGCCAAATCCACGCCAATTTGACCCATGTCCCGCCATCTGAGCTACATCAGACGACCTCGCCTTGGCCTTTCTCAATATGGGGAATCGATGTCATCGGGAGGATTGTGCCGGCAGCCTCCAATGGTCACAAGTTCATCCTTGTAGCCGTGGATTATTTCACAAAATGGGTAGAAGCTGCTTCATATGCCACTCTGACTGCAGTACAAGTTGCCCATTTCATCAAGCAGAACATCATCTACCGATATGGGGTCCCTCAGGCATTCGTGTCTGACAATGGGGTGCACTTCAAAGGGCGAGCCAGGGAAGTTTTGGATGAATTCCAAGTCCAAATACACAAGTCAACAACTTACCGATCACAGACTAATGGAGCTGTAGAGGCAGCTAACAAAACCATCAAAGTCATCCTGGAGAAGACTATCCAATCCGCAAGAAATTGGCACGAGCAGTTACCGTTGGCCTTGTGGGGATACCGAACATCTGTGCGTACCCCAACGGGAGCAACCCCCTACTCTCTGGTCTACGGAATGGAGGCTGTGCTCCCCATCGAGCTAGAGGTTCCTCCCTTCGAACTATGATCGAGTGCGAAGTCCCAGAGGCAGAATGGTTAAGCAATCGGTTTGCAGAACTTATGTTGTTCGATGAACGCCGGCTGAGGGCTTTTTACCACATTCAAGGGTACCAAAGGAGGATTGCGCGTGCATTCAACAAGAAAGTAAAGCCCAGAGGTTTGTCAGAAGGCGATATGGTTCTAAAGGAAATCCGGGCGCCAGTCTATGACCCGCGCGGGAAGTTCCGACTGAAGTGGGCCAGACCATACATCATCAAAACCATCCTAACGGGAGGAGCCACGCAGCTCATCGATTTGGACGGGAACGAATTTGCGACTCTGGTCAACTTGGATTAACTCAAACGTTATTACCCCTGAGAGAAGCTCGCTGGGCTGAAAATCGCAAGGGCGGGCAGACCCAGGCAAAAATTAAAGCAAAGGCCTGCTAGGACGAAAACCCACCAAGGGCGTCCTAGGCAAAAGTTAAGGCAAAAAGTGAACGAGCTCGCTAGGCCGAAAACCCGAAAGGACGGTACTAGGCAAAATTTAGAGCGCAAAAGGAGAGTGTTAAAACCCGAGTGGACCTTAGCCTGAACTACGTTATGACCTGATTCCCTCTCTTTGAAGGATACGTAGGCAGCCTCATTCTGAGGCCCGGTCATCACCATTCAAAAACAAAAATCCAAGATGAAAGAGCACAATGTGTTGAATCAAGGAAGGGAACCCCCCCCCAGAACTCATTTTTTTATCATAACTGCTTCTAATACATAAGGTTGAGCACAACTTTCAAGAGACGAAAGGAAAATCAACACAATCAAAGGTGGGTCCATGATTTATTTCTTGATCAGGGCGGTAGGTTTTGAGTTAGTTTCCAGCTCTCATTGCAATGTCCCTCCTTAGCCATTTCCGATAACTCCCGCGAACCATCACAGAAGGATAAGGGGTGCGCATCGGTCACTTCACGGGCCCTCCAGGATCGCTGATAGGTTCAAAGCACGGAATGGCAAAAAGGAGGCAATACGATGTCAATCAGGGCTTCAGCAGGGACTTCTTGTCTCAGGCCAAACTGTCGTTGAATTCGGTATGGGATGTAGAAAGTGAAAGCCTCTAAACCAGCAAGAACAACCCACTGAGGGCCCATGAAATGCACGGGTCCCTAGGGGGGGGTCCAACCATGAGCGTTTCCAAGGATATGGTCTCAGCTCCGAAGCCCCCTTGAGGAAGTAAACCCATTCGAACACCCCCCCTGTCCTGCAACTCGAAGTCATCGGAG